>CM038671.1:344967456-345360451 GCA_021605145.1 Aegilops bicornis | reverse complement strand
TGCAAAGGCGATGCCGAAGAACATAAGCGGATGTTTAAAGCAGTGGCGGCGCATCCGCCTCTATCCATCACCAGAGTCTTTCTAGGTTTGTTCAATATCATTTATATGTCATATGTCAAGGGCTAAATATACAGTAGCCGATTATATACTCCGCGTAGGGCGAAGTTTGTCCCAGTTGGTAGTTATATATAGGTATAGCTGGAGCCCTAGACAGTCTAGCCATATACCATATCATGGGTTGTGGGCTACTCTGGAAGGAGTGGTGACCCAGCGCGATAGGTTGCTTTTACTATTACAAGACTAGCTTCCTGGTCAAGTCAGCCTCCTTGAGTTTGTCTTACGGACGGAGTGGGTTTTCCCCAGGGGGTACGCAATTGACTCACCTACATTTTATGCTCCCACCCTTTTGTAGAAAAAGCCTCTGCCTCTGGGGAAGTGCTCACATCAGCTCCAATTTGGATGGAGCTTCTCGATGGGTTAGAGTGTTTGCGAACCATTACCAGGAACAACTTCCTCTTGTTTGGTTTCTACTTGAACAGAATCTGTATTAACCTTAACGAGGCTGTTTGGGGCGGGAGCTCAGAGACGCCTGGCGGCCCGAGGACGGAGGTGGCCATGACAAAACCGTTGTGGTAGCTCACCACGGAGGTGAGGTGGCAAGGGAGCCCCCAACCAGACAGGTCACAGTTGACGTTCAGCAGCTGCTCGAAGCAAAAACAACAGAAGTGGCCGCGGGGCTGAGCGGCTCGGTGGAGGAGTCCTGACGCGGATGGATGGGCGTGTAGATGCTCGGTGGCTCAGGACCGCGGGGCCGGGTCGCCATGATGGCTTGAGGTGCAGCTAGAGAGGAAGGCGTGGGCGCTGAAGGACGTCCGCGTCCGGCCCCGACGATGAGAGATGAGCGGGCGCGGCTCGCGAGCAGAGGTGCAGCGGCCGGCAGCTCATGCCAGATCCGACTCGGAAGCAGCCGGGCCACGCACGGGGTGAGCCGGAGGAGACCACACTAGATGCGGATGCCGCGGATGCGGCGATTCATGGCGACGGAAGCGGCGACTCAGGGCGAGTTGAGGTAGGTGGAGATGAGGTCGCGCGGGGGTGGCTCACGGAGACCGACCAGCTTACAAGTGGAAAAGAGGTGCGACGGCGACTTGGATGGCCGCGTGGGCGGCTCTCAATGGAGATGATTTTTAGCGGCGGCTCAAGGCAGCAGTGGCAGGGTGGCTCACCGGAAGGGTGAGACGGCGGCGGAGACGCGAGGCGCAGGGCGGCCCAACGAGGAAATTTAGGCAGGCGGCGGCTCGGCGGCACGGCTGAGGGGGAGCTGCTCGCGGCACGATCGGAGAGGCACCGACGAGTCGAAGGGCGCGATGGCAATGACCGGCCCGGAGGCGATGGGAGGCCATAGCGGTTCGGAACACGTGGGTGACTCGAGGTGAGGGCATAGACAATGGACGAGTGCGGGTCGTGGCCGGCTCTGTTTCTGGGTCATGGGCCTTTTTTCTTGACTTTGATTTCAACACTGAAGTGTTTGCACGGCAACTTTGAACAAAACCTTGAGGATGGTGGCTGTTGTAATGGAAACCAACCCGTTTTCGGATTCGATGGATCACCGGTTCTTGTTTATCTTCCATACAATACGTAACCCTAAAAATTCTTTTGAACTCAAAAACTTGCACTGCCATCTTCATCGTCGATCAGCAAATTTGATTAAGCCGGCTGCAGCTCTGTCCAATACTGTTGCTTCATGCCAGTTCTTCTTCATCCATAAATTGCGAACTTCTCGAACCCTAAGATTGATCCCTCCAAGAACTCCACACCACCGTGCACAGGCCCCACGGTGGGTGCCAATTGTCGTGGAATTGTCACGGCAGATGTCCTAGTGTGAGGACTTACTCGTGAGGCCAACGCATCTATGCGGTAGCTTGAGAGGGGTTGATCAGAATCGAGAGATGCAACACACAAGACAAGGATTTAAACAGCTTCGGGCCCCGGGAAACATCATCTGGTAATAGCCCTACATGCTGTTTGTGGCTAGGTCTCATTATGCTCATGAGGGAGTCGCCGCTGTCGGTGTCAAAACCGGCAGATCTCGGGTAGGGGGTCCCGAACTGTGCACCTAAGGCGGATGGTAACAGGAGGCGGGAGACATAATGTTTACCCAGGTTCGGTCCCTGTCGATGGAGGTAATACCCTACTTCCTGCTTGATTGATCTTGATGATATGAGTATTACAAGATTTGATCTACCACGAGATCGTAGAGGCTAAACCCTAGAAGCTAGCGTATGGTATGATTGTTCTTGTCCTACGGACTAAGCCCTCCGGTTTATATAGACACCGGAGGGGGCTAGGGTTACACAGTGTCGGTTACAAGGGAGGAGATCTACATATCCGTATTTCCAAGCTTGCCTTCCACGCCAAGGAGAGTCCCATCCGGACATGGGACAAAGTCTTCAATCTTGTATCTTCATAGTCCAACAGTCCGGCTAAAGTATATAGTCCGGCTGTCCGAGGACCCCCTAATCCAGGACTCCCTCAGCCGCATAAGCCCGCTCCCCTTTGTTGTGTCTAGCCTTAGAGATTATTGCTTCTTGCTTGTCCTTCTTTGGGGAGCCCTGCCCCTCCTTATATATGTTGAAGGGGCGGGTTACATGACTAGTCCTAGTAGGATTAGGATTACTCTATTACAAGTGGAGTCCTAGTCTTGCTTCCTTTGTAGGAGAATATTCCTTATGTCTTTCCTTTTAAGCCGGCCTACCATAACATAAGCCGGCCTTCTGGGCCTTGAGCCTCTTGGGCCCCCGGGTCTTGTCTCCTCTGATCCGCTTGCCACGTCACCCATAAGTCGCCAGGCTCGGGCGGGTCACTTAGTGAGTCGTCCAATCAGGGCGGGTCATTAGTGAGTCGCCAAGTCCGGCCGGGTTATACATCCGGCCGGGTCATACCGCGGGGTATATCCCCGACAAATAGTATAGCAATTATCATCATCACAATGAGTAATAGGAGCAACATCATTTGGGAGTGATATCTTTTCACCTTTGCTTCTCCATCTTTTCTTTTTCTTCTTCACATTATGTGTGGGTTTAACCCTCTTTTTTGAGCTCCTTATTAATGAGATTGGTTGAATAGAAAGCTCCTCCTTGTTATATGATTCATCATAAGAAATAATAGGAGGATATTGGGAAGTCTCTTCCCTTTCATTAGTATTCTCTTCATATTTGTTTTCTTTTCTTTATGTAATTAGCAATATAAGGATTTTCAATGCAATTCACCGCACAATACATATAAATTTCTTCTAGATCGAAATCAAGAACTTTATAAAGGACAAATTCTGGAAGATCCTTAGTTATACGTTTCATTTCTTCATAACCCAAAAGCAAACTAAGTTCATTATGATGTGCAAGGTAAATCAAGTCATCACAATTTCTGGACACGATACGATCATGAAACAATTTGCATTGGGTATTGAAATGATCACATGCATTGCAAAGTTCACAAGGACGACAAAGAAAATCTAAATTTTCAGCACAAACATCTAGCCTTTGTTGCAACCATTTAGTTTCTCAATACTTATGCCTCTTGCAAAATCTATTTTCCCTATTTGGTGTGTACTTGCAAGCTCTATGCACTCCACAGAAATTGATATGCTTATAAGAGAAATTTTCATCATGACTAGTGCAATCATTATTAGTACTATGGATATTCAAGGAGTTCATACTAACAACATTGCAATCATGCTCATCATTCAAAGATTTAGTGCCAAACATTTTATAGAATTCTTCTTCTAGCACTTGAGCACAATTTTCCTTTCCATCATTCTCACGAAAGATATTAAAAAGATGAAGCGTATGAGGCAAACTCAATTCCATTTTTTTGTAATTTTCTTTTATAAACTAAACTAGTGATAAAACAAGAAACTAAAAGATTTGATTGCAAGATCTAAAGATATACCTTCAAGCACTCATCTCCACAGGCAGCGCGGAAAAGAGCTTGATGTCTACTACGCAACCTTCTCCTTGTAGACGTTGTTGGGCCTCCAAGTTCAGAGGTTTGTAGGACAGTAGCAAAATTCGCTCAAGTGGATGACCTAAGGTTTATCAATCCGTGGGAGGTGTAGGATGAAGATGGTCTCTCTCAAACAACCCTGAAACAAAATAACAAAGAGTCTCTTGTGTCCCCAACACACCCAATACAATGGTAAATTGTATAGGTGCACTAGTTCGGCGAAGAGATGGTGATACAAGTGCAATATGGATAGTAGATATGGGTATTTGTAATATGAAAATATATAAACAGCAAGGTAGCAAGTGGTAAAAGTGAGCGTAAACGGTATTACAATGCTAGGAAACAAGGACTAGGGTTCATACTTTCACTAGTGCAAGTTCTCTCAACAATAATAACATAATTGGATCATATAACTATCCCTCAACATGCAACAAAGAGTCACTCCAAAGTCAGTAATAGCGGAGAACAAACAAAGAGATTATTGTAGGGTACGAAACCACCTCAAAGTTATCCTTTCTGATCGATCTATTCAAGAGTCCGTAGTAAAATAACACGAAGCTATTCTTTCCTTTCGATCTATCAAAGAGTTCGTACTAGAATAACACCTTAAGACACAAATCGACCAAAACCCTAATGTCACCTAGATACTCCAATGTCACCTCAAGTATCCGTGGGTATGATTATACGATATGCATCACACAATCTCAGATTCATCTATTCAACCAACACAAATAACTTCAAATATTGCCCAAAGTTTCTACTAGAGAGTCAAGACGAAAGCGTTTGCCAACCCCTATCTATAAGTTCACAAGGTCACGGAACTCGCAAGTTGATCACCAAAACATACATCAAGTAGATCACGTGAATATCCCATTGTCACCACGGATAAGCAGATGCAAGACATACATCAAGTGTTCTCAAATCCTTAAAGACTCAATCCGATAAGATAACTTCAAAGGGAAAACTCAATCCATTACAAGAGAGTAGAGGGGGAGAAACACCATAAGATCCAACTATAATAGCAAAGCGCGCGATACATCAAGATCGTGCCAAATCAAGAACACGAGAGAGAGAGAGAGAGAGAGAGAGATAGATCAAACACATAGCTACTGGTACATACCCTCAGCCCCGAGGGTGAACTACTCCCTCCTCGTCATGGAGAGCGCCAGGATGATGAAGATGGCCACCGTTAGGGATCCCCCCTCCGGCAGGGTGCCGGAATAGGGTCCCGATTGGTTTTTGGTGGCTACAGAGGCTTGCGGCGGTGGAACTCCCGATCTATTGTGCTCCCCGATGTTTTAAGGGTATATGGACATATATAGGCGAAATAAGTCTGTCAGGGGAGCCACCAGGGGCCCACGAGGGTGGGGGGCGCGCCCAGGGGGGTAGGGCGTGCCTCCCTGCCTTGTGGCTTCCTCGAAGCTTCCCTGGCGTCTACTCCAAGTCTTTTGGATTGCTTTCGTTCCAAAGATAATTCTCCCGAAGGTTTCATTCCGTTTGGACTCCATTTGATATTCCCTTTCTTCGAAACACTGAAATAGGCAAGAAAACAACAATTTGGGCTAGGCCTCCGGTTAATAGGTTAGTCCCAAAAATAATATATAAGTGTTTAGTAAAGCCCATAAACATCCAAAACAGATAATATAATAGCATGAATACTTCATAAATTATAGATACGTTGGAGATGTATCAAACGCCATCGGGCATCTCTCGGTTGTGGAACATGCGGTCCTTTGGCTTCACGATTGTTGCCTTTACCACGGCCACCTTCTAGCCCTTGATGTCGTAGAGTAGTGTCCACGGGGTGTCGTCGGCCTACGAAGGAGACATGTGTGCGAAGTTAAACATCCGAAAGGCAACTGAAATGGAAGTCTATAGACATGCTGGTAAAAAGGGTATGACGCGTAATTACCGTGAGGGCGTCGAGCTCAGCCAGCGATGAAGGCCCACCGAGCATGCAAGAGACGGAGGTCGGGCTTCTATGAATAGGAGCGGGACCTTTTGCGGTTGCTTGAGTAGGTGCTGGTGTTGTGGTGTTCACCGAATTGCTTCTGACAAAGCTGGGAATGGGAAAGTCCTCCGGCCGTGCATTTGGATTGTTCTTCGTGAAATCGAAAAGTGCCAGAATCAAGCTAACCACCGCGTCAGTTACCGCTGCACTGACGGCCCCGAGCAACTCTTCTTTGGTCTTATTGACTGCAATTGTGACCTTCTCGTTGATGCTTTGCCGAGTGATGACCGAGCGTCTCTTCTTTCTTTCCTTTGGCTCCTTGTGGTAGCACGTCTTCCATGAGGCGCCATCTCCGACACTGTGCACACATCCATAGGACAGCGGCTTGTCCACCAAGACCTTTTTTAGTATGTTCAGGGCCCGGTTGAATGGGTTGTCCCACTTCGGCCTTGCCGACGACTGTGACGACTCGTCACTTTCGGCTGCCTTTTGGTGCTGCTCTTTCTGCAAAAGGAACGTGGTTGGTTTACTAATGTGACAAAACTTGCAGTGGAATTGATTGGAAGCTAATATGATAATGTGGTAATATAACAATTACCAGAATTCTCATGAACTCCCTCATGTTCAGGTCCGTGTAAAAGATCTTTTTGACTTTGTCCCACTTGTACCGGGCCCTGGTCCAGTCATGCTCTAGTGGGTCGGTGAACTCCGCCAAGGGGTCTGGGATTCCGTGACTTTCACGTTCGGCGTCCTCCTTGGCCCATACGTGCATCTTCCCCTCGTAACCACGGCTTCCCAGGTGGTGGGGAGGCGTGTTCCTAGCCTGGAGCACCTTCATTTTCTCCGACTTTGCCTTGACACTTTCTTTACTGCAATTCTCCTTGAATTTTGCAAAGTCCTCTTCCATTATTGACGGATTATCAGCATGAATCTTGGACAACAGTTCATTCTTCGCAATCGCTTTTTCACCCGAACTTTCCAGGCGGACAAGTCGTTGGTGAACGTCACCATCGCCTTGTCGTTTATCTTCATGATGGTGATGTCTTCCCACGGATCTTTATATTCTTTTTCATTCTGGCGGGGGAACAAGAAACTGTTGTGCAACTTCTTCAGGAGCATGTTCTCCATATGTGGTATCAGCCTCAACCTCTCGTCGTTGATGTTGGCGGTTTCCCTGAGGATGCATCCAAGTTGATTGCCCCGGCACTTGCACGCTTCACTACAAAAAAATACACTTCCGTGATGATACGTGTTTGTCACAGTAGGTCACGTTTTCTGTCATGCATGTACATCCATGACAAATTTATGACAGAATCAAGATAGTCATACATGTGCTGTTGTCGAAGTGTTCCATGACATTACCAAAATTATCATCACGGAAGTGTCCACTTCCATGACGATAAATCGCGCGTCACAGAAGTGCTTTCGTCAAGGGTGACCGACACGTGGCATCCACCGTAACGGAACACCATTAAGCTATCGGGTTCGGTTTTGGATCCGATAACCCGTTAATGTACTCGACCAATGGGGATTTTCCACGTGTGAAATCATCATTGGCTGGAGGAAACACGTGTCGGCTCACCGTTGGGACAGATGTCATCCACTCATTGGACCCAAAGCGGCTATGATACGTCGACACGTGGCACGACCCAACAGAGGCCCATATAGGTTAAAAAGGCCGGCCCGGTCAAAGGCCCATAGTACTTACTCAGGTACTAGTGGGCCAGCCCAATAACGACCTGCTTAATAAAGGCCCATTTACCGCCCGAAGCTAGATCTGGCCCGTTAATTGTTCGCTGAATATTTGGGCCCATTTACGGCCCGAAGCCAAATCTGGCCTGTTAATTGTTCGCCGAATATTGGGCCCAATTACAGCCAAGTGACTTTCAGCCTGTTAGAGGCCCGATGTAGACATGCGCCCATTTCAGCCCGGTGTGACTTTCGGCCTGGGAATGGCATGTGCTGCCCATGGGCCATATATGGTCCGACAAGACATCGGGCCCAATAATGGCCCGTGATAAAGGTGGCAACAGTTAAGCCCACCGTGACTTTGGGCCTGTTAAAGGCCTGTCGCATAATTCGGCCCGTTGATGTCTGTACTAAGCTTTCGGCCTCTTAAAGGCCAATGATATCAGTGGGCCAACTAAGGCCCGAGATATGTTTCGGCCTGGTAACTGCCCGTGATATAACTGGGCCCAAAAAGGCCCCGTCTACATTTCCGCCTGCTGAAGGCCCGTCGACGCCTAGTGAAAATTGAGGCCCAATATGCATTTCGGCCTGCTAAAGGCCCATGGTTTCATCTGGGCCGTAACAGGCTAGTACAATATTCAGCCTGTTAATGGCCCAAGGCTACCTGGGCCAAACTAAGCGCTGGGTCCACAAAAGGCCCAACTAAAATATAGGCCAGTGTAAGTTGTGGGCCTCGCGCAAAGTCTGAAGGCCCCAATGATTCGGGCCCAAGAAAGATGCAGGCCGACCCAATTGTGGCCCGCTAAACACCAGGCCCGTTAGAGGCGAATGTTTCAGCCCGGTCCACTACATCTAATTTTTTCCAGATAGCGAATGATGGCAGTAACTAGTAAGAATTAAGAACAATCCTACTCTATACAATAAATAAATTATGGCACAGTAACTAAGAATAAACCTACACTATACAATAAAGGATTTATTGTATATTACATCCACTGGGCATCAAAGTTCGCCACCAGTGATCATAACACGCAACGAAGAAGCATATTACAAAAACTGGGCACCATTGCAGCGTAACAAAATAATACTGAACCGAGACCACTTCCAAGACAACTCAAGAAAGGTTAGCCTTGCGCGGGAACTGCTGCACAAGCTGTTGAGCAAGGCTGTGAGACCGGCCGAGCATGTCGGTCATAGCTTCCAGGTGTAGCTGTTTAGCGATGAGGTTCTCATTGGTGTTCTCTGCAATATTTCTTAGAGATAGGACTTCAAGTCGAAGTTGAGTTGCAGAATGCCTTTCTGCTAGAACTTGGGACTGAAGAAGTCGAACTGATTCAGACAATGATTTCTTTGACCTTTGTCTGACTGCTAGTCTCAAGTAACTTGAACACTGCATCAAGAGAAGACTTTGGGGTTGTCTTGTTATCTTCAAGATGTTTTGCCTTCTTTGCTGCAATATATGCTGGGTTTGTCTCACAGCCTTCAGCAGACTTGTGCATGCCATCAGGCGTATAACCCTGAAACAAAGCAGAGAGATGACAGGTTTTTCACGTGTATAAACAAAGATGATAACTGTGCTGTCAATTCCATCCAATTTCAGATTAGAAAATAAAGAGTAAATTCAACATATCAATAGCATAATTTGGCATTGTTCATAATGCGGGGAGCTTCACCACACTCTTTGGATTACCATGTCAACATAACAAGCATAGATGAAGGGCAAAGAAAATCATTGTATCTATTTTGGTTAATGTGCATGGCATGTTGTTCATATCAGCAGCCACATCCGTAAGATAATACAGGAGATGACAAGGTGAAAACATGGGCTGGTTCACCACACACTGGATTATAGATCCACAAAAATAAGCATACATATAGGGAGTATTGAGTAATATGCATGGTATGAATAAGGAATTTGGTTTTAGAAGTAAAACTTAGAACTTACGGTTCTTGCGAACATGCATTTTGGTAGAAACAGCAAACTAAACAGTAGCAAACGATAGGGAGTATGGGCAAATTAAACAGCAGTTGAGGATAAAGGCTTTAGAATGACTGACTTATATTAACAGTTATACCGGCTTTATAATGCCCTTCTCCATGTCAAGGGAAGGATAACTCAAGAATTTCAGCATAGAATCTTCTTCATAAGCATTGCCTATACTCTACATTTTGTAGAGTGTAATTATAGATATGATAATACTGGAAGGGATAGAGGATAATGAAGATAAGATGAAGATTGATGTTACATAATCAACTACCAATCCCTGGAAGTACAAGCATTATAGGACAAAATGTCGACAAGAGCAATGGGCTACACTTCGACCGGCATTGTCTCAGGTATTCTATTTTTTGGTAAGATTAAATATATATCTGATCTTTTTTAGTAAATGGTGGGCGAGGGAGATAAGATGTAGAATGCTACACAGTGAACCAATCCCTCTTCCCATAATACAAGAGTGTTTTGAACACTGGTGTGTACTGTACAAAACGTTCTTATATTATGGGACGGAGGGAGTAGCTGTTAATGTAAGTACAGTGGTAGACGACGTTCAGTCCTTACAAGAGGACTGCAGAGCTAAACCTCTTCAGAAGCATTGGGTTGATTCTAAATTTATGTAAGAGTCCATACAGATCTTGTAATGTCCACCAAATGGACGATAACGAGGCTAACATGTGCAGTGATGCTACATAATCAAACAACTATGAAAGTAAGTATGGTCATACAGGGCAAGAGGTACTCACAAGAGCAATGCAGTGTGAAGTCTAGTTGCGAGATTCTGTGGTCCCTCGAGAATGAATGTTCTTCTGCTAATAGTTTTTGTACAAGTAAGACGTTAAGGCAAATGCAGAAATGTAGTTCAAATTGTGATGTGATATCATTGATAGTACCTTAGGTTGCAGCCGAGATCAATGTGTAACAAGATTATTCCAGTCACCGTCGGATAAATGTAGCACCGGAGACTTTACAGAAATTTCGTTTAGAGGCTTGCCATCGAAGTGCGCTTGCCTCAGGTAGGAACGATACTTCATCAACGAGTGCTTGAAAAGCGCAACCAACCCTTGCTCATCTGCACAATCCAGTTTGGTCCTCGCCTATTTAAAAGAATGAAATCTTGTGCCTTCTTCAGCAGAAACATATGCAGCAATGACCATGAATAACATTAGTACATTACTTACGCGTAAGTTGCAGAGGAAGACTGGAAATTGTTACGTTCATGCGGTATAATCTTTCCATGAAGGAAAGATGCGCACAAAGTTCCTGACAACAATATAAGCTTTGTCTTCTAAACTGGGAAGAAATGGAACAGGGGTCCTATTTTCTACAATTGGGGCTCTCTCTGGTTCGAAAAGGGATTAGGAAACTGGATTTGGTGTACTCTTTGCTGGAATGGGGGTTTTGCGTCATAGAGTTGGTGCTATGTCAACTGGCATAATCATAATATTTGCTGCAGTTGGGGTCTGCTGAGTTGGGGCATCAGAAATGACCAATGTAGTAGGGCTAGAGTCTGCTAGAGTTGGGGTGTTTTGTGGGTCAGGTGATATTGCAACTACACCTAATGGGCTATTTGATTTATCAGGTGCCACTACCTTTTCCAAATACTTTGCTTGTGCTCCTCCATGATCAGCAATCGCCCTCTTCCTTTTGAATGTCTGATACATAAGAACAACATTTGAATGAATAAATATGGTGTGATGACAGATGGAATATGTACTGAAAATGGATAGGCAGGGCGTATTCACATACACGATGTGTAAACTAAGCTAATGGTAGTTCAACAAAGTAGAAGCAATGCAAAGCATCTGTTGCAAGATACGTGCGGCAAATTTAAGCTTGGAAAGTTAGAGCAAGCACCTTAATGGGTGAATAAGATAGGGCATCTTCCTTTGACTCCTCCACTAGGGAGGTACATTGACTTAGGTCTCCGTCTAGCTCAGAATCACTGTTAGGATAATATTCTGAGCATGAATCTGTAGGTGGAGAGCGTTTGCATTGCATTGCATCCAGACTTGATTTCAGTCCCTTAATGCCAAGTTTGACAGCCATGGCATTGTTGTGCCTTATTCTTTTCATGCGCGCAAGCTCGTAATCACTATGATGTTGTTCAGAATCTGAGATTCATGAAAACATAAAAAGTAGTCAGATTATCTATGGAATGCATTGCGGATTCAACTCGAAGAGTGTCTCCCTATAAACCCTTGCATATGCAAAGTTCACCCATAGCTGTCTTGACCAAACCACACACGTAAATACAAACCCCTTATGTCTCTATAACAGGCAGACACATTTCAAAACTGAAGTAGGAACATTAGAATCATATGAAATTCGTATTTGAACAAATAAACTAAGGAATTATGAGTGGCATAATGTTTAGCTTCAAGGGTGGAGTGTTGGTAGTGCGACACAAAGCAAGTAGGCAGATTGTATTCCATGTAAAAGATCGAAGCCTATGTAAAAGCTGGAAACGACACTTTCTTTTCTATACAATCGTGTTCGTTGCCCACACATGATGGAAGAGATCACATAGAGAAATACTATTCACTCATGTCTACGGTTGCAGTATTTAGAAACAGGGTGGTCCACCCTAAAAGAATATTAACAACAAATATGACAAGGCAAGCATAGATGTAGTGAATCAATCATTTACTTGTGAGCTTACTAGGACAAGTATGCAGAATTGTAGCTGCAGTAAGAGACCGTCCAAATCTGAATCAAGAAGTTTGTCTAGCACTTAGTGTTTGCAACTAATCGACATGAATAATTGGATATTATATCGAGTGAGTAAGAAAGACAAGTAAAATTGTCAACAAACCTGGCTTGCAGTAGTAATCTGGGTCAATCTCACTACGACCAACAATCCAAAATGACTATTGTCTGTTCCTAGGGCCGGAATTTTGAAAACCCTGTGAACTTTACAGGTAGTAAAGATTACCGGAATACATCTGAACCATTAAGTGTAGGTAGCACTGAGCACACAACAAACCCTAATGACATTCCTGCCTAATGGGTTATGAGGAGTGGCTGCTGAGTGTTGAGGACTTATCTCAGGATAAATCGGGTTGGCTTAGTGCGTGCTGCACGCCTGAGCCCTGAACGGACTTGGAAGGTAGGCACGGCGGCGCGCCCGGGCAGCGGTGACGTTGTTGGGCGAGCGGCTCCTGACCTCCTGTTAGTCGGGCGTCTCCTCCTAGAGTCATGTCGTCTGGGGAAGGCAAGTTGCCGGCAAGGCAGGCGGTTGTGGTTGAGTAGAGATCGGAAGCGCGCAACAGAATAGAGGGGAATCGGGGCCTGGAACGACCCAAAATCCCAGTGTGGGCTGGCCCACCATGGGCACCCTGTAGAGATACACACCCGAGCGGCGAACATGCATTTTCGAAACTAATTTAGGAACATTTAGCTGACCAATTAAATGAATCTGTGTTAATAATATCATATTCGTATTTGAACAAGTAAGCTTGTTTAGCTTGATGGGTCGAGCAGTGCTATTATGACACGAAGCACGTATTCTGATCGTATAGTCATCATAAAAGGGCGAAACCGGAGAAATGATATTTAGTAGCCATTGTTTGCTTCGAACTAAGAACTAAATTCTAAGAGCTAAAAAGAAAGTAGAGTAACGAAGTTAAGATCTATTTTTTGGTTGAGATCAAAAAGTTGAGGAGATATGAAGTTCCACCTCTCTTGTGGCGCCGTGTAGGCATCGGGGGTGCCATGGCTGTCGGTGGCGTTGAAGCAGATCTGCGACGGTAGACGGGTTCATCGGGGGATAAGTCCCGTTGCGGTGGAAGAGAAGGTCGTGTGAGCGGCCCCGACTAAGAGGACGACGGCGCCGATGAAGCGAGAGGACGTGATGCAAGGCTCTTGGTCCGTCGCCGTGGATGAGAAACGTCCATCTCTAGTACTGGACGATGCAGTCTTGGTAGGCGCTCTGGCATGGTTGAGGACGGTGGTGATGGATGTGGTGGAGGACGGCGACGATGGATGTGGTGGAGGACGGCAGCGATGGATGGGATGGCGGACGGAGGCTGGTGTGGGGATGGTGTTCTAGCGCGGACGGTGTATGAATGGGAAAATGGAGGGAGAGGTACGGGGAACCATGTTTTTGGGACGCGCCTATTTGAAATATGGGAAAGTTATGAACTTAGCCCTCGTTTAAAATTTGGACGTCTCGTCGGTTGGGATACGATGGTAATCTTGCATCTCGCCAATATTTGCCCGGAGCGATTTCGGGCGAGGAGAGGGTGGTTGGCACCCATGGTTGGCGCCCACGGTGTATGAATGGGGCTGACAGGTAGGGCGGTTGTGTCACGTCTGAGTGAAGTTACAAACCTGTTGTCGGCGTTCTGGGAACGGGGGTCCCCAGACTTGCCTGCCTGCGGCCTGCGGCGTGGCTCAAAGGAGGCCCAGGACAGCCCATCTTCATCAACGCAAGCTCAAGACCCTCGCGAGGGGCCACGCCTCGCGGGGCGGACGACAAGGAGCTTCCTCAGGCACGGCCTCGTCAGGCTGGCTCATGAGGAGGCGGAGAGTTCAAGGCAGGGTACCTCGCGAGGTGCCCATGACGCAAGCCATGACGACCAAGGGCGCTGGGCCGGGCGCCACCACGCAGCGCCCCTCCTTTCCTCTTTGGTGCAAAGGGAGCAAGCGCAGGCGAGAGCATCAAGCAAAGGCATCCGATTTGGTGCAACAAGACCAAGACCAGCCCCAACGGCTGGAAGGGAGTCAACGTGGAGCCCAAGCAGGCGTCATCACCAGAGCCTTTGGCAGGCGAGGACCAACTTTAGTCAGGATAAGTGTACCCGTTGTTCCCCTTCAAAATGGCCAATTGTTGGCGCCCTTCCCGCTCAATATTTGGGAAGAGGCCCAGGGCCTTCGCCTATAAATAGGAGTAGCCACCCCCAGGGTAGAGGGATCGGCCCCCCGGTATGAGATCGGAATCCTCACCAAGGAACCAGTAGCTAGAGCAACTGAACACCACCTAGCAGTTCATCACACCCACCAAGAACAGACCTTCGCAAGGCTGTTCTTCCCTGTATTGTTCCTCACCAGCCCAAGAGGCAATCCACCACACCACAAACTAGAGTAGGGTATTACACCACAATGGTGGCCCGAACTAGTATAAATCTTGTGTCTCTTGTGCTATTCTGTTTAGTAGTTTAGGTCCCTGCGATTCGGCGAGGTACGAGACGGTGGAGGGTCGGATCTCCGCGCGCACCCCAGTGTTCGAACCTCAAGGGTCTGCCGGAACCCGAAATCCGACATTTGGCGCGCCAGGTAGGGGTGCGCCGGAATCCACCTTCTGCCACCTCGTGTCCCGTCGCATCGCCATCACCATGTCCGGCGACCAAGTGGGCAACTCAGATCCTTGGGCGGCGTGGCCCACCCACGCAGAGCTGCCGGGGCGCACCCTGCGACCTGTGCAGCTCGCGTCCGCAGGCGCTTGTGGGCATGGGCGGCACGCGGACAGGCTTCGATGACTCTCACGCCGCGGCAGGCGCGGTCGGCAGCAAGGGCCTCCAATCACGCCGCGACCACATCACCATACACCCGCCGGGAGCAGGCGTACTCGAGGGCCGCGCTCAAAGTGGCCCGAGAGCTGCTGTAGTGCAGGCTGCTGGAGAGCGGCCGTGACGTGCTGCTAGAGCGAGTGGCAAAGCTCCTGGGCTTCGCCGCCTCGGGGGCTCACCCCTTCTGCACCCAGCTTCCATCTCAGTCCCAGGGCTGCCCGCACGGGGGCTCCACGCGTGCCCGCGGGCTCCAAAGCTACTCCAACACCGGCGAGGCTGTCAGCACCGGTCTGGCGGGGTTGCCCCCGCCCCCGGCCCGCGGAGAAGAAGGACTCGACGTAACTCACGGCCCTGGTGGACCGCCGCGCCACCACCCCACGGTGGGCGCATCAAGCAGAGCAGCATGGCACGCTCAGCACTACGGCGTGGCCTTCGGGATGACGGCGCCAGAAGAATACGTGCCCCGCATGATGGACCAAGGGCACCCGCATGAGGGAGAACAAGGCTCGCTCCTCAGCCCGAGCTGGGGGGATGAGGCGCCAGAGGCCGAGCTCTTCCAGGAGCCTCGAGACGGTCCCACTGGTCATGCCGGGGGCGACGATTAGCAGGTACCGCTACTTCCTCAAGAGCAAACATACGCTAACCATAGGTCGCAGGAGGTACAGGTCGCCACGACAAGCGGCTGCCCCGCTCCCGCAGTCTCCTACCCCTCGGGAGGGGGGCGCAGGGGGCTGCCGGAGAGGGGCAGAGATCCGACATCACCACCGCGGTGTTCGGAGCAAGGCGTTCTCAGGAGGTAGGCCCTCTGCTGGGGAGGCACCTCAGGGCCTGCCCCTGGCGGAGGATCCGTGGTCGTCGGGGGAACCGTTGGCAACCGCTCTACCACATCGGCGGCGTCCTGGTTTCCGGTCGTCGTTGATGGTACTAGAGTGTGGCGCAAGGCGGGGCCCTCATCTGGCGATATGAAGCAAGGCCGGTACATGTGAAGAAGGTCCAGTGCCTGTAAAGCTCGCCGCCCCGTGACACTCTCACGTAGTAATGAGTGGGGCTGTACACGCCCCGGAGTCTCAGGGTGCCGGCCTCAGGCCCTGGGGCTCACTCCCACGCCCAGTGGCAGCACTTAGCTCCGCGCTGGTGAGAAGACGTCCAAGACTAGACTAGGTGCCGGACGCGGCTTTTCTTCTTCTTTCTTCGCCTTTCCATTTGATTGTCGCTTTCCCCCACTGGATTTAAGTTGGATTCGAATTTGAGATTTGCGTGTGTTCGGGGAAGGGGTGCTTAGTCTCGTTCGAGCAAATCTCTCGCGTTTCGGTTACCACTCCGCCTCAGCCGCCTCCCCTCGTGAGCCCCTCGCGAGCCGGGCCAGGCCTAGCTTGCGCGCAGCCCCGCCTGTCGCCGCTGCGTCCTCTCCGGAGGGTTTTTACTGCAGATCCTACGGATTCGATCAGGAGACACTCAGATTGCCGTAGCCTCCCACAGGCTATCTCAGGGCTCATACGAAACAAAGGTAAACCAGCCAACCAGCACGTCGCTTAGCCAACCACTTGGCGCAGGCGTATGGGCGATGTAACACCTGCTAATACGATGAACACAAGTTTGACATGAGGGGCTCCCCCTCCCAAAATGCTCTCACAACCATCAGGCCAAAACCTGAGTTCTATTCATGCAGGGTAACGGAACAGGGACAATACATAATCAGTCGGATAAATCCCCCAATGCGTCCTCAGGAGCACCTCCCGAGCCGTTGCTGGCGTCGCTGGCCTCGCCGTCACTGTCTACGTGGCCGTCTGTGGCGTCTGGGCCGTTCACCACGCCGCCCTCATCAGCGGCCACGACCACGCCGTCATTGTCCGAAGCAAAGGCCCGGACGAGAGCATCCACATTGTCTTCCACCAAGTGCGCCAGGTCGCCCCGGACGGCCTGGGGAACTAGGGCGATAGCTGCGTCAAAGTCGAAGTGGGAGTCCATGTCCTGGAGATGGCCGAAGACACGAGAAAAGGTGCGCCCAAGCAACGCGCGGCTCTTCTCCTCCACCAACCTATTGGCCCTGACCGACCGCGCCTCCAGCCGCGCCACCACGTCGGTGAAGAACTGAAGGTTGCCGGCGTAGTTAATCGCGTGCGGCTCGCCAACTGCCGCCTCGCAGATATTACCCAAGGCTGCGTTGGCTCTTTCCCGGAGCGTGGCGAGCATGGGGCTGTGCTCATGCTCCAGGATTCGCCGCTGACGCATCTCGTCCGCGTTACGGCGGCGCGGACGGCCTCGACCTCCTCCACCCGTTGGCGAAGAAGGAGCGCCTCGGCCTGAGAGGTGGTTGACTCCCCCTGCGCCACCACGAGGGCGGCCCGAAGAGCATCGGCCCGCCGCGTCACCTCCTCCAGCTTGGCCCTCAAGGCAGCAGTCCTGCCCTCAGCCTCGGCCTTGATCAACCCCAGCCTCTCCTCAAACTCGCGCTCGAGGTTCGAGCGTGCCGCCGCCACTCAGCGTCCGACCTCCTCCAGGACGCGGGCTTCCCGTGCAGCGACCTCATCCTCCGCCCGCGTCGCCAAGCGCTCCCTCGTCTCCAAGCGCTCGTACTCGCGCGCGCGTTCAGCGGCTTCAAGCGTCAACGCCTCCTCACGCTTCTGGAGCTCTGCCGGGTCGCCGGAGGCCACCTTCATCGACGCGAGGGCTGCCTTGCGCAACTCCACTTGCTCCTCCAGTGAGTGACACCGGGCCAAGAGTTCCCGTGCCCGCTCCTCCATGCCTCTCGCCTTTGTTAGCTACCCGGGCCTCCTCGACGGCCCGAGAACAGGCCTCCCGAGAGGCTGCCTGTGACGCCTTGGCCTCTTCATCATCAAGATCGCGCTGGTGGCGCGCAAGTGCGACAGCGCCCTCCAGCTCACGCCTCTCTGCGGCCAGGCGCAGGCCCTCGGCCTCAAGGCACGCATCTTCGTCAGCAAGCTCTTCACCAAGAAGGCTCACCGCGTCAGCCGCCCTTCGAAGAAATCCTTGGCAAAGGGCGCGACGCTCCCGGGCGCGCTCGTGCACGTCCTCCACATCATCAACCGCCCCAGGCGGGCGCCGGGAGCCGCGAATCAGCACTCCCCCTCCGGGCAGGGGGCTGGGGGTTGGCACCCTCGCGACGGCCGGGCACGCCGCGCCAGAAGCCCGGCCTGGAGCCAGCCCATCCCCAGATGAGGGGCACAGGAAGCGCCTCAGCCAATCGCCATCCACGACCAGGCGAGAAGCCCACGGCAGGCTAGCTATGCCACGGGAAGGCTCGCGAGGAAGGGTCACGAGGCGCGCAGGGCCACGACGCTCCTCGGGGCCAGTTCACCTCCCAGTCGCCCTCACCACAAGGGCTCCACCGCTTGGAGCACTCAAGGACGAGGGAGGAGCGGCCGAGGCGGACGGCTCCTCACCCGTCTCCGTGAGCTCGGCGGGAAGAACTGCAGGCAGGCAAGGATCAAGACAAGCGATGAGAAGAATCAGGAGCTGGAGAAGGAGAAGGCTTACTCATCAGTGGCGAAATACTTGCTACGCTTCAGCAGGCGACAAGGGTAATCATCGCCCAGGGCCTCCCTTCTCTTCCGGAGGCCCTCGAAGTCCACACGGAAGCGACCCATGATTTGAGCGCAGGGGTCAGCCTGCGGCGAAGGAGAAGCATCGAGGCGACCTGCGTCAGGGGCGTCCGCGGCCGCTGGTCGCCTCACCAAGAGAAGCAGCAGGGGCCTCGGGGCTCCATCCAAGGCCGCTGCGGCTGCCTGCCGCCTCGGCCATGGGCGGCATGAGCCTCTGGAGCTGCCCCTCATGAGCGTCGCCGGTGCTGCCATCACCCGTGGGGTCCCTTGACCTCTGGCGGCTCGTGCCTCCCTGCTCCGCCACTTGAGGAGGAGCCGCCTTGGCCGACTGGAAGGGCTGTCATCATCACTGGATTCTCACGAGGCCCCTGGAGACCAGCGGGGCACGGCCCCCATTCATCGAAGATAGGCATCTGGTTCACAAAATCACCCCTGTTCTGGCAGAGGTACAACAAGGCCCCTGCATGCCGGATGCCACCGGGGTTGGGGTCGCCAGTCAGGACCAGGAGCACTTTCCTTAGGGCTTCAGGCGTCAGGTCTTCTTCCTGGAGCCTCATACGATCACCAGGCCCGCTGAAGGCCCACATCCGGTGGGAATGGCGTTGGAGAGGAGCAATGCGGCACATGAGGAACTCCTTCACCACCTTGGGCGCTGTCACAGCAAGCGACCTCAGGAACGCGAAGCGGCGCCAGACGAAGATGATCCGAGGGCTTGAAAGCGTCTCCTAGCCCCAGCCTGAATTGGGGACAAGAAAGTAGGTTGGCTCCGATAGCAGGGGGGCTGGGCACCCCACATCCACGCATACAACCACCTATCGCGGAACTCAGCCGCAGCGGAGGCAGGCTGAAGTCAATCCTCGAGGTCATTGTCTCGGGCGCGGCGACGAAGCTCATGCACGCCGAGCATTGGGTGGGGTCGACAAGGCGCAGAGAGAAGAAGTGGCGCAGCAAGGCAACCGAAGGAAGGATGCCCATCATTGCTTCACAAACGAAGGCGAAGACTGAGAGGAGAGTGATGGACTCAGGACCTAGATGCATCATGTGGATCTGATAGTGCGAAAGCACGGCAGTGAAGAAATCGTAAAAGGGGAACCAGCCCCGCCCACAGGGCGTCAGCAAAATACCGGACCTCGGTGACTATCCTGTCGATGGAGAAGTGGGACGCAGGCCAGGCCATCGTCCTCCCGCATTCATTGAAGGTGGTGGCCAGAGCCGAACTGACCTTGCCCAAGCCCTCTATATTGAGTATAATCGACGGGTCGACGGCGGAGGGGCCGGGCGGGCGGCAGCGAGGCGGAGGCACAGGTTTCTTCCCTTTCCCCTTCTTCGTCGGAGCCATGGCGATTGAAAAGGGGGGGGGAGATTCGAGATTGGATTGAAAATGGAAGCTGGAGTTCGAGAGGGGGAAGGACAGGGGCGCACGAGCAACAGAGAGAGGAACGGATGTGTACAGCAGCGTGTCCGCCTAGCAAGGCACGAAATAAGGAGGCGTGGGGGAACAGTGTCGCCCACGTCCAATCAACCGCCACGCGTCGCCCAAGGCCGCAGGCTGTTAGGGCCCGCGACGCTTCGCACTTGCCCTTTCGCCTCTCTGCTCGGCCAAGTTTGGGCGCGCCGTGGGCCCGGGAGCTACTGTCGGCGTTCTGGGAACGGGGGTCCCCAGAATTTCCTGCCTGCGGCATGCGGCGTGGCTCAAAGGAGGCCCAGGACAGCCGATCTTCATCAACGCAGGCTCAAGACCCTCGCGAGGGGCCAAGCCTCGCAGGGCGGACGACAAGGAGCTTCCTCACGCACGGCCTCGTCAGGCTGGCTCATGAGGAGGCGGAGAGTTCAAGGCAGGGTACGTCGCGAGGTGCCCATGACGCAAGCCATGACGACCAAGGGCGCCAGTCGGGCGCCAGCCCGCGCAGCGTCCTCCTTTCCTCTTTGGTGCAAAGGGAGCAAGCGCAGCGAGAGCATCAAGCAAAGGCATCCGTTTGATTGCAACAAGACCAAGACCAGCCCCAACGGCTGGAAGGAGTCATCGTGGAGCCCAAGCAAAGGCGTCATCACGAGCCTTTGGCGGCGAGGACCAACTTTAGTCAGGATAAGTGTACCCGTTGTTCCCCTTCAAAATGGCCAATTGTTGGCGCCCTTCCGGCTCAATATTTGGGAAGAGGCCCAGGGCCTTCGCCTATAAATAGGAGTAGCCACCCCCAGGGTAGAGGGATCGGCCCCCCGGTATGAGATCGGAATCCTCACCAAGGAACCAGTAGCTAGAGCAACTGAACACCACCTAGCAGTTCATCACACCCACCAAGAACAGACCCTCGCGAGGCTGTTCTTCCCTGTACTGTTCCTCATCAGCCCAAGAGGCAATCCACCACACCACAAACTAGAGTAGGGTATTACACCACAATGGTGGCCCAAACTAGTATAAATCTTGTGTCTCTTGTGCTGTTCTGTTTAGTAGTTTAGGTCCCTGCGATTCGACGAGGTACGAGATGGTGGATGGTCGGATCTCCACGCGCACCCCAGTGTTCGAACCTCATGGGTCTGCCGGAACCCGAAATCCGACACCTGCCCCTATTGAAAATATTTGCCTACATCGATTTCGGCCGAGTCGAGTTTGTTTTGCCGCCAACCGTGTATGAATGGGGAAATGGAGGGAGAAAGAGAGGTCTTTCCGCCAACCGTTCTTGAGCAATGACATACTGGACCAGGTTGGCCAGTACTGGGTCTCTCTCAATTCGTCCACCGGGAAAAGACGTTACTCCTCCGGGTGCTGCACGGCTCGGAAAGTAATAATACCCTCTTTCACTGGCATAGGTTACCGCGAATCAAAGTCAGACAAGCGCTTCGTGTGCAGCTGCTTCTATGGCCATTTGTGGAGCTGGCATAGATTTTCCGACGAAGGAGACCTCCGTTGGGTCTTGGTTTGAGTTTACGGGAGGGATCTCATTAACGCCCAATATTTCGAGGTGGATGGGGTGACCCTCGATTTGAGCAGCTCGTCTTGGGGTGGCTGGGTAGAACCCATGGTACCGCAGTAAAGTCCCACAATATTTTGACAAAGCTACCAGGGGTTGCAACTGGGGTTCTCAGATAAATGCTAGGGCTCGGCATGGCAAGAAATGGTTGTGAGGGCGGTGCACAAGGTGAGGGTGCTTGGCAAGGTCACGAGGTGGCCTTTTTATATAGCATTCGGGCTGGGTTATTTACCGCGGTGAGGGGCACTAGTTTGTCGGTTCTGCTCTCATGGGGTCGGGGTCAAAGCCACAGATACGCATATCTCACAAAAGTGACGTGAACCGTGGGTGTCGTCGGGGTGGTTTTGGTAGCTGTGCCCGGAATAGAAATGCAACTGCAGGCTGACATATTTATGCAAGGTGACAATTTAAAACAGAGGCACAACAACAGGCTGCGTTAATTTACAAGGTCGTACGATTATAAGACGTGAATACACTGGGACTTGGTACTATTCAAGTGATTCAGTCTACCTCGTTTATATCTAAATGAGCCTGCCTTGAGGACGTCGAGGCTTCTCCACGGGTCTCACCATCGTGATTAGCTGGAGGTGGTTGAGGAACTGTAGGGTTGGGGTGGCGATGATGACCATCGCGGGGATTGTTGGCCACAATCCCATTGGAGTGTGCTCCAAGAAGGCGACG
Organism: Aegilops bicornis; assembly: GCA_021605145.1. Lineage (NCBI taxonomy): Eukaryota > Viridiplantae > Streptophyta > Magnoliopsida > Poales > Poaceae > Aegilops > Aegilops bicornis. The sequence goes on along the minus strand of CM038671.1, from coordinate 345,338,090 downwards.
AAGCACTTTTGGGGTCATCAAAGCACCTTGGTTGATGGCTGGGGCTGACCTGAAGGTCTCGATCGGGTGTCCGAACAGCACGACTGGGTTGTCGGTATCGGGCTCGTCTTCTCCTCTCTCCTGGGCTTGACGAACCAGTTCTCCACGAGCTGCGATCAGATCAATGGTGATTTGATCGAACAGTGCCTCTAGTGCACCTACATAGCGTACTAGGTGCAACAATGCAGGATCCATCTCGTGATCTCCGTTGGCAACTTAGGGTGGTCTACCATACCCTTCACGTCTGGGGTAGTAGTAGACCGAGCGACAGTTAACTCTGGGCGACAACTGCCGGAGTTGAACTATAGCCTCTCGAGCGGCTAGCTGGGTGGCTTGTGGTTCAAAGGAAGTTGTCCTTCCGGTAAACCTGTAGGGGCGTTCGGGCGACGGACCCCTACCGTAGATGTGTACAGTGGCCCAGAATTGGCGGCTCTCACCGCTCATGGGTCCTTGGTACACAACATATTCTGGGGGCTCTTCTAACACATAGGCACGACGGGTGAGGTTTGCGAGTATGGTCACAAAACCTCCAAGGTTGGTTGCTGTGGTCTCATTGTGCACGATGGGGCCAGGCATTATGGCTCGGTTTGGGGGTAGAGGCTGTGCGGTGCTGGGTTGAGGCTAGCGTGCCCTTTTTATAGAAAAGGGGACAGAGTCTTCCTTCGCACGCTTGCGAATGGGACATATTAGGCGTCGGTCACTGGAGCGTGATCGATAGGCTCAGTTGATAGGTTGGGCACCGACTGTTAAAAGGTGTCAGGCTCACTGTGTGGCTATCTTGCATGAGAAGCTTGGCTGGGTTTAGGTTAAGGTCTGGTGGGTTGGGTAACCTAGGTATTTCGACCTGGCTAAGATAGGGTTAGCCAATAGTCATCCTGGCTCTGATACCAAGTCTGTCATGACCGGTTTTTCGGGTTTTGATTTCCCAGAAAATGGCCCTTGTGCTCACCAGTCCTAGGATTACTGTTAGCTGATGAGGCACCGACTTGATACAGAAATTCCAAGCAAAACACAAAATATGTAGTACAAGACCATTCTGGCCTGTTAGTACAACAAATGGTTTCTAGTGGTTGATGGCGGAAGCGGTTTGTGGATCGTCGGCGTCTATGGGACTCCATTTCCCACAGGAACAGCTGACGAGGTTAACTCCTATCTTCGCGAGGCTGCTATCACCGTTGCTTAGGTTCTGGGGCTGTGGTCGCAACGCTCCTCTCCAAGCAAGAAATGTGGCCAAGACAATAGCCAGGGACAAGCCAGTGAGTACTTTGAATGTACTCGCAAACATTATGAACACGGGTATAATATAACGAATGCTGAATATGCTCAGAAATATTCTATGATCACCACATCAATCATCAGATAAAATCTCTGATGCATGCAAGCAGGTTATTTGTATACATTAATATGCAATAACAGAGTAGTAATAAAATGCACCGATCGGGTGTCTAAAGCGAGGCCTCGAAGGGTTAGTAGATAACGAGCATGCCTCAGTCGGGCGTCTGAGCGACACCACATAAAGGGCTTATAAAGCAAATAAATAACAAGTATGCCTCAGTCGGGCGTCTGAGCGACTCCACATAAAGGGCTTATAAAGCAAATAAATAACAAGTATGCCTCAGTTGGGCGTCTGAGCGACACCACATAAAGGGCTTATCAAGTAAATAAATAACAAGCATGCCACGATCAAGGGCCTCAAATGACACCACATAAAGGGCTTATAAGTAAATAAATAACAAGCATGCCACAGTCGGGCGTCTCAGTGACACCACATAAAGGGCTTATAAGTAAATAAATAACAAGCATGCCACAGTCGGGCGTCTCAGCGACACCACATAAAGGGCTTATAAGGTAAATAAATAATAGGCATGCCATAGTCGGGCGTCTGAGCGACACCACATAAAGGGCTTATAAGATAAGTAATCACAGTGAATATCCAGGAGGTAGAACCATCCCAGGGATACTCGGTAATTCAAAATAATATAACAGGTTAGTCCATAACAAAATAACAATCATGGTCCCCACAAGTCACAAGTCAGGCCCCAAGTTTGGTTTAACAATTTCTCCTCCGAAGACCGACACTAAGACCGACACTTGACCCCTCCCAGACTGTAGTCCTTAACCATGGACGCGGCTATTCGAATAGATTTAACCTCTGCAGAGGGTGTACTCTTTACCCACGAGTAACGGATTCCTTTAGTCCATCGGGACTAATTCCATTTACGGCCTTTTAATTGAAAACATGCCTAACTCGCACACACCAGCTTAACTTACCGGTGTCTGGAATCACCCACGAAACCTATTAAGCAAACTCTAAGTGGGGATGCTACAACCTCGCGTAGCATGGGATCTAATTTATATCGCGTGCTCTAAGGGGTGGCCTCCCCTCTCGGTCCCGACCGGAAACACCCATGCCCCCGGACCAGGTGGCCTGCCTACCGGCTACAACCGGTGCCTTCCACCATGGCCTCTCTGTACGGTGTGTGCTAGAAAGGGGTTGACGACTTACTAAACTGCACCCTACTTGCGAGGGACAAGTGGTAGTAATCTGAAACAAGTATGTGGGTTACTGGAACAAGGCTCGATCTATGGTCGACTCAGGAGGTTTACGTATTCCCTGCATGATTAGCATAATGAATATATTTCATCCAATAGGCAGAATCACCACTTATCATACCCCTCATGCCATGCCGGACACACTCGTCTCGACGAGGTACTAGGGACAAGCTCGGGTCTACCCAAGACAGAGACTTTCCCGTTTTCCTTACAGTAGGCACGAAAGGCATACGAGGATGATCACTATCACAAGCATGTCCATTTCCAACAGCAAGGAAATTTCCAATAAGCATTCATGCAAATGATCATATCACCACATAAAATAACGAGTTCTACGTATTGAGGTGGTGTCATAATCGTGTCAAACAATGCATGAAAAATATTATGCCATGGTTCAGAATGCTTGCCTTCAAGTTGTGGGGAGGCAGGGTGCACTCCAAAACTTTTGAAGGTTTTCTCCTCTCTCCAAAAATCCTATTTAAAATATTTTGAATCAATACATAGTTTCAAAAACAGTACCAAAAAGTTGTCTGAATTTTTTTCAAATAAACTTGAAAATAAACTAGGCAATATTTGAGAGAGGTAGGAAAAAGAATCAATTCATTTGGGGTTATATTTAAAAAATTATGGCCAGTCAAAGTTTTGGTCAAAATCTGTTTTTAAAATAAAACAGAAGAAAAGAAAAACGTTTCGAACAGGTACACGTCAAAGACGTACTCTGGGAATACGCCTCCACTAATCCAGCGTGGACCGCGTGTGGGTTACTGACAGTGGGTCCAGCGGGCCCACTGGTCAGGTTTGACTCGTCCCCCGCCCTCTTCCTCCTCTGTCCGAGCCGAGGCGGGGCTCCGGCGATCGACGCCGGCGAACGGCGGCTCCTCGCGGGGCTCTGAGGGCGGGGATGGATCCGCCACACCAGGGCGGTCCTCCCGGTGGTCGAGAAGGTGGCGGGGACGAAGGGAGTTGTCGGCGGCGAGCCTTGCGGCAGACGGCAGCTTCGGGAGGTTTGGGGATTTGGGATATGGTGCTTCCCGATCGACGCTGAGAGGGTGGGCGGCTCCGCAAGACGAAGGGGAGTCAGGCGATGGTGTTGGGAGGGCCGGGGAGGCTCTGGTTGCGACGCGATGGACTCGGACGTGGCGGCGGCCGAGCCGACCGGAGATGAGGAAGACGAGCTCCCTTGGTTGATTGCGAGCTAGGGGCGCTCTAGAAGGATGGTTCGAGGCTGCCTGAGGGTTCGGGGAGGCTCGGGGCTCTCCATTTATAGGCGAGCAATTGCGGCTCGCGCCGGCCGTGGATAAGATCACCGGCGACTGCCATTCTGTAGCTAGGGGGGCACGTGGCGATGGCTGGGGTGGCGGCAGGGACTAGCGGACGAGCGGGCACTGCTCCAGGTGCGAGCTGGCGAGCACGGGTGGCTCGGGCGGCGCCGACTAGGGCAGAGGCTGTCGGGCGGCGGTGGCGGCATGCATTGGTGGTGCTGTGGAGCGCCAGGGGGGTCCAGGCGGCTTTGTGGTGAGGGAGGAGTCGGGCGCGGCGGCTGGGAGAGGGGAGAGGCCAGGACGGGCGCGGGGGAGGCGGCAACGCGACGTGGCGACCCATGCGCATGCACGTGCAAAACACGCGCTCTGGCCATGCCCAGAGCGTGCATGCCAAGTGTTCGGCGAAATGCCAGTGCATGCTAGAAGGCTAGGGTGGAGCTGGGGTTTAACAGGATTGGGCTAGGGTATTCTAGAGGCTCAGTGGACAAAAACTTATGCCAAATCTGCTCATGCACTCAAGGTGTTCGACAAAAGGCTAGGGGCATCTAGGCAATTCTTGGAGTGTCCAAAATCCCCAGATCCTAGTCTCTTTAGAAGGTAAACAAGGTGGTAAGGTTAGTTTGCCAAAATTAGAAACTTGTTAGTGCAAGTTTGTGAGAAAACTGATTCTGGACAGAAAGAAAAGGGCATAATTGCATGCACTTAAAATCCTCCAATGGGTCCACTCTTCTGGACTTAAGGGTTTTGCAGGGTGGTCTATAAGCAGGAGAAATAATCATCGGTAAAGGAGCAAGTTAAAATATGGTTGCAGTACAAATCACCAAGTTGGACCAGAATGAAAGTGAGGATGATTCACTCAAATTTTTCAAAGAACCAAACTTGGTTTTTGCATAAAATTGAATAATAAACTCCTGTTAACATCCCATAATTTTGGTGGAGGTTTTAAAGAAATATTTAATTAGATTGTAGTGCAAAATTGCCCACTGGACCAGATTTGAAAACTTGGTGTAGAACTCAAAATATTCAATGAATAAAATATATTTTTGCATAAAAGTGATTTAAAAACATCACATGACATCCCCAAATTTTGGTGGAATTTTTGAATGACTTTATAAAAGGGTTGCAGTGCAAATGGGGTCCTAAACTTGTGAAAACCATTCTAGAGAGATAAAGCTCAGGGATAAATAATTATATACATAATCCTACTGATAAAAGAATTGTTTTATTTGAGAGGGTAATGAGTCCAATAATTATTGGAAAGTTCTCACTTGGGGTAAAAACTCCATAATAGTGAAGAAAGAAGGGTTCTGAAATCAAAAGGAAATCCAGTAACTAAAAGTTTAAGTTTCCTGGCAAAATTTTAATAAACAAAACACGGTTAAATTTTTGGGGTGTCACATCTTGCATGTGATTTTTGTGTGCCAAATGACAGTTCTAAATTCCTCTTTTTACCAAAACATGCGAGAGGTTGATACTGATTTCTTATAGATTACTTTCAACTACTCCCTCTGTCCCAAATTTCTTTTCTTAGATTTGTCTAGATACGGATGTATCTAATACTAAACTGTGACTTGATACATCCATATCTAGACAAATCTAAGACATGAATTTTGGAACGGAGGGAGTACTTTATGAACATCAATGCTACCTTTGAAGAGGGTATATTTGCCTCAGTAACTTGTGTTATGGATATTGCAAGTAATCACTCTACTCTCATGCCTTTGAAGACATGTTCTAGTGTCTTTGTTCACTCATTTCTATGCGTATATGTAGTCATATATGGAGTATAATATCGAAAATCATCTTATATTTCTGAACGGACGTAGTAATAAAATATGGTTTCTGTTTGAGTTAGAACTAGGTCCGCGGTGGAGATGAAGTTCTCAAAGTCATGCCATTTGAACTAGAAGACCTGAGGATGAGTTCTACTGCTAAACTATCCAGCTGCTATGTCCTTGTCGCCACGTGTCCTGAACAAGTCTTTTCCTGTAGCATTGTTGTCAGGCGTGTTCTCGAGGTTGTACTTGACCACAACAATTTCCTGGTTGTGCCATCGATTACGAAGGGTGTGGTTCTTGTAAAGCTTCACAACAAATCTGATGTGGCCTGTCTTCATGATCATGTTTATGAGTGGAAAGACCACTCTGTTAGGTTCTCCAAGGTTGACGAGATGGTGATGGTGCATGTAGACATCTCTCACGAAGTCCATGGCCTAGTCATTTATGCGGGGTTCATCCCGTAGAGTCGGTGGCAAGAAATAGTCTGCAGAGTTTAATTAGTGCAACTTTGCTTGTCAGTAGTAAATACTATTGTTCAGTACTTGATTTGTGTTTGTGAACCCTATATTGTTTATTAGTACTGCCGCTTTTGGTGTGTGGTCAGTCCTGAGAACGGTCTATGTTAATGTCTGTCCACTCAATTCACTCTGTATATTTTGAGGACGGTTTATCAATTATGGTTACACTCCAATATCTGTATGCCTTGCAGGGTTTATCGCACTCACTAGGATTTCCAGTCCCATGGATGTTCGGTCCATATGATTTGTCACGACCTTTGGACTGTCCTTCTTGTGGGAGTAGGAGGGGCCCATGCATGCCACCCGTAGTGGGACGATCAATCTTCTGTTTAGTACATAGTGATTTCCTGGTAAGGATTCACTTGTATCACATCAAGTAAACCTTATTGATTTACTGTCTAAATCTTATTGATTTAATTTCATGTTTTCTTTCTTTTCCTATGATTTTACTATGCAGTTTTTGCCACGTGACATTCTTCACAGAATAAACAGTTTGGTCTACTCTAAGATGGCTATTTTTGCAGGTTTCACTTCTTATGTCGTGTCAGTAATGAAGGCACTGTCCATCACTTATATTACTGGAAAAAATTGGATCAGTCGGTTGTCTAAGTACAAGCTGAATCCCTATGATGAACTGCAGTTTGGTTTAACAAAAACGCCACAATTAGTCCTTCTCGCGTTTAAAAGAAATGAAGAAAAAAAACTGGATCACGCTCACAAAGCCTAGTCAAGTTAGAAAGCTGGTCATAGCAGACTGCATATCATCGCCATTGTCTCGCACATTGGTACCACCTTCAGCAACGGATCGAGCACCAGCAGTTGCTCTAGCACTGACAGTGGCAGCAGCTCAGTCTGATCCAGCTAAGGATTGGGCACCGACCGTGTCAGTGGATCAGGATTATCTACCGGAGGATCGGGCATCAACACCAGCACCTGGTCCGACACTGGCACCAGCTCTACAAGGAGCACCATCTTCGGCAGCAGCGGTGGCTTCGGCACCTGCACCAACACTTGAACTTGCACCTACTCCGGCCCGTGCAGCGGAAACCGAACGAGCAGTTGCACCGGCAAAAGACTGGGTTGCAGTTCGCACTTCATATACCAAAGTCCTTACAAAAACTGACATGTCCACCTTCTTGGTAAGCATTGGCCGCCCAAGTGTTTCGTTCTTTTTTCTTTCCATGTTGTTTCGCATGATTCACTGTGTTGATCTAACAGGTTGGGTATGTCTTCTTGTTTGCAAACAGAGAATTTCTAGAGCAACGAGGGAGTCGTTCAACAATCCGGGCGACAGCGGCCAAGTTTCTCTTACCATGCGAAGCCTTGGTGTGAATGAACCTGCTCAATATACCGTAAGTACAAAGGATGGTCCCATGATGATTGATGCTAAAGGATGGTCAAGGTTCAAATCTAAATCATATCTTGCGGTAGGGGATGATCTCAAAATCAAACTTTCTCGGCAAGGAGAGCTGGTCCAAATTAACTTTGAAATTCTTTAGTAGCAGCACGCAACTGCCGAACTGATCTATCCTATGAGAGATTTTGATGTAATAATCTGGCATGATGAAACAAGTGACCTGTGTGTATAAGTAATACGATAGTATTATTTATCACATGGTATATCGTTAATAGAATTGCAACTCTCATTGCTGGTTAGGAACTCTCGTTCGATTTCATTCCAACAGCTGTCGTGCTTTATTCAATTTTGTGTACTCGCCTTGCAACAGCATCTAAAACCAATATTGCATCAACGCTTGCAATATGAAAAGCGCTGAGGTAGAACACATGGGGCCCCAAACATGCGTGGGTGGGCTGCGGCCCAAAGTCTGTAACCGTGGGCTGCCTCGAGTATTATATTCTCAGCTGAACCCCCATAATGCTTGTGCGTTGCATGTAACATGAAGATGCATTTGTATGAGTATTTTATCTTGTGAGATAAAAGGATGAACAAGGGAAGGCCTTATTGGCAAATGTGGAGGGTGTGTTGGTACCATTTTGCAAAATTGCCATAGTTTCCTTCCTATCCGTCAGATATAAATCGGACGGCCTATACTGCAGGATGGCAGGCACACCATCATCACCAACTCGTCTATACCGTGTTAAAAACAACTCTGGTTTTTATAATTATATATGTTATATATATTCCCCTTGATTTTTCTTATGTATAAAGTTGTGATATAAAAGATTTGTATATTTCTTTACAGAGGGAGTATCTCTCTGTAAAAAATATATTTTCGTGTAACTAGTTACTCTTGTCTTTCTACTTCATTTCGATGATATGTGGGGCATCCGACAATGGGGTCCACGTGCCATATGCACAAATTAGTGTGCACAACTGCACGGTAGACACACCCCAGTCGTAGCGTCGCAATAATGCCCAATGAGCCGTCAAATCACAACACCCCCCTTTCCAGCTTTAGCGATAAGTCGACCAGACGAAGCGGCAATATTTCACCGGTCCTGAATCCCTTCTCCCTCGTCTGCTTGTTCGGAGAAAACCCCCTCTCGGGCGATTGCATAGGGTTTTCTCATGGAGAACTGATGCAATTCTTCACCCATCCCTGATAAATCCAAGTCCCTTGGTGGCGGGTAATCCTAGGATGGCAGCCGCCGCCGTTGATGCATTTTTCTTCCTACTGAATCTAGTGTGTTTCATTTGCATTGCCCAAAGTGCGAGGACCCTAAAGGTTTCTGTGCCCTCGACACTTGTTCCTTCTCATCCTAACACAGGATTTTAAATGCACACAGTATGTTCCTAGAATCCTCTTTTCTATCCGGGAGGGTTGGGATTTTTTGAACATGCTGTCGACTAATTTGGAAATTTGCATTGCTATATTTGGATAAAAGGTACTACCAGTACAATCGTCAACACTGACGTGAAGGAGGAATTTATTTCAAGATTTGGATAGGGAATACATTGTGTTCTCATATTATTTTTCCTGTAGTGCATTATTTGCTCTGCCAGAACACATGTACTCAAGATGCTCGGCCTTGCCATAACTGAATATACCAGTTTAATGGTCACAGTGAAGACAAGCCATGGATATAAGTTCCGATTTGGGTTCATGAACCAAGAAGATCGCTTCTTTTTTATGGCCGAACTTGGATAAACTTTCTCAAGTGTTACGGACTGAAAGTTGGCGCATTTAATGTTGATGGAAATAGCAGAACCTGGTCCCATCTTCACTGTGATCTTCCACCCCGACGTCGTTCCAATTGTTCATCCATGTTAGTTTTGTATCTGGTTCTTGCTTGTTGCCTCGATTACTTCTTAATCCACCTATTATGTCTAACTAATCACAATTTAACTTTAGAAGTAGCAACGAATCTCTCACTAAGATGCTACTTCTAACTAATATTTTCTTATAACTGGTGGCACGTGCAGGTTTTTTCAGAGTTAAGCTGGCTGCTCGTTTGTTATTCTGTAACAACTCGGCTGTTATTGATGGCACTGAAGCTGACTGGGACGACATCCACAAGTTCCTACACTTTATTAATCGTCTTGAGGTCCTTGTGGGGCGTTTCAATGGTGGAAGGCCACGTGGGATATGTGTGCCACTGCTGCACTCGTTGAAAAGGTCCAACTGTGTCGAGAAACTTATGGTACGAGCTGTTTTCCATTATATATGTTGTTCATAAACTATTGCTTATACACAGTTTTACATCTGTGATCTTCTTGAAACAGAAACTGCCCATGGTCAGGTCAGACTTGCGCTTGGTCACAACATGATGTTTATGTCGACCTACTCCATTCCCCTTGGAGGTGAAAAGATACTTATTCATGGGTGGTCTCAAATAATGAAGGCCCGTCCATCTTGGAGAATAGGACAATAGAATATGTTCCTGCTTTTCCATGGCTCTAAAGCGAATATCATGTTTATTAACCACATTGCGAGATGAAGCCGCTTTCAAAAGGTTGTGGATGCGCGGGGTGGTGCCTGGGCCTTGTCCTGGGGCTTGGCGGCCTCACCCTTGGTTAACTGTAGGCAAAGTAGCACTCTTCGAGGCATGCTTTGTACAGTTGAACCTGTATAAGTACTCATACTGCTTTCAGCTATGGTTGTTAAGTGCCCCTGCTGGTTTCAGTTAAGGTTGTTAAGTACTCCTGCTGCTTACAGTCTGTCGTGTTTCTTCAGTCTTGTCTTCCTCCAGCCGCCAAAACCAAACCAACACTGGCAGGGCCGCCTGCTTCCGCCTCCCACGGCTGGCTGTGCCTCAGTGCATGCATCGCCACCCCACCGTCTCCTAAATCGTTAACACCGACGTCTGAGGCCTCGCCGTCGTCCTCCGCGCGTTTTGGTGCGCTCGCCGCCCTCTCGCGTTGTCGACATGGTCAACAAACAACAGGAATCGGCAGAAGTACGGACAAGCAAGGTACGTGATAACCTTATGTATATCCGGAAAGGATGAATGACTTGTGCTGATCATGGCGCCATGATATGTGTAGGAGCGGCTGTTGAGGTGGAAACCCTCAAGAAAGCGCTTGCTGAGGCCAAAAGGAAAGCGGCAAAGGAGGAAGCCGCCCGTGAAAAGCACGAGGCCAGGGTTTGTGAGGTCTAGAAGGAGCTCCAGGACGCCATCAAGAAATGCGAGTCCTTGGAGCGCGACATTGCGGATCAAGAGATCGAGCTCGCAAAGGCTCGCCAGAGCGCACAAGAGGCCCGGGTTGAAGCCCAGGGCGCCCTCCAGGAAATCCAGGAGGCCAAGAAAATCACGGCGGGTAATGCTTTTATTATGCAAAGCAAGTATGTGAGGAAGAGGTATCTCTTACTAACCTGGATTCTCCAGGTGCGTTTGCGGATCTGCCATGCAGTGTTTCTGACGCTGTGGAGTCCTTCCTAGCTGAAGAGGGGAGCTCGACGGAGAAATTGTTCTGGTCGCAATACCTTGCGCTAGAACATCCGGTGCCCTTTAGCGATCAGCTGAAACAGCTGGTCGAACTACATAGGGTGGCCGAACTGGCCATGAAAGACTTAATAAACCGGTTGTGGCCTACCAAAGCCATACCCAACAGCTACTTCGGTCTCGTGAAGCGGCTGGTCAATGCTTGCCCCCGGCTTGACACATCAAGCGGTCGGTCTGTATTGAAGGTGCGCAGATGGCCTTCGCCCGTGTCAAGGTGCAGTGGGCGAAGATGAATGCCATCAAGCTCACGACCGAGGGACCGCCCGAGGGGAAGGAGCACCGCACGCTCGAGCAATATTTTAGTGATGTCCTGGAGGGATCCCGCATTGTAGCGGAGCAATGTGCGAAAGATGTAATCTTTGAATGAACATATTCATGTTATCTCGCCCTGTATTATGAAACAAAGTCGATTATGTAATACAATGCTTGTTAAAAATTTCCCTCCTGTGCGGCCATTTTTATGAAATCTGAGAGTTGGCCAGTCGCCGGCTTCAGCCCCCACGTAGTTAGTACGGGGGTGTTCGGGATGTAATCTAAACACTCTTGATCCAATTGTTTGGTCCTTGAAGGAGGTGTTTAGCGCAACGAACTAGGCAATCAGACTATGTGGCTTTATCACTCTCACTTAGCCATAGGAGTTTGACAATAAAAATTTAGATGCGGCCCCTAGTATCCGAACTGGGGTGCTGTAAAACACCTGATCGGGTAAGAACCTATTCATCGCATAGTGCGGAAAAAATCGCTAAAGATTTAAAACCTCCGAAGGTCTGACCGGCTCTGGCCGCATCATGACAGTCAGTTTTCGGCTTTCTCTACTGAGGTTCTTGAGGGAGTCCTGGATTAGGGGGTCCTTGGACAGCCAGACTATATACTTTAGTCGGACTGTTGGACTATGAAGATACAAGATTGAAGACTTCATCCCGTGTCCGGATGGGACTCTCCTTGGCGTGGAAGGCAAGCTTGGCAATACGGATATGTAGATCTCCTCCCTTGTAACCGACTCTGTGTAACCCTAGCCCCCTCCGGTGTCTATATAAACCGGAGGGTTTAGTTCGTAGGATGACAACAATCATACCATATCATCAAGATCAATCAAGCAGGAAGTAGGGTATTACGTCCATCGAGAGGGCCCGAACCTGGGTAAACATCGTGTCCCCCGCCTCCTGTTACCATCCGCCTTAGACACACAGTTCGGGACCCCCTACCCGAGATCTGCCGGGTTTGACACCGACATTGGTGCTTTCATTGAGAGTTCCACTGTGCCGTCACCGTAAGGCTTGATGGCTCCATCGATCATAGGCAACGATACGATCCAGGGTGAGGTTTTCCTTCCCTGACAGATCTTCATATTCGGTGGCTTCGCACTGCTGGCCAACTCGCTTGGCCATCTGGAGCAGATCGAGAGCTACGCCCCTGGCCATCATGTCAGGTTTGGAAACTTGAACTATACTGCCGACATCCGCGGAGACTTGATCTTCGACGGATTCAAGCCCATGTCAGGTGCGCCGCGCAATCACGACGAGCATGACTTAACTCTGCCGTCGGACAATGTTCGGGAGATCACACCTGCAACAACTCCGGCCCTCAATCCGGAACAAATTGCGCCATCTGAGGACGGGTGGATAGACCCCGCCACGGAGGCTGCACTCTCAGTCGCGGTAGAGCCGAATACTGACTTTACCTCCTACGAGAGCTGTGTTGCCGAACCGTTGGATTTGTCCCCGGCCACGGGCTCCGAGTCGCTTGCGTTCGTGCCTATCTAATCCGATTGGGCACCGATCATGGAGTTTACCTCCGCGGATATCTTTCAGCACTCGCCTTTGGGCGATGTGCTAAATTCATTAAGGTCTCTCTCCTTGTCAGGAGAACCTTGGCCGAACTATGTCCGACTAGAATGGGATGCGGACGACAAAGAAATTCGCTCCCCACCCACCACCCACTTAGTAGCCATCGGCGATTTATTTAACCGACATGCTCGACTTGACTCGAATACATCAACGGTATGGACGACGATGCAGGAGACGAACAGGAACTACCGCCCACAGGGTGCTGGACAGCCACCTCATCACATGATATATATATATATATATATATATATATATATATATATATATATATGGTGGATACACCCAAAGAAAACAATAACGAGGAACGGAAGGATGCAGCGAAGGATAGCTCCCTCGAGAAGCAACCAAAGCGACAGCGTAGGCGCCGCTCCAAATCCCGCCTCGGCAAAAACAGCGATAACAGCGCAAGAAACAATAACACCCCCGTCGACTCCAGAGGAAACGATGACCACATTGACCCAGCGATGGAGCAGGACAAGACAGCGGACGGCGAACATAGTACTGAGCCGCTGTCCGATAACGGCAATGCGGAACGTCAGGCTCATCAACCTGTCTCTGGAGAGGAGAACAGTCTGGATGACGATGCACACTTCATCCCGGAAAGGCACTTGGAACAAGAGAGTCTCCGTAGAAGGCTTATTGCCATCGCGAGGAGTCTGAAGAAGCAGAAGCACAGGCTTAAGGCCGCGCAGAGTATGCTCAATAGTAGATGGAACAAAGTGCTCGACAATGAAGAAAAGTTTGGTGGCAGTCGCCACACAAAGAGCTATCCAAAGCACAAGCTGTTGCCTGAGTTCGATGATGAGGCCGTAGAGCCAACACAGCCGAAGAATAAAACGGCCGATCAGCCGGATCGACCACCTCGTGGCCGCAATAGGGCGGCTAACGATGCCGCACATAAGTTAACACACGATATATGTGAGGACTTGCGCCAAAAATCCGGTATGACCAGGTCCATCTATGGATCTAGGAAGCACGCTCCGGCACAAATTCAAAACCGAATACTACAACCGTCCGAGCGCCATGATACATCCAAATACAGGGGTGCCGCACACCCCCTATGTTTCACCGATGAGGTGCTGGATCATGATTTTCCAGAGGGATTCAAACTCGTGAACATAGAGGCATACGACGGAAGGACAGACCCTGGGGTCTGGATTGAGGACTTCATCCTCCATATCCATATGGCTCGCGGAGACGATCTCCACGCCATCAAATACTTGCCCCTCAAGCTGAAAGGACCATCTCGGCACTGGCTAAAGAGCCTCCCCGAAAATTCAATCGGAAGTTGGGAGGAGCTTGAGGATTCTTTTAGGACTAATTTTCAAGGGACTTATGTCCGACCTCCGGACGCAGACGACTTAAGTCATATAATTCAACTACCCGGAGAGTCAGCCCGAAAGCTTCGGAATAGATTTCTTACTAAGAAGAATCAAATCATCGATTGCACGGATGCCAAAGCCCCAGCAGCTTTCAAACATAGCGTCCGAGATGAGTGGCTCGCCAGACACCTCGGCCAAGAAAAGCCAAGGACAATGACAGCCCTAACAAGCCTTATGACCCGCTTTTGCGCGCGCGAAGATAGCTGGTTGGCCTGTAGTAGCACCAGCGACCCAGGCACATCTAAACTCAGGGATGGCAATGGAAAACCACGACACAGTAGAAGCACGCGTCGAAATAACGAAGATAGCCCAAACAACACGGCGGTAAACGCCGGATTTAGGGGCTCTCAACCCGGTCAGCGGAAAAAGCCTTTCAAAGGCAACAGAGATGGACCGTCCAGCCCAAACAAGATTCTAGACAAATTATGTCAGATTCATGGCACCTCCGATAAACCTGCAAATCACACCCACAGAGAATGTTGGGTCTTCAAGCAGGCCAGCAAGCTAAACGCCAAACACAAGGTGAGGGAAACACAAAGTGAAGACGAGGATGAGCCTCGCCAGCAAAACACTGGGGGACAGAAAAAATTCCAGCCAGAGGTCAAAAAAGTGAACATGATTCACGTAACAAAAAGAAGGAGCAAACATGCACTCCGAGACACATGCGCCTTAGAGCCCGTCACCACTAAGTTCAACCCTTGGTAGGCCTACCCGATCACCTTTGATTGCAAGGATCGTTCGATAAATATCCGGCAGGGAGGATTGGCCGCCAGATAGGTGCGGTTACTAAGGGTGTTTTAGCCATCACAATCTCGTGGTAGATCAACACTTGTAATATTAATATTCATCAAGATCAATCAAGCAGGAAGTAGGGTATTACCTCCATAGAGAGGACCCGAACCTGGGTAAACATCGTGTCCCCTGTCTCCTGTTACCATCGACGTTAGAAGCATAGTTCGGGACCCCCTACCCGAGATCCACCGGTTTTGACACCGACATTGGTGCTTTCATTGAGAGTTTCGCCTTGGGGGTCGCTACAGACTATGATCGGATTGGGCTTAAACCCGATCAAAGAGAAATCAAATCTCCGCCGATCACCCATCAGATAGCGGTAGTAGAGGAGCAAAACAACAACTCTTCCTCTATATTGAGGACGAACTATGTTCGGATTTCCGAGATCGATGAGTCGGATACCATTCCGCGGAATGACGTGCCCTGTCCTCCGTACCTAGAATCGAACGGTGGACCTGAAAAAAAATCAGTTGATTTCCTATAGCCCGAACTATTAAGCTCGGAAGTTTCTCAAACTCTGGATCCCAAATTGGGTCAGGGTTCGGATTTAAAGCCACCCACCCACCCAGATAAACGCGATCTCATGTACATACAACAACTATCTCAGGAAACAGTCCATCACTTTTGGGCCAGATTCCTCCTTGTCAAAGACAAGACTAAAGATTGTCGTGACGAAGACACGATCTCAGTATTCTGCAATAATTGCACGGACGAAGGAATCCTCAACGCCATAAACAGCCGTCGCGTATTACACTTCGCTGACTTGGCAAGCATAGTATAGAAGCATCACTAAGAATGGAAAGCGCACTGAAACTTCGAGGCAGCTCATTTGGGAACCACCGATTTCCACTCAACCCCTCATCCGGGCAAAAATGATGCACCCTCGCGGGGCGCCCGACCCTATAGTAAAGAAATCTATGCCCATTACGGGAAGCAGAACCATTATGGTGGGATGGCTCGGTAGGCCATGCAAAATACACACAACACCGGATACCATACCAACCCACAGCCTTAGAGCATGTTGGATACTCTGGCAAGTGGCCAAGAGCGGTGAGGATATCCTCACGAAAAATTCCTCAGAGCAACACCCCATGGAAAACGACGACCTCAGCGTACTGACGGTCTTCGAGACTTTCCCTTCAAACAATTGGCGCAAAAGGGCCCTCCACGACATCGCCGAAGTCTGCCAAGTTGCAGCAACAAACCCCTGGAACGACATGGCCATAACTTTCAATGCCAGTGACGAACCAAAATTCTGGACTATCCGGGCACCAGCCGCCTTGGTCCTCAATCCAATAGTGGACGGTTCTTGGCTCACCAAAGTGCTCATGGACGGCGGCACGGACTAAACCTCATCTACGAGGACACACTCAACAAAATGCAAATAGACAGGAGCCGCATCGAGCAAAGTAGCATGACCTTCCGAGGAATCATTCCCAGTCGGGAGGCGCGGTGCGCAGGAAAAATCACGCTCGATGTGGTATTCAGCACACTGGATAATTATCGGTCCGAAGAGATAACCTTCCAAGTGGCCCCTTTATCGGTGTACAAAAGTAAAGGCACTCTTTTTTACCCCTTTACTTGTGCACAGTCAGTCAGAGCCGCGCCCACGGCCTCACTGAGCAGGCAGAAGAAGGAAGCCGAAGCGCAAGGCAACCAAAGCAACGCCAAGACCAAGAGACACAAAGAGCAAGAGGGCGAGGTGGACTCCCCCAGCAAGACCCTTTGCCAAGTAGCCTCGCGGCCCGCAAGAGCCTTTGCCGGGCGCAACTTGCACGACACCAGCACAAAGAAGCCACCCTCGAGCCCATGGGTTCCAACGCCACCAACCAACCACATTGGAACCAAGGCTCGGGAGGCGCCTCTATGGTGGCATGCAGATCTTCGTCAAGATCATAAACACACAAGATCAGATGAGGACTAGAAGACGACGACCCTCGGCGAGATCCTTGCCGAGGAGATCCACGAGACCCCCGGCAAGACCCTTGCCAGGGATGACCATGGTGCCGCCGCAAGACCCTTGCCGGGGCCCCGACAAGGCACTTGCCGAGGACACTTACGAGACCGCGGCCAGGCCCACGTCTGCCAAGACTACACCGCTGCTCCCATGCAGCTGCTAGCTCAACCAGCTGGGCAGGCACCTGCGTGGCAGCGTGCGACCTCTACGCCGACTCAACTAGCACCTGTGTGGTGGCATGCAGATCTTAATGAAGACTCCTCCACCGCACCAGCCCAGCGGCCAGCCAACATGGCGCTACAATGCCTCATCAGCTTGGACGCGCGTCGCAGCCAGGTGAGGTGGTGACAGCTGGGACGAGCTTCCTTGCCGTCCCCGATAAAGCAAGAGGGGCACGTCGGCAGCGCATTAAATGCGTTTGTCCGACGGTGCCAGAGGATAGAATCATCCACTGTACACCTTTCCACCTCCTATGTGCCACTGTGGCAACCCCTTTTATCTATAAAAGGAGGCCCGAGGCGACCAGGAGAAGGATTCGGATCTTTGGGACTAGGGACACACCGTAGCTAGTTCAAGAACTCAAGAACACTCAAATACATACACCAAAGCAGGACTAGGGTTTTACGCATCATCGCGGCCCGAACGTGGGTAAACGATCCTTGTGCTGGCTTCTGGACCTGCTCTTTGCACAACCCCGCGCCCGCCAACCGTAGAAGGTATCCAAGTGATCCCATAGGTGACTCTTCCACCGACATCTTTGGCGCGCCAGGCAGGGAGCACAGTTGTGAAAATACGGTATAGCGGTTAGCCTAGCTGTTCTTCATCGCCATGGCTCCCAAGAAGAAGACAATCACAGTGATCAGTTCATCTGGAGCCGGACGGCCCGTACCGGTGCGGGCGAGCAGCGGGCCGGTCGCAGACAGAACCCGAGGCACAACCCGCGAGCACCAACATCGCTCTGGCAGTCAGAGCCTGTCGAGCGGCGTCGTTCGTGCGCAAGACGACAGGCCGCACGTTGCCGAACCCAAGGACGGAGTTGGGCTCCCCGCAGGCGACGCGGGGCCCTCCAGTGGTGGCGCCGTGCCACCTACAGGCGGCGCAGCAACCTCTAAGACGCCTACGCCGGCATCCACAACACGGTCTTCCCAGGGTGTGCGCGACGAGCAGCGTCACCATGCTGGTGACCCCGGACGCCGCCGCGGGAAATGTCTTGTGCATCATTCGCGGGGCGAAGGAGGCCAACATGCCCGCCAAAGTGCTGTCGAAAATGGCGCGCAGCCGCCAGGCCATGATAGAGTTCCTTCTAACGTAGTTAGAAGTCGGAGTGCGTCACGGTCCATGCAGCTTTCGCTGCCACCCACGCCAGCAGAAGCTGTGGCGTGCGCGCAGCTGCTCCTCGACTTCCCTCCTGCCGCGGAAAATCTCGACGAGTGGAGAGTCACCATCCGGATCCTCGTCAGTGTCGCCAAGAAATATGAATTGCGACCAGCGGGGCCCTCGGGCCGACCCTCCGTCGAGCAACCACATGCCAGCGGTGGAAGGACCGAAGGTGCTGCAGCCACGGTGCACTCTCCTCCCCCATGCCAGTTGCCGCGGGTGCCGGTCCGTCGTGATGACGCTTGTGATAACATTTCCATAGCATCGGCCGACCCATGGACCCACCATGATCAGCGCCAAGTTCTTCGGGAGCGAGCCCATGAAGACGCCCGAACCACCATCGAGCGTCGGTGCGATGCGCGCCACCAGTCAGATAGGCGAGCAGGGCCCACTATGGACCACCCAGCGCCAGGAGGCTCCGGTGGCCTACCCTACTAGGTGGGTTGCCCGGCCTTTACCCGTGAGCTGCGGCAGTTCCAGTGGCCGTCCCGCCGCATGTTCAAGCCCGTCGTCGGCGAGAAGTACAACAAAAAGACCCACCCGTCGGAGTTCCTCAGCATCTAGACCATCACGATGCAAGCCGCTCGAGCTCGCGACGACAAGGTGCTTGCCAATTACTTCCCATTGGCGCTGAAACCCAATGTCATGTCTTGGTTGATGCACTTACCGGCGGATTCCATTTCTTCTTGGTCAGATATGTGTCATGAGTTCGTTGGTGCCTTCACTAGAGGCCACCAAGCTCATGGCCAGGCAAGCGATTTGCATATCATTCCCCAGAAGGAAGGTGAAAGCCTACGCAAGTACATACAGGGGTTCAGCCGGGTGCAATACAGCATCCCAGATGTTTATCCCGCCGCCGTGATCAGCGCGTTTCATCAGAATGTGTGCAACCGCAAGATGCCTGAAGAGCTGGCGATGAACAAGGTTAAAGATGTGGCCGAACTTTATGTTCGCCGGCAGATCTTGCCCGAGTGAAGAGGGAAGGAAGTACCCCGGTGAGGACGCCTGCGCGGAAACTGACTCTACGGATGAAGACACCGCTGCCCCGATGAAAAAGGGCCGGCGCCACAACAGGAAGTGTAAGGGCAAGGCCGTGCTTGCCGTCGAGGGATCCGACGACACCGGTGCCGCCAAGAAGGCCAAGGCAGACTACCCCGGCAAGGAGATTGTCGGGTGCACCGCTTGCCGGGCCTTGGCGGCTGCCGACAAGCCAGGGGGCTCCAACAAGCAGTATTGCAAGATCCACCGCACCAAAGGCCACGACCTCCAGAACTTCCGACAAGTTGAGATGCTTGCTGAAAAGCAAAAAGCCGAGTATGAGGGGCGGGACAAGGATAAGGGTAAGGATGGTGCCGAAGGATCCGGCAAGAAGCGTGGCGGCCAAGGAGGCCCCCGCGGCAAGGATAACCAGCAAGAGAGGCCCGCTCGGGGCCGCGACAAGAAGCAGGAAGACGACGATCATAAAGAGGACGACGAGTCCGGCGAGCATGAGTTCCAGAAGGCTATGGAGGCCATGTGCATCGATGGTGGCACCTCGCTGCATACTTCTCACGCCAGCTCAAGTAGTGGGCGCGTGAGGTCACAGCAGTGGAGCCGTCGTTCGACGCTCAGAAGCTACTGAAGTGGTGCAGCACGCCTATCATCTTGACACCGAGGACCACCCTGATCGCACAACTGCGGTCGGGTGTTTGCCGTTGTTGGTTTCACCAACGATACACAAACTCAAGGTGACCAAGATGTTGGTTTACGGTGGGGCCGGTCTGAACTTGATATCACCCGTTGTGATCAAAAGGATGCAAATTCCTGATGGAAACCTCGAGGAGACGGGCACGTTTCAAGGGGTCAACCCGGGAAGGAGCCAGCCGAAGGGTAAGGTCACGCTGCATGTGACGTTTGGAGGCGAGTTGAACTACAGGACGGATATGATTGTCTTCAATGTAGCAGAGATCCCCTTGGCCTACAATGGGATCCTCGGCCGCCCAGCACTAGCCAAGTTCATGGCGGCGGCGCATTACGCCTACAACACGCTGAAGATGCCTAGGCCGATGACCATCATCACCGTTCCCTGTGACAAGAAGGATGCGCTGATCTGCGCCGACCTACTCTACCGGGAAGCAGTTGCAGCAACTGCCGCCAAGGCATTTGCTCCTGCCGCTGAAGCCCCGGGAGGGAAGAAGAAGACCAGGAAGACCTCTCGCACCCACTCCGACTAGTGCACCTCTTCGAAGTGTTGTGCTACCATTGAGTACGTGCCAGAGAGCTCCACCGGCAGGAGCAAGAAATCCAGAGCTGCACAGCCAGAGACCAAGAAGGTGTTTGTCAAGGAGGATGGCACGGGAGGGGCTTTCACCATAAGCTCCACCCTCGACAGCAAATAGGAGGCGCGCTCGTCACCTTCCTGCGGGTGAATGTCGATGTGTTTGCGTGGAAAGCATCCGACATCCCCGGCGTTTCCAGGGAGGTGATTGAGCACCACCTTGCTGTCTGTCCTCATGTGCTGCTCGTCCAGCAGAAGGTCAGGAAGCAGGCTTTGGAAAGGCAAGAGTTCATCACAGAGGAGATCAGGAAGTTGGAAGTGGCAGGCTTGGTGAGAGGAGTACTCCATCCGACGTGGTTGGCAAATCTAGTGGTGGTGCGCATGGTAGATGGGAAGTGGAGGCTGTGTATTGACTACACAGATATCAATAAGGTTTGTCCCAAGGACCCTTTCCCGTTGCCATGCATCGACCATATTGTTGACTCCACGGCCGGGTGTGATATGTTATCATTCCTTGACGCCTACTCAGGATACCACCAGATCTTCATGACAAGAGAAGACGAAGAAAAGACAGCATTCATCACCCCATGTGGTACGTATAGTTTTTAACGGATGCCTTTCGGGTTGAAGAGTGCTGGCTCAACGTTTGCAAGAGCAGTCCAAATTGGGTTTGAGCCCCAGCTACATAGAAATATGGAAGCATATATGGATGACATAGTGGTCAAAACTAAGGACAGGGCAACACTTATACTAGACTTAGAAGAGACGTTTGGAAACCTGCGCAAGATCAACCTCAAGTTGAACCCTGAGAAGTGTGTCTTCGGCGTTCCGTCTAGCAAAATTCTCGGGTTCTTTGTGTCATAGCGTGGGATCGAGGCAGACAAGATCAAGTCTATGGAGCCAATTGAGGCGCCCAAGCAGATCAAGGATGTGCGTCGGCACACTGGCTGCATTGCCGCCATGAGCAGATTCATCTCCAAGTCTGCCTTGCGCGCCCTTCCCTTTTTCAAAATCTTGAAAAAGGCGGGACCAATGGAATGGACCCCAGAGGTCAAGCAAAGGCTACAGATTTGAAGAAATACCTCTCCTCTACGCCGATACTAGTTGCGCCTAAACCACAAGAGCCATTGCTGCTCTACCTAGCGGCAACGAATCAAGTGGTCAGCGCCGCGCTAGTGGCACAGAGGGAGGTCGATGAAGAGGCAGTGGCAACGACGGGACTGGCGGATGGCGAGCCGGGCACGCCCTGGCAGGGCCTGGTGCCGGCAAGGCAAGGCCCCCGGCAGAGCCTGACGCCATCAGGATGGGGCCAGCGCAACCAAATGAAGTAGTGCACAAGAAGAAAATGATGCAGCAATCGGTTTACTTCGTCAGCTCCCTCTTGCAGGGGACTAGGTCAAGGTACTCCGGTGTGCAGAAATTGCTCTTCAGCCGCCTTATGGCCTCGAGGAAGCTGCGTCATTAGTTCCAAGGCCACGAAATTACCGTTGTCACCCGCCTCCCGTTGCAACGGATATTGCATAACACAGACGCAACCGGGAGGATTGTGGAGTGGGCCTTGGAGCTGTCGATCTTTGGTTTGAAGTTTGAAAGTACTTCGACGATCCAGAGCAGAGTCTTGGTGGAGTTCATTGCAGAATGGACTTCATAGCCCGACGAAGAAATCTAGGAGACCATTCTCCCCGGCAAGGAAGCAAGTAGCAACTGGATCATGTACTTTGACGGGGCTTTCTCGCTGCAAGGCGCCGGTGCTGGTGTGCTGCTCGTCGCACCCACCGGAGAGCACCCTATATGTAATCAAGATGCACTTTACTAGGGAGATGTCTACAAACAACACTGCTGAATACGAGGGGTTGCTTGCCGGTCTCAGGATCGCAGCAAACCTCGGGGTTAAGAAGCTCATCGTCAGGGGTGATTCACGGCTTGTCGAAAAGAAAGTCAACAAAGATTATCAGAGCCCGTTGATGGAGGCCTAGGTAGATGAGGTGGGGATGCTGGAAGAGTGCTTTGACGGTATACAAGCAGAGCATGTTCCCCAAGCGGAGAACGACATCGTCGATTACCTGTCGAAGCGCGCTGCCTTCAAACTACATGTGGAACAAGGTAATTTTGTGCTTTGGTTAACTCAGCCATCCGTTGAACCATCAACAGAGCAGAACAAGCGGAGGAAATCAGGCCTCGGCAAGTACTTTCCCGCCGAGCTCCCAGGAGCCGCCGGCAAGGATGCTGCCGTGGACACTGAGCCTGCCATGGGGCAACCGACTCCGGCAGGCGCCAAGCCCCGGTCAGAGAGACAGCCGCTCCCATGGCGGAGGAAATGCGTTTAGTCCTGCCGCCGAGCCCCTCGGGTTCGTGACAAGCACAGCCAT
Organism: Aegilops bicornis; assembly: GCA_021605145.1. Classification (NCBI taxonomy): domain Eukaryota; kingdom Viridiplantae; phylum Streptophyta; class Magnoliopsida; order Poales; family Poaceae; genus Aegilops; species Aegilops bicornis. The sequence goes on along the minus strand of CM038671.1, from coordinate 345,315,054 downwards.
CATTCTGATTCCTCCAGACAGGGGAACTTACTGAGGAGTAGGAAGAAGCGGAGAAAGTAGCCCGTCGGTCTGCCATGTATCAGTTTGTCGACGACGTCCAGTACAAAAAAAGACCGAACAATGTGAAATTGAAGTGCATTCCCCGGGAGGAAGGACTGGAGCTGTTGGCGGAGATACATGGAGGCATATGTGGCTCCCACATAGGGTCGAGGGCCCTTCCAGCAAGGTATTCCGACAAGGTTTCTTCTAGCCCACTACCCTCCAAGATGCAACGACACTAGTAACCAGGTGTAAAGCATGACAGTTCCATTCGAAGAAGCTTCATCAACCAGCTCAAGCCCTTCAAACAATTCCTCTCTCCTGGCCATTTTCGGTCTGGGGGCTCGACATACTAGGCCCTTTCCCCCGCGATATCAGGGGCTTTGAGTACTTGTACATTGCAATCAACAAGTTCACAATGTGGCCAGAGGTGGAGGAAGTGAGGAAGGTGACAACACAGTTAGCCATCAAGTTCTTCAAGGGGCTAGTCTGCTGTTTTGGTGTGCCAAACAGTGTCATCACCGACAATGGCACGCAGTTCACAAGCCACAATTTCATGCAATACATCCAGGACCTCGGCAGCAAGGTCTGTTTCGCTTCCATGGCACACCCATGGAGCAACGGCCAGGCATAGAGGGCAAATGCTGAAGTACCACGAGGCCTGAGAACAATGACTTTTGACAAACTGCACAAGAGCGGAAGGCGCTGGATTGATGAGTGTCCGGCGGTTCTTTGGTCAATCAGAACAACACCAAATCGAGCTAGCGGTAGACACCCTTCGCCCTCACATACGGGTCACCTCGAGTGCTCGCTTATGACGAGTTTGAGCAAGAGAAATTGCAGCAGGATGATGCAATGCTCCTCGAGGAAGATCGTCTTCGGGCGGCTATGAGAGCAGCATGCTACCAGCAAGCCTTGCGCCGCTACCATAGCCACAAGGTTCATGCCCGAAGCTTTGAGGAAGGCAACCTTGTTCTTCGGTGCGTTCAGTCGGACAAGAATTCCGAAAAGTTGACGCCGAAGTGGGAAGGCCCTTATCGGGTAATACGAGTCACTAGGCCTGGCGCAGTCCGCCTGGAGACCGAAGATGCTATTCTAGTGAGCAACTCTTGGAACATCGAACATCTTCGTAAGTTTTACCCATAAGGTGCAGTTGCCGGGCCCCCCGGCAAACCACCTTTTGTACAAGCCTTGCCGGCGAGGCATGTAACCCTCTGTACAAAGCTAGGCGCAGACCCTGAGCATAAATAAATGAAGCACTGGTGCCCTAAGTTTTAGCATGCACGCTAGGTCAGGTCTCTCCCTTGGTTAGGGTTGATAGTGCTTAGCGGCGACTAACCCCTAGCATAGAGGTCGAGTGTGTGTCTCTCTATTCCTTTCAGTCCTCTTTCGTTCGAAGGGTACATGGACGTTTCTGCTGAGATATTTGGGAGGAAGGGAACAAGTTGACATTCCGGCCACGGAAAGCCAAGGTTGCCATGGGCTGCAGACGTAAGAATCCAACCAAGGCAAGCCAAGGTAGCCGGGGGCTGCGGATCCAAATAAGTCTTTCATCCCCAATTGTGCATTCCCATATGAAGTTAGGACGTGTGAACCCTCATTTTATTCCTAGGTCACCGTGTTCCCCCTTCTTTCTGTACCCAGAAAATATTCCCTAGGTCGGAACTGGGTCGCAATCGCAGTGACAAGGAAATAAACGAAGGGCCTAACTCTAATTCACCCCTGCCTCCGCCAAGAGCGTGAGAATGGTCGAACGAAGTAAGGGGACGGCAAGGCCTATTGCCGGGCAACAATGTTTATCTTAAAAATAACAAGGATTCACTCCTTGGCATGGGCCTCGCTCACGCACAAAGAACCCGGCAAGCACCCTTTTTCACGTACGGGGTGAAAAACATGAGCAAGGGGATTACAGGTTCTAAATCTAACAAGTGCCCGCAGGCTTACAAACTAAAATGAGATAAGATGCCCGTAATCCCTTCCTTGTCCCTCTCCTCAAAAGATGGAACAAGGTAGCAGGAGGGCAAAAAGAGCGCCTACGCAAGGTACGAGCAACAGAAGACACCAGGAGAGCATCCCGATGTTGGGAGAGGAGCCGGAAGATGAGGCAGCGGGCCGACAATACGCGATGAAGGCGTCGGTGCCTACGTACTCCGACTTGACGGCCAGCCTTCTTCGCCTTCTCCGGCCCTCCTACGCCAGCCGCCCAAGGAGGCGGCGGGGAATGCGCCGATGGAGAGCTTGATGAGGAAGGCCCTCGGCAGGTCACGTGGCCAAGGAATGGATGACGCAGTCAGTCGGACTCGAGGTCGGTGTCGCCCCGCTCGACGCCCTCGTCGTCGCTGTCGTTGTCCTCCTTGTCACTCCCGCTCGAGGAAGAGTCTTCATCATCGGAGGAGCTCTCCACGCAGAACTTTAGCGAGTTCCAAGGTCCCCAAAGACCTTGACGGAGAGCAGGCCGTTCTCCGTTAATTTGAAGTAGAGAACAAGCACCGCCGTCAGGCTGTGGACACGAGCGAAAGTCTTCCATCCACGATGAAGGTACATGACGTAAGGAGCGGGAAAGTCGACATCGACCCGCGTGCCACCATTCCCGCATCCCCTCATATGCAACCTGAGGGTCTGTGGCGGGTCGAGCTCCATCTCCCGAGCGAATTGGGTGGGGATACGACAACGACGACGCGGTGGCCGGCGCAGCCTGATGAAGAACTCATGGGGTTGGTTCCCGACGTGGCCCTCCATTGGGGGAGGCATCGCCGGCGGAGGCACGGCTGGTGCGCCGCCCCGTCCCCCTCTTCACCGAGTGCCACGGTGACCTCGGCCTCGCCCGCTCCCCCTTCCTCTCGTGGCCGGCTCCACTGCCGCGAGCTCCTGGGGAGGAGGTACGCGCTGTCGAGCAGAGACCCTCGCTGCCACCGTTGAAGGGCCAGCGCCTCCTCTCGCCATGGCAGGTGGAAGGAAGGAGACGAGGTGGAAGGAGATGGATGATGATAGAATGTGGGGTGCCATCCCCCCTTTTATATAAAGGGGCGGGATCGGGGCTCGGCCGCCCCACTCAACCAATCCGGCCGTCGGGGGCGCAGGGAATCGGGACCGAGCCACTGCTCCAATCAACGATGGCCCGGTTTCCCGCCTCTGCCACCTGCCACCTTGAAGGCATGGGGAACACGTGGCGAGCAAGCAGAAATTGAGGCGACCGTTCCCCACCCCGTGATCGTGGGGCGCGGATGCCTTGAAGACCGCGACCCAAGTCCGCTCAGTAAATGAGCCGTATCTCTGTGTTTTCCTCTTTTTATGGGGAAGGCGCGACCGCCTCTTTAGTGTGACGTGACGCATGCATACGGGAACCGCCCCCACGCATGACCCCCACGTCATGCATGACCCTCCACGACATGCATCCTTCGCGGGTCGTGGGGAAGCTCAACCGAGCGAAAAAGTTACCGCGGTAAAAATCCGCCCCACCTGCCCGCGCACCGTTCTGGGCCTGGCCCAACAACATGTCGCGCTTATGTGTGGCCCAGGCCCGGGGGCTCCTGTCGGTGTACAAATGTTGGGGCACTCTTTTTTACCCCTTTACTTGTGTACGGGCAGTCAGAGCCGCGCCCAAGGCCACACTGAACAGGGCAGAAGAAGGAACCCGAAGCACAAGGCAACCAAAGCAATGCCAAGACCAAGAGACACAAAGAGCAAGAGGGTGAGGTGGACTCCCCCGGTAAGACCCTTGCCGGGGTAGCCTCCGCAGCCCCGGCAAGAGCCTTGCCGGGGTAACTTGCCCGACGCCAGCAGAGCAAACCACCCTTTAGCCTGCGGGTTCCAACGCCACCAACCAACCACATTGGAACCAAGGCTTGGGAGGCGCCTCTGTGGTGGCATGCAGATCTTCGTCAAGATCTCAAACACACAAGATCAGATTAGGACCAGAAGACGACGACCCTCGGCGAGATCCTTGCCAAGGAGATCCACGATACCCCCGACAAGACCCTTCCTAGGGACAACCACGGTGTCGCGGCAAGATCCTTGTCAGGGCCCTGGCAAGGCCCTTGCCGAGGAGACATACGGGGTCGCGGCCAGGCCCACGTCTGCCAAGACTACACTGTCGCTCCCATGCAGCTGCTAACTCAATAAGCTGGGCAGGCACCTGCGTGGCAGCGTGCGGCATCTACGCCGATTCAGCTAGCACCTGGGTGGTGGCGTGCAGATCTTCGTGAAGACTCCACCACCACGCCAGCCCAGTGGCCAGCCAACATGGCGCTACAATGCCTCGTCAGCTTGGACGCGTCTCGCAGCCTGGCGAGGCGGCGATAGCTGGGACAAGCTTCCTTGCCGTCCCCGACAAAGCAAGAGGGGCACGTCGGCAGCGCATTAAATGCATTTGTCCGATGGTGCCAGAGGATAGACTCATCCACTGTACACCTTTCCACCTCCTGTGTGCCACTGTGGCAACCCCTTTTATCTATTAAAGGAGGCCCGAGTCGACCAGCAGATGGATTCGGATATTTAGGACTAGGGACACACCATAGCTAGTTCAAGAACTCAAGAACACTCAAATACATACACCAAAGCAGGACTAGGGTTTTACGCATCTTCGCGGCCCGAACCTTGGTAAACGACCCTTGTGCTGGCTTCTGGACCTGCTCTTTGCACAACCCCGTGCCCGCCAACCGTAGAAGGGATCCCAGTGATCCCATAGGTGTCGTTTCCACCGACACCCTTTCAACAGTGGATATCACACCCTATTGTGGGCGAGATGCATTTACCCGCTTCCAAGTTATACCTCATTATGGGTACATGAAGCTCAAGATGCCCGGGCCCAATGGTATTATCACTCTTGCCAGTGATCCGGATATAGCACTATGTGCTGAAAACAAAGCCGCATCCCTGGCCCTCGAGGCACCTTCTGAAGCCCTCGCGGCCGAAGAATTAACCGCGCTGCGCTCCACGATGGACAGGGACGATGTAATCCTGGACAAGCGACCCGAATCCACCTCCTTCTAACCAGCAGATGAAATAGTCAAATTTCAAGTCCACCCGACGGACCCCAAGAAGACAGCATCCATCAGGGCACAGCTGGACCCAAAGATTGATGCCGCGCTACGAGAGTTCTTGCGCGAGAACTGGGATATATTCGCCTAGCACCCTTATGATATGCCAGGAATCCCGCGCAGGCTGGCTGAACACAACCTCAACATATTGAAGGGATATAAACCGGTCAAGCAAACACTGCGGCACTTTTCCGAACCCAAACGACAAGCTATGGGGGAGGATCTAGCCAAGTTAATCGAGGCCGGATTCATCAGAGAAATAAAACACCCGGACTGTCTAGCAAACCTGGTGATGGTGCCAAAGAAGGATAAATCCTGGCGCCTATGCGTCAATTTCAAACACCTCAACAAGGCCTGCCCTAAGGATCCCTTCCCCCTCCCTCGCATCTATCAGATTATTGATGCTACTGCAGGACGCGAGTCATTGTGTTTCCTGGACGCATACTCTTGATACCATCAAATCAAAATGAAGGAGTCTGACCAAGCCGCAATGGCATTCATTACCCCACATGGTTCGTTCTGCTTCAACACTATGCCCTTCGAACTCAAGAACTCCGGTGTCACCTACCAACGCATGATTCAAACATGCCTGGAGAAACAGATCGGCAAGACAATTGAAGCATATGTGGATGACGTCGTCATCAAAACTAGGCACGTCGAGTCACTGATAGACGATCTGCCTCTCACATTCGACAACCTCCGTGCATATGACAGCAAGCTCAATCCGAAAAAGTTTGTTTTCGGCGTTCTCCTCTGTAAAACTGCTGGGCTTCATCGTTACGAATAGAGGAATTGAGGCAAACCCAGCCTAAATCCGAGCTCTGTCATAGTTGGCTACACCAATAGACATTAAACAGGTCCAAAAACTAGCTGGATGTGTGGCAGCTTTAAGCCACTTTATCTCCAGACTAGGAGAAAAAACATTACCACTTTATCGCCTTCTTCTATGCACCGACCACTTCGAGTGGACGGATGCGGCAACGGCCGGACTGGAAGAAATAAAGGCTCTTTTAGCGAGCAAACCAATCCTGGCCGCACCAAACGTCAGTGAACCCATGTTATTACACATATCGGCAACACACTAGGTCGTGAGTGCAGTGCTTGTCATTGAACAAGAGGAGGACGGACACAAATTCCTGCTTCAGAATCCTGTATACTACGTAACCACTGTCCTCACGCCATGCAAATGTCGGTACCCTCATTACCAAAAGATAGCATACGTGGTCTTCATGGGATCCCGGAAGCTATGACACTACTTTCAAGAGTTCTCAATGACGGTGGCTTCCGAAGTACCACTCAATGACATAATAAACAACCGCGATGCCATGGGCCGGATTGCCAAGTGGGCCATTGAGCTCCTTCCATTCGAGAGAACATACAAACCACGCCGGGCCATTCAATCCCAAGTACTGGCCGACTTCGTCGCCGAATGGACAGAGGCCGAACTCCCCAAAGAGTACGGCACATACTCCAACTGGGTCATGCACTTCGATGGTTCCAAAATGCTGGCGGGCTTAGGAGCGGGCGTTGTCTTAACGTCACCCACTGGAGACACAGTTCAGTACGTACTCCAAATATTATACACAAACTCCAACAATGCAGCCAAACACGAGGCCTTATTGCATCACTAAAAAAAGACACATCCGTGACATTTTGGGCCGAACGAATTTTTTTTCTGTCATACATATGACACTTCTATGACGATAATTGTGACAAAACCTGGTATCATCATAGATGTGGTGGGCTCCTACTTCAATGACAAAAAATCATGACAGAAAATGGGCTTTTCGTCCTGGGCGGGCCGCAGACGCAGCTGCATGACATTCTTTGGGTCGTCCATGACGGAAAAAACCGTGGTAGAAGCGAGGGGGAGGAAAATTTCAGGGAGTTCTCGATTACGGTGGGAGGTCGGGGGCCGAGCGATGCGCATTTCTCTCGTATTACGTGACGTGCGTAGGTGCGAGGCGCGCTATTCTAATCGAACCCGAGGGATTGCACCGCAGCTACGCTACATCGAACCCGAGCGATCGATCGATGGTCGTTAATCGAACCCGATCGAGCGATTCCTTCGCCATCGCTGCTAACCGAAGCCGATCGATGCTGCCTCTAGGATGAACAATGAGCGCTATGGGGGGGTTGGATGAGCGGTGGCGGTGGTGTTGCCTCTGGATGAACAGGACCCGTGGTGTGGTGGAGGGCTGGATGAGCGGTACATGTTGGAGGGTGCCGTGCAGGGGTGGTTGAACAGGACCCGTGGTGTGGTGGGCTGGATGAACAGTATATGGTGGTGGGGTGGTTGTACAGTAGACGGTGGAGTAGCGCGCAGTGGAGGCTGGATGTACAGAAAGACGTGGTGGTTGGAGGAGGTCGACGGTAGCCCGTGGAGGCTGGAGGAGGTCGACGGTGGAGATGAACAGTATCGCGTGGTGTCCTGTTTTGCGGTATGCCACACCCCTCCCGATGAACAGGACCCCAGTTTCGACCGTAGGGGGTCTGTTTCATCCGTTTTGCGGTATGCCGCACCCCTCCCGATCAACAGGACTCCCATTTTGACCATAGGAGGTCTGTTTCGTCCATTTTTCGGTACGCCACACCCCTCCCGATCAACAGGACCCCCGTTTTGACCGTAGGAGGTCCGTTTCCTCGGTTTTGCGGTACGCCACACCCCTCCCGATCAACAGGACCCTGTTCTGAACGTAGGAGGTCCGTTTTCTCCATTGTGCGGTACGCCAGGCCTCGTTTCCATCGCCTGTTCCGTCCAAGCCCTCTCGATGAACACGACCATGCATTCCATTCCGACCCAGCCGGTTGGCTCCCACGCGTTCCGTTGCCTCCTGATGAACATGACGCATTTCGTTGCCTCCCCATGAACACGATGCATTCCGTTGCCTCCCCATGAACACGACGACGACGCATTTTCTCCGTTCCGACCCAGCCATGTACACGAGCCCTGGCTGTACGTATGCGCTAGTAGGCATTCGATATCCCGCCCGTATGTACACATACGTGGCCGTATTTTCTTTCTTGCACCATGGCCGTTGTACATACGTGTACATGCTACGTGCGGCATTTACTACTTATTATCGCACGCCGCTCTACTACGACACGTGCACGCCTCTACATCCACCAAAGATATATGTAATGCATTACCGTCAGCGACCAGAATGACAATGCTACGTGACGCTTCGACCAGGTGGGTCCCGGCGGTCGAGCACTTCCTTGCTGCATGAAGATGTAGCTGGTGGGTCCCAGCAGTCGGGGCGTAATCGTTTTGCCCGGACGCACTTCCTTGCGTGCGAAGATGTAGCTGGTGGGTCCCAGCAGTCAGGGGCAAACATTTTTTCGCAAAATATGGTGGCCCGTCCGGTGGGTCCCCGCTGTCAGGCGGAGGAATAATTATTTTGCACGTAATAAGGAGGCACTTCCTTGCTACGGCCCTGGACCCAGCTGTCACCCTCTCCACGTACAGAGCACGTCCGATGGAAGCTGTTCCTTGACCATGTTGACAACGCCGCGCCGAGAGCACCAGGGCGGTGGACGAAGACGAGGCCTAGGAAGGGGACGACGCGGAGTCGGGGAAGACGTGGCAGTGGATGCCCACGCGTAGAGGAGTACGAGGGTTCACTGGTTCGCTATGATGTGAGGCTGCCGTCGTCGCAGAATAACAGGGGGTGTGGGTGAGTAGAGGGATGGCCTGCCAGCGGTGGGGTGGTGAGGCCTCCGCCGCATCGCAGCCGACCACGGGAGGCAGGAGCATGAGGCACGACTGGCGGTGGTTTGGGCGGCTAGAGCAAGAAGACCAGAGGTTGAAGAAGCACTACGGCCGTTGGATGGACATCGTTGACCACGCAACGCCGAGAGCACCAGGGCGGTGGAGGACGGCGAGGCCTACGAAGGGAACGACACGGAGCCGGGGAAGACACGGCGATGGCTGCCCACGCTGTGGAGAGTACGAGGTTGATCGGTTCGGCACCCGTCATTTGGAAAATAACAGGAGGTGTGGGTGCGAGAGGGATAGACAAGCCAGGGATGCGAGTATGATGGGGCCGTGAGGGCCTGCCCGCAAGAAGACCGCCGCACGGGAAGCGGGAGCAAAGTGTTCCGGTATACCGGGTTTGGGTGGTCAAGGCGGAAGATCAGAGATCAAGAAGCACGATTGCCGTTAGATTGACATCTAACGATCGTATTTGGTAGAGTCGATTGTTGACTAAGTTTCTTTTTTGAGAAACCTTGTATGCACGCATGAACTTAGTAGGCCCACAAGTCAGCCTCCAAATCTGTGGCGCATAAACATAAAGCCCATTTGCTATTTTTTTATAATTTGCAGCCCATTTGCTAATTCTTAAGTAATTTATTACAGCCCATTTTCCTTCTTGGACCACGGTCAAAAAGTTCAACCTTATTTTGCATATTTCGGTGGAGTCCGAACTATTGTAATCCCGAAATGATAAACATTTTTTAAGAACTCATTGATTAGCCAAAAAAAATTGTTTTGTTTTTGTAAGCCAATAAGAGGTGGGACAATTGAGTTGGTTTAAGGGAAAACCAGTGGTAAAAGATCAGCGCTGGGTGGGAAAAAACAACAAAAATAAGGATGTAAATATGAAAAGGGAATTTTATGTGGTTTTAATATAATGATACATGTATATGAACTAGTAAAACTATAGGCAGAGATTAGAAAACCGGATGTAGGACACGCGTTTCAAGAGGAAAATAAAACTGGGCTGTGTGTTTGATTCAGTAAAAAAAACTTCCTGCGGATGTTGTAAGACAAAATATAACTAACGCTGGCGGGCCAGAGGCCAGTAGATACCTGCTGGATCTTTGTGCCCCGTTGTCGTCATGGGCTGGGCCTGTTAAAAACAAAACCCTGGGCAGTCTACAACCCAGTTGAAACTTGCTCCACCTGAAAAAAACAATATATGTGCTCAATAAATGAGAGAATTCTGCAAGTACAGACTAATGACTGGGGTGCAGCACGGATATTGTTTTCTTATCATGATAATAAGTGAATGCACTTGTTTCGAAAAAATTGGAGAACTAGGAATTTGAACGGCGGGTGCTTATGCTACCCATCAATTAAAAATCAGGTGCCTGAAAATTTGTTTCGAAACAAATGATTCAGCTTTATATCCACGTCGACCCTCGTCATGATGGTTGGAAGCAAATGAAAGTTCATACCAAAAGATCGTTAAAAACAATACCAACTTATGGACGACAAGGTAGTACAACTACCAATACCAAACTAACTTATAATCTTTTACTCCGGCCCTAGTGTTCGTGCGGTAGAAAATCTTACAGAGGACCAGCTCCCGCTCCTTCTCTTGCTCCATGTCCCCGAGGTGGTACTGGTGCATCAGTCGGTTGGTCCTCTGCTGGTCGAAGTTCTTGTTGGTGTGCAGCACCAGAACCTTTTTTGCTTGCCCGTCATTGCCGTTGACCATCACCGCAAGGTATTGCCGGTCTTGTGCCACATCGCGTGCATGCCGCACTCCGACTGTATCTTGCGACGCGTCCACGTGCCCCTTTTGAATGCCCTGGAATTGCGCTGGAAGAAATGCTTCCTTAGGCCACTCAGTGTGATACCTGCAGTATTGTGGAATATAGGTTTTAGTGTACCTAGTTGGCATTTTCATAACATCTTTGGCATGTTGCAGTCACTTGTTTCACTTTTTATTAACTGTCAAATTGTAATTTCTTCACCAGATCTGCGTCTAAAAAGAAAAATAGAGCTATAAACAAAGGAATACGTTTGTGCAAGTAGACAGCCGATCGGTGTCTTACCTGGAAGTTTCTCAGGTTGGGTGTAGCATATGCCGTGTTTCGTGTCCGATGGTTGGTATGAACAAATCGATGAGGGACTGAAATCTCGTGCTGTCAGCACTCACTTTGGCCTCAAGGTGCTCAATCAGCTCTTGATCCGTGGGATCGAACTTGAGGCCAGCCAAAGATCGCCAATCCTTCTTCGACTTGCATCTGTAATTCCAGTTATATGGTACTCAATGTATGATCAATCGGCTGTTTTAAGTGAATGATGAAAGATTTCGACAGATAAGTGGTACTCCAAATCTGAAGTCCAGAATACCCGAACACGCCGCCGGGATTCTTGTGTCACCTCACGCGCAACGTGTTGTCATGTCAATTCAATGTGTGGACATGATGAGTAATTTGACCGACGTATACAAGTATTGCTACTGTACTACTTACTAGTCGTATTTAGTGTCACAATTTATACATAGGTTTAACTAACAAGTACACACTTGAAGCCTAACTGATATATATATATATATATATATATATATATATATATATATATATATGGCTTCGCACATCATCTCCATCATCATTATCGGTACATCCCACGCAAGGGAGTTAGGATGCACTTGATCCTGTGAAGGTATCTATCCTTCAAACCGGAGGAGTGCTTCAAACTAACAACAGTACATAATATCCAACAAAAGAGGGTCGTGCTACCGGAGCAGAATACATGGCTTAGTCTAGATATCAGCACGAATCAAGTTGTGCATGTTTGCTGTTGGGATGAACCACATCGCCGCATGTCGGGTTTGCAAAAGCCATCCATCGCATGGAAGCTTGATGCCTTTCACACACTGAAGATTATCTGGCAACAAGCTGTGTCGACGAATCCCTGGATATGGTGATTCATGAAACCCATGGTATGATGTGTAAACACAGCCCCCCCCCCCTCGCGAACGGAAGTTGCATAGCACAGTAATCATCGCCGGTGATATGACCGATGATTGGTTGGATAATCGGATAATTGAGCCCGAGGAACAAGGAGTGGTTGCCAAGGCTGTAAACCCGCCTCTAGTTGAATCGCCGGCCCAACGGAGCTGGGATCTTTCTCGAACACGAAGCAGCCATAGCCATCAATGTCACGAACGCCCCACGCATTGTACTGCATGTGGTTTGATGTAATGTGTAACGCCCCGGATTCGTTGCGCCAGGTGTCTGCCAGTTATTCGTCGTTGTTGCCATGTCATTTGCTTGTGTGTTGCATTTTGCCATGTCATCATGTGCATCTCATTTCGCATACGTGTTCTTTTCATGCAACCGAGCTTTTTCCCCGTTGTCCGTTTTGCAATCCGGCACTCCTATGTTCCCCGGCGTCCCCCTTTTGTCTCTCGTTGTGAGTGGGTGTTAAACTTTCCCGGAATGGCCCGAGGTTTGCCAAGCGGCCATGGTATACCACCGGTAGACCGCCTGTCAAGTTTCGTGCCATTTGGAGGTCGTTTGATACTCCAACGGTTAACCGGGTAACCGCAAAAGCCCCTTTCTCTTTGCAGCCCAACACACCTTTCAAAGTGGCCCAAAGCCCAGCAAACTCCCCTATATGCTCTCGGTCGTTCGATCACGATCGTGTGGGCGAAAACCGCTCCTCATTTGGACTCTCCTAACTCTCTATACCTATATAAACACCCCTCCCCCGAAATTACAGATGAAATCCTACCTAACCCTAGCTTCTTCCTCCTCAGCCGGACATGTCCGCTACCACCGGACATGTCCGCCACCGCCCCTTCAAATAATCGCGGCGCTGCCACGTCACCCTCCTCTTCTCCCCACGCCTTGCCCTCTGGGGTCTGGCAGCCCCTTAGCAGCAGCCAGGGCCCGAGCGCTTTGCCTACGCCTGCGCCGCCACATCCGCCTTGCCGTGCCCCTCCGGCGACTCCCACTTACCCGCGCCCGACATCCGCTGCTGCCGCCCGGAGGACCGCCGCCGCTGTTCCCGCGAGACCCGCCCTGCGCCTCCTCCGCCGCCGCCTGCCCCTGGAGCCGCCCGGCCAGCTGCCATCTTCGCCAGCGACGGTCATCAGCGACGCGCCGCCTCGTCTGCCGACCCGCCCGGCCGCCGTCGACCCCATCGCCGTCCCCGCTGCGCCCTCGCCCGGATCCGGCAAGGCGCCGCCGGATCCGCCCTCTCCGACCCCGCCGGCCACCTCCTTCCCATTCATGCCGCCGCCGAGCCTTCTTCTGCTTCACCTGCTGCAGGGCTCCATCGCCCCTGCTCGTCTTCACTCGCGTTTTTGTCGCCCGCGCCGTGTCCAGCAGATGACCGCCGCCCCTCTCCATCCCCGTGGTCTCTCCCTCCCTCTGGTTCTTTATCTGTCTCTCTCTGAATCCTTCTCTCTCTCGATCTTCTCTAGGGAACCTCGACGCCCAAGGACGGCCGAGCTCCTCCCGATTCAGAGCTCCGCCGTCTTCCTCGCAACCCCCGCCGCCTCGCCTCACCGCTGACGATCACCAGCAACCTCCTTCAAGTTCGCCGCCTCGAGCCCCTGCCTCGACTCCTCGTGCGTGGATCTGTTCGCCCTCGCTCCGTTCCCGCGGGATCCGGCGTGATCCGGCCGGAAGGAGCCCGCGCTGGCGACCCACTGTCGCCATGGCCGCCCGGCCTCTGTTTTCCCACCGTGAGCAACTTCCTCCAGAACCCAAGCTTCGATCTTTTCCTAGATCCGCTTCCGCATGTAGAGGTTATTTAGAGTTGCCACTATGTTCCACCATTAAGCACATCAGCTAGCCGGTGGCTAGCGCAGCCTCTATCCATTCGAGGGGTCTGGGGTTCGAGTCCCAGCCGCCCCCATTTTCGCTTAGTTTTCCTGTTATTTTGCACTCCCACATCTGCTTCGGGCCAGATCTGCTGCTGGGCTTGCATTGCATTCGTCCCGTTGCTATTTTTTTTTATGCGTGTCATAATTTCATATTATCCAGAAATCGCATGTTTACAGATTAGCCCTCTAGATCATGCATATCATAACTCATAAACCGTGCATCATATGTATAAACATTATTTATGAAAAATGCTTAGAATTTCATCTAGTTTCACATTAGGCCACTCTCATCCATGTGTAAAATGTTTAACTTGCTGTTTGCATTAATTTGCTTAAATGCCATGCTAAAATGTTTTATTTCATAACTAAATAACCGTTGCTCGGGTTTAAATAAACTTTATATGTAAATGTGATGGAAAATGCATAGATTAACATGGTGCACTTTATTTTGCTGTTTAACAACATTAAAATTGTGTTTAGGGCAGAACAGTAGAAAATTCGAAATATGCATGAGGATTTTCCGGAATTTGTTGTTTGTTGTTTCCGGCCTCATTTAAATTTTCCTAAATAGTTAGTTTACTTATGCCTCACCTCTTGCCATGTTTAACAACATTTAATATTGTTGAGTAGCTTATAACGAGATCAAACTAAATAATTGCATGTGGTGTTTTGTCAATATGCAACTCGTTGCATGTTGAGCTCCACTTAACTTGTAGTTTTGTTTGTGCACTTTGCCATGCCATGCATATTTAAACCGGACATGCATCATACTTGTTTGTGCATCATGCCATGTTTATGCTTGTGCATTTACCATGTTGTTTGTTTCTTTCCTGTTGCTTCTTAGTTCCTAAATGTTGCGATTGTGAGGATTCGCTCGACTACTCCCGTTCGCCTTCTTCATGGACTCGTTTCTTCTTCCTAGCGGGATTTAGGGCAAGATGACCGCTACCTCGGATCTCACTACTATCATTGCTATGCTAGTTGCTTCGTTCTATCGCTATGCTGCGTTACCCATCTTTTGCTCCTCAAGCCTCCCAAATTGTCATGAACCTCTAACCTTTGACACCCTTCCTAGCAAACCGTTGTTTGGCTATGTTACCGCTTTTGCTCAGCCCCTCTTATAGCGTTGCTAGTTGCAGGTGAAGATGAAGATTGCTCCATGTTGGATTATGTTTATGTTGGGATATCACAATATCTCTTATATCATTAATGCATCTATATACTTGGTAAAGGGTGGAAGGCTCGGCCTTATGCCCGGTGTTTTGTTCCACTCTTGCCGCCTCTAGTTTCCGGCCATCATATCGGTATTATGTTCCCGGATTTTATGCCCCTAACGCGGTTGGGTGATTTATGGGACCCACTTGACAGTTCGCTTTGAATAAAACTCTTCCAAAGAAGGCCCAACATTGGTTTTACCATTTGCCTCACCTAGCCCTTTTTTTCCCTTGGGAGTCGCGCTCAAGGGTCATCTTCATTTTAGCCCCTGCCAATGCTTGTCTAAGTGTTGGTCCAAACTAGAGCCACTTGCAGCGCCACCTCGTGGAAACTTGAGGGCTGGTTCTAGTTGTACGCATCGCCATCCGGTCGTGTCTCGAGACGAGATGCTGGCTACTATCGTGGATGTCGACGCCGGAGGTCTTGCTGGTCTTGTTTTATTGCTGTCGAAATGTCTTGTAGCCGGGATTCCGAGACCGATCGGGTCTTCCGGGAGAAGGAATATCCTTCATTGATCGCAAGAGCTTATCATGGGCTAAGTTGGGACACCGCAGGTTTGAACTTTCGAAGCCGTGCCCATGGTTATGTGGCAGATGGGAATTTGTTAATGTCCGGTTGTAGTTAACTTGAAGTAAACTCTTCTAAAATACACCAACCGTGTGCGAATCGTGAGTGTCTCTTTTCGGGTGGATCGAGAGGAGAACACGGTTTCCGGGTTATGTCTCGACGTAAGTAGGAGTTCAGGATCACTTCTTGATCATTACTAGTTGTCGACCGTTCCTCTTGCTTCTCTTCTCGCTCTCATTTATTATGTTAGCCACCATATATGCTTAGTCGTTGCTGCAACCCTCACCACTTTACCCCTTCCTTTCCCATTAAGCTTTGCTAGTCTTGATACCCATGGTAATGGGATTCTTTGAGTCCTCGTGGCTCATGACATTACTACCAACAGCTTGCAGTACATGTTTATGCGATGATCTTGACGCGAGAGCGATGTTTGCTTGTTTTGGAGTTCTTTCTTCCGCTTCTTCTTGATCGGGGATAGGTTCCAGGTCGGCACTTTGGGCTAGCGTTGTGGTGGATGTCGTTTGAGTTTCTGTTTATGTTTCATCCGTAGTCGGATGTTGATTTTGTAAGATGATGTTGTATTCGTGTGGCATTGTATGCCTTTTGTATGTATCTCTATCTATTATGTAATGTTGATGTAATGATATCCACCTTGCAAAAGCGTTTCAATATGCGGGTCTATCCTTGGTGGTACCTTCGAGTTCCTTTTGGATAGGGTCGCATATTGGGCGTGACATAATGGTTTGGTCAATTTGGTACGTGCGAATGAGCATCAGATGACCACCGTCAGCTGAACGAGCGATAAACCATCACCCATCAGCTGGTATGATTCCAGGTCCTGGAATCATGAAGGCCAGTGCATTTGCGTCTGCTGCAACAATTCAAATTGGAGACCAAAAGGACAAAAATAAACAATCATGTTCAGAGTATGTGTGGAATTAAGATTATTATAACAGTGACACATATCATAGAAAGAGAATTGCAATGTCGTGGTCATAATCATACCCCAAGTTAAAAAAATAAGCCAATGGCTTTCATATTCTAGCAATATGTCATGGTTCAAACATCATGTAACAATGAGAGGAAAACAGCTATGATAGCGCCTACTCATATTCTACCATAGCACTTACTACTACTGTTCTCATATCAACTCTAAGCAATAACATGCGTTGTTGTAAAAATCTTGTAAACGAGAGTAACATATAGCAATCATTATGTTCTGCTCATAATATGTATTCTAACAATCATTAGATGCCAATTGTTCTCTTATAACCTCTAACAATAACTTGTGTGGTCATAAAAATCTAGGAAATGAGAGGAACATATAGAAATGATGTGGTCATAGACATGCTATGCATTCTAAATTTGTAACAAATGAACAGGCAGTCATATTCATAAGATAAATATGAGATGAGATAGAAAAATTACACGACGATAGGCAGCCAATCTGTGCGTCGACCGCGTAAACGATGCCATCATGCACTACAGCATCAGACAGAAATGTTGCCTCAACAGGATTGATGATGAGCCATAACCATGTATGTCGATCGGATTCCAGATAGACTAATCCCATGTTGAACAAGGCAATGAGCTTGTAATCCATGTAGTCTTCTGTTGGTGTGGGCACTTCGCAGATTACAACTTTCTGCAAACAGAGGTCGAGCCAAAAGCTTGGCGTCCTCGTGCGTAGTAGGCGGGAGTGCGGCGGGTCATGAGGCTCGATGGCGGTGGTATCCAACGATGGAGGGGTGATCTCTCGCTGGTTGTAGATATCCACGAGACGCCACGGACTACCGGTGTGGTGGATGAGGACGATCCAGTTGGCCTTCATGCCCGCCCAGTAGTGGCCGTGCATGAAGGACAGGTGGACGGGTAATGGTAGCATGTCGAGGGGCACCATGGCAACCTCCATAGGATCGTCAAGTCGGTTTCTGGGCCACCTGCGAGGATCGGGCATCAGCAAGCACGGTGTCTTGAAAAGAGTGGGCCGATTGCAGACGAGTAGACGGTACAAAGACACTGTCGGCGTTCTGGGAACGGGGGTCCCCAGACTTGCCTGCCTGCGGCCTGCGGCGTGGATCAACGAAGGCCCAGGACAGCCCATCTTCATCAACGCAAGCTCAAGATCCTCGCGAGGGGCCAAGCCTCGGGCGAAGTGACGAATAAGGCTTCCTCGAGCCGCACGGCCTCGTCGGAGGCTGGCTCATGAGGAGGCGGAGAAGTTCAGGTAGGGTACCTCGCGAGGTGCGCGTGGCATAAGCTCATGGCTGACCAAGAGGCGCCCGATCGAGGCGCTAGCCGCGCAGCGTCCTCCCTTTCCTCTTTGGTGCAAAGGGAGCAAAGCGTGGCGAGAGCATCAAGCAAAGGCATCCGTTTGATTGCAACAAGACCAAGACCAGCCCCAATTTGGAAGGAGTCATCGTGGAGCCCAAGCGGCGTCATCACCCGAGCCTTTGGAAGGCGAGGACCAACTTTAGTCGGGATAAGTGTACCTTGTTCCCCTTCAAAATGGCCAATTGTTGGCGCCCTTCCCGCTCAATATTTGGGAAGAGCCCGGGGCCTTCGTCTATATAAGCGAGCTTCGCCACCATCGTAGAGGGTGGGCATTTTGGAATCGAGAGAGAGAGATGAGACCCGATCCTCAAGCTATAGCGGCAGGGACACCACTTAGCAGTTCATCACACCGCCAGAACAGGACCCTCATGAGGCTGTTCTTCCCTGTCTGTTCTTCATCAGCCTGGGATACATGCCTCGCGAGGATATAAGCAGGCTGATGAAGGCAATACGAGGAAAACTGAGCACTGTCTGAGCTCCATAAACCGATGATCCCTTCCGCCAACGCAAACGGTGATGGCTGGATGCGGAGCTAACTGCATTGCTGCTTAATCAGCTTAACAAGAACCGAGCCATGCAATACTGAGCCCATAGCTGCGCACTTGGCGGGCAGAAAAGCGAAAGGCAAGTCGAGGCGTCGCGGGCCCCTAACGGCTGTGGCCTTAAGCGTCGCGTGGCGGTTGATTGGGCGTGGGCGACCTTTGTTCCCCCACGCCTCCTTATTTCATGCCTTGCTAAGGGCGGATACGCTTCTTTGTACACATCCGATCTCCTCTCTGCTGCTTATGCGCTCTGTCCTTCCCTCTCTCGAACTCCAGCTTCCATTTTCAATCCAATCTCGAATCTCCCCCCCTTTCAATCGCCATGGCTCCGACGAAGAAGGGGAAAGGGAAGAAACCTGTGCCTCCGCCTCGCTCGCCGCCGCCGGCGGCCTCCGCCGTCGATCCGTCGATCATACTCAATCTAGAGGGCTTGGGCAAGGTTAGCTCGGCTGTGGCTACCTCCTTCAGCGAATGCGGGAGGACGACGGCTTGGCCCTCGTCCCACTTCTCCATCGACAGGATAGTCACGAGGTCGGTATTTATTGACGGCATACGTAGGACTGGTTCCCCCTTCTACGATTTCTTCAATGTCGTGCTTTCCCACTATCAGATCCACATGATGCATCTGGGTTCTGAGTCCATTACTCTCCTCTCGGTCTTCGCCTTCGTTTGTGAGGGCAATGATGGGCATCCTTCCCTCGGTTGCCTTCTTTGCGCCACTTCTTCTCTCTGCGCGCTTTGTCGGCCCCACCCAATGCTCTGCGTCGCGTGAGCTTCGTTGCAGCGCCGAGGCAGCGGCCTCGGGAGGCCGACTTCAGCTGCCTCCGCCCTCGGCTGAGTTCAGCGAGAGGTGGTTATGCGATGGATGTGGGGTGCCCGCCCCACCTTCTCGGGCCGACCTCGCTTTCTTGTCCCCAATTCCAGTGGGGCAGAGGCGCTTCGAGCCCCAGCTCATCTTAAATGCAGCAACGCTTGGCGTTCTGAGGTTGCTTGCTATGTGGCGCCCAAGGTGGTGAAGGAGTTCTGATGCGCCGCATTGCTCCTCTCAACGCCATTCCCACGGATGTGGGCCTTGGCCGGGCCTGGTGATCGTATGAGGCTCCGGGGAAGAAGACTGGCTGGAAGTGCTAAGGAAAGTGCTCCTGGTCACGTGGCGATCCTAACCCGGTGGCATCGGCATGAAGGGGCCTTCTTGTACCTACTGCCCGAGCAGGGGTGATTTGGTGAACCAGATGCCTATCTTCGATGAATGGGGCTGCGCCCGCTGGTCTCTAGGGGCCTCGCGAGAATCAGTGGTGGTGACAGCCCTTCCCGATTGGCCAAGGCGGCTCCTCCTCAAGTGGCGGAGCAGGAGGCCTGAGCCTCCGAGGCGGAGGACCCCGCCCGGGAGTGGCGGCACCAGGCGATGCTCTTGAGGGGGCAGCTCACGAGGCTCATGCTGTTGTGGTGAGCGGCAGGCAACCGCCCGCGGCGCCCATGGGATGGAGCCCTCGAGGCCCTGCTGCTTCTCTTGGTGAAGCGTGGCGTAGCCAGCGTCGGTGAGCGCATACAGCTTGCCGCCTTCATGCTTCTCCCTCGCCGCAGGCTGATCCCTGCGCTCAAATCTTGGTTCGTTTCCGCATGAACTTCGAGGCCCTCCGGAAGAGAAGGGAGGCCCTGGGCGATGATTACCCTTGTCGCCTACTGAAGCGCAGGAAGTACTTCGCTACTAATGAGTAAGCCTTTCCCTTCTCCGACTCACGATTCTTACGCTGCTTGTACTGATCCTTGCCCTGCAGCCACTTCTGCCAAGCTCACGGAGGCGGGTGAGGGCCGTCCCCTCGGCCGCCCTCCCCATCCTTGAGTGCTCCAAGCGGTGGAGCCCTTGTGGTGAGGGCGTGGGAGGTGAACCGTCTGAGGCGCGTCATGGCCTGCGGCGCCTCGTGATCCTTCCTCGCGAGCCTTCCCGAGGCATAGCCGCTAGCCTGCCATGGGCTTCCCGCCTTTGGTCGTGGGCGGCGATTGGCTGGCGCTTCCTGCGCCCTACGTATGGGGAAGAGGCTGGCTCAGCGGCCGGGCTTACGGCGCAGCGCCCGGCCATCACGAGGTGCCGGCCCCAGCCCCCCTGCCGGAGGGTCTTGACTTCGTGGCTCCGGCGCACTCGGGAGGTTGATGGTGTGGAGGGCGTCTTGGCGCACCAGGAAGCGCCGGCGCCCGCCATAGCCAAGATTTCTTGAAGGCGGCGGCGGTGAGCCTTCTTGGTGAAAACTTCTTGGCCGAAGGCAGCGCCTTGAGGCCGAGAGCTGCGCACGGCAGCATGAAGCGCGAGCTAGAGGCGCTTCCGCCCTTGCGCAGCGCCTTGTAGCGATATTGATGATAAAGAGGCCAAAGCGTCGGCGGCAGCCTCTCGGGAGAGCTGCTCTCGGGCCGTCGAGGAGGCCGACAGCTAACGGCGAGGCGGCGGCGGGCGCCGCGGGAGCTCCTGGCCGGTGTCACTCGTTGGAGGAGCAAGTGGAGCTGGCGAGGCAGCCCTTGCATCGATGAAGGTGGCCTCCGTCGACTCGGCGGAGCTCGAAAGCGTGGTAGGCGATGCTTGAAGCCGCCCGAGCAGCGTCGCCAATCTGGCGCTTGGAGGCGAGGGAGGCGCTTGGCGGCGCGAGGATGAGGTCGCCTTACGGGAAGCCAGCGTCTGGAGGAGGTCGGACGCCGAGTGGCGGCGCTTTCGAGCCTCGGCGCCGAGTTTGAGAGCTAGGGGTTGATCAAGGCCGAGGCTGAGGGGCAGGACTGCTGCCTTGAGGCCAAAATTTGGAGGAGGCAGCGGCGGGCGATGCTCTTGGGCCACCCCTTGAGGTGGCGCGAGAGAGTCCACCACTTCTACGGCGGCGCTCCTTCTTCGTCAGCAGGTGGAGGAGGCGAGGCCGTCGCGCGCCCGAAACGAGGGACGAGATCGTCACCGGCGAATCTGGAGCATGAGCACGGTCCCATGCTCGCCACGCTCCGGAAAGAGCTAACGCAGCCTTGGATAATATCTGCGGCGGCGATAAGTAGCGCGCGCCGCAGCGGTTAACTTCGCCGGCAACCTTGATTCTTCACCGGCGTGGTGGCGCGGTCGGTCGGGGCCAACAGAGTTGGTGGAGGAGAGGAGCAGCGCTGCTAAGCGCACCTTCTCTCGTGTCTTCAGCCATCTCCGGACATGGACCCCCGCCGATTTCGGCGCAGCCATCGCCCCAGTTCCCGAGCCGTCCGGGCGACCTGGTGCAATGGGTGGAAGACAAGCGTGGATGCCCTCGTCAAGACGCCGATTCGAGACGACGGCGGCAGCGTGGTCGTGGTGGCCGATGAGGCGGCGTGGTGAGCGGCCGCACACCGCCCGGCGATCACGCGAGCGGCGGCAGTGAGGCCAGCGCCGCTGAAGCGGCTCGGGAGTTGCTCACGAGGATGCATCGGGGATTTATCGGTGATCATGTATTGTCCTTGTTCTATTACCTGCATGAATAGAACTCAGGTTTTGGCCTGATGGTTGTGAGAGCATTTTGGGAGGGAGCCTCATGTAAAACTTGCGTTCTTCAGATTAGCGGTGTTACATCGCTCGCCCATCGCCAAGTGGTTGGCTAAGCGACGTGCTAGTTGGATGGTTTACCTTTGTTTACGTCTGAGCCCCGAGATAGCTTTGTGGGAGGCTGAGGCGATCTAGGTGCCTTGATCGAATCTGTATGGGACCTGCGGTAAAACCCTCCGGAGGAGGGCAGCGGCGGCTGACGAAGTGGGCTCTTGGCGCATAGCTTGGCACAGTCCGGCTCGTGAGGGGCTCGCTTGAGGAGGGCGGTGAGGCGGAGTTGTAACTTGGCAGCGAGACTTGCTCGAACAAGACTAAGCACCCCTTCCCCGAACACACGCAAATCTCAAATTCGAATCCAACTTAAATCCAGCGGGGAAAAGCGACAATCAGATTGAAAGGCGAAGAAAGCAAAAGAAAAGCCGCGTCCGGCACCTAGTCTAGTCTTGGACGTCTTCTCACCAACGCGGAGCTAAGTGCTGCAACTGGGTGTGGGAGGGAGCCCCAGGGCCTGAGGCCGGCACCCCTGAGACTCCGGGGCGTGTACTGGCGAAGCGGACATTCGGGGCCCGCGACAACTACCACACCAAGCTCATCGACTTCGACGTCGACCACATTCGCCTTCCGTACAATGCCATCCTCGGGTACCCAGCGTTGGCCAAATTCATGGCCGTAACCCACCATGGCTACAACATCCTCAAGATGCCAGGAAGCGGCGGAGTCATCAAGGTGCCTGTGAAGAGAGAGATGCAGTGTGCTCCACAGCGGAAGCTTTTCAGGCCGCATTCTGGGAAGACCTAGACCCGAGAGCAGCAAGAAGGCCTCGGAGGCGGCACCAAGAAGAAGAAGACATCGACTGGCCCGGCTCTTGAAGAGACATGCCCTCGGGGTCCGCCTTTGGGCCAGGGGAGCCTCCTTCCATCGCATAGGAAAGCGCGCCCGACGCCCTCCTCAGGCAGGGCTCGGGGGCTCTCCCCTCGAGGGCCGCCGACCTCGCCAAGGTCTCGAGGGAGGCGCTTGGGCACCACGTGGAAGCGTGTTTCGGAGCACGTTTCTTGCAAGCAGGAGCAAGACCAGGAGGACAGAACCCTCAAGAGTTCATCAGAAAGGCCATTCAAGAGCTACAGGAGTCAAGGGTCATGAGAGGCAGCTGCCGCCTACCCGCTGTGGCCCCCCATCCAGGCAAGGATGGTGGGCTGCGCGTCTGCATCGACATACCAGGGCTCAACCGAGCCGCATCTCAAGAGCACCTTTGGCCCTCGCGAGTGGGACGTTGCGAGGGTCCGCCCAACAGCTATGTACGCATGCCTTATGGCTTGCCAAACGCGGCTGCCGCATACCAGCGTCTCATGAGGACCATCCTGGAGGCTCAAGAGGTCGAACTGCGCGCAGCCTGGCAGAGATGGAGATGGCCCATGAGGAGCCGCCCGGCGCCTCCATGACCTCGAGGCCCCGGGCACAGGGGCTCGTGAGGATCGGCTCCCGCAGCCCACAGTCTGCTACATCAACAACCTTCATCCCCAACATCACGGGTGACATCCTTAAGTTTTATTTCCTATTGGGAGCGCCTTGAGGGCCGCATTATTCCCGAGCGCATTGAATCCGTCCTGCGGCATGTATGCCTTTTATTTCATGTCTTTAGCTTATCACGTAGGGGCGCCCCTCGGGCTACATCATCCCCAAGCCGCTCGGGCAGGCCAGCATGTATCCTTCATCGTTTTCCTTAGGATTATGCTCTCGTTCCACCATGCTTGTTATTTGGTGCCTTTTTTCACAGGTGGCGAAATCTTGCACGTTAAAGGGGGGGTGCCTGAGCATCGCGACTCAGGGCTCCTACCGGCTCTCCGGCCCTCAGCCTCTGGTCTTGCCCATGGCATCGCGACCTGGCTTGCCAGCGACGGCTGAGACCAGCCCGAGAGCCGGGTGTCACAGCCCTAGAGCTTGCTTGTAGCTAGTGGCATTGCATCCATGCATCATGTTTAAATTTGTAAGAAAATTGAAATGGGGATTGCCTAAACCCCTAGCACCAAAATAATGCAAATAGGTTCAACTTCAAAATATTTTGATAATCCAAATGGCCTTCAAAAATGTTCATCATTTACGGAAAATGTTTTAAACCATAACGGAGGTGTTGCACATTTTTCATGTCATATTGGTCACTTTGAATTAATTCATAAGTATTTGCATTTGGGCATTTAAATGCTAATAAATAATTTAAATGCTCAAATAATCCCAAACTGAAATGTTTCTTTGTAGGATATATTTCCAACAGTGGTCATGACGATGGCATGAATTTTGGGATTGATTTAGTATTTTTAATAAAGCCCAACAGTTCTGAGAAATTGGAAAACAAATGCAATTAGGAGAGAGAGAAGGGCGTGCACAGCCACTTACAGGCGCCCCATCCGGCCCACCTACATAGCAGGCCGGCTGGGCAAAGCTCCAGCCCACCTAACCGCCGCTCATCGTCTTCCCTACGCCAAGATGGCGAGGAGGCGAGGCGTGGCAGCCTTGCAAGAGCCCAGGCGCCACCTCACCTTCCCGGCCCTCCTAGCGGCGCCCGGCGTCGGCCCGGCGCTCCCTCTCGCTTTCCCCTCCTCTCCCTGAATCTCACTCTCTCCCAGGCTCGTCTCTCTCCCTCTCTCTCTCGAACCCGAGCACTATCGCCGCGCCCGCCCGACGAACACCACCACGGCCATCGCCTCCCCCTCCCCTCGAGCAGTCCACTAGCTCCGCCTAGTCCCTCTCCTCCTCCCCACCCGAGCCACATAAGCCGGAAGCGCCTGCGCCCTCGGCGTCGTTGTCTTCCTCCTCGGAGCAAGAGATCGCCGCCCGTGATTCGTCGCCTCCCGGACCTCCCAGCGCCCGACCTTCCCATCGTGCTCGCGGTGAGCTCTTGAGTTTTCCCCTCACCTCCCCCGCTTGCTAGCCTCCTCTAGCCACCGTTCCCACCGCGGCCGAAGCTCGCCGCCGCCGTGCCTCGTCGCCGGCGTGGCTAGAGCCACAATGGCTCGAAGCCAACCTCACTTTTGTGCTCAGTAGCTTGACACCGGGGAGCTCGTAGCCACCACCCGCTCCTCCTCCCGTGCACCGTAGCGTCAAACCCGACCCGCTTGAACTCCGGTCGCCGCCAAAGCTCGTCGCCCGGCGAATTCCGGCCGCCCGTGACCACCGTCTGGTCCATTAGATCTTGCGCAGTGCAAGAGCTCCTCCCGGTGCACTCGGTAGCGCCAAACCACTTGAAGCTCAAATCCGAGCAGCGCCCGCCGTCGTTTTAGTCGCCGCCCGGCCAGGTTAAGCAAGGCTGACGATGGCGACATCATTAATCGCTAATGAGCCTACTAATCACCCTCTAGAGCCAGCGGCGTGTGGGACCACGAGCCTAATTAGGTTAGTTTAAATTTACATTAAGTTTAGTACTAATATATGTGGACCCCATGTGCGGTTTGACCTTAGCCAAGTCGGCTTTGGCGGTCCCACATGTCATCCACCTAAACCAGCCTGAGGCAGCTGACCAATGGACCCCACGGGTCAGGTTTGACCTGGGGCGCCCAGTTGACTTGCTCGCGTCACAGTGATGTCATGCTGACGCAATAACCCATTTTCTGGATTTATTATAATTCAGGAAATTTCAGAAAATACCCCAAACTTCTAAAATTCATAGAAATTCAACCGTAACTCCAAATGAAATAATTTATATATGAAAAATGATCGGAAAAATATGAAGAATCTGTTTATGCCATGATCATGCATGTTTGAACAAAGTTAACCTCACTGAATAGGATGAATCATGATTAGGGTAAATTATGAACTAGCATTTGGAGTTGGAGTTTAACCTTGTTTGAATTCCACTTCAATTAACTTGGCTAGGTTTTGCATTAGGGGAATTCAGTACATTAACATGACATGTCTTTCATATGAATGTGCATTGCATTGATTGTGTTCTCTCTTGTTTGCCGGTAATTGTCCCTCTCGGTGAAGCAGCGTTAGACGATTGTTCGATGACACTGATGAAGAACTATATTATCTTCGGAAGTGCCAGACAAGCAAAACCCCTTGTTCATTCCGATATAATCCCACTCTCTACGCTCCTGCTCTATTTTACTGCATTAGGACAACAATGACTCATGTGTTACTTGCTGCGGATAGTGGAACCCCTTTATCCTCTGCATGACCTGTCATTCCACGATAATTAGATGAAACCCACTAGCATGAGTAGGAGTTGTTTGAGCCATGTTGTGCCTACTCATTCATGCTTGTTGTCATGCCTGCTTTGCTTAGAGTTGAGTCAGGTCGATTCATCGGAAATGGATTGGAATGGTTGTGTGAACATGTCCTCTTGTGTGTGAGCTAAGTGTGTGAACACGATTTGGTAAAGAGTAGCGGTGAGAGGCCATGTAGGAGTACATGGTGGGTTGTCTCATTGCGGCCGTCCTCGGGAACTGAGTTACGTGTTTGTGATCCATGAAACAGCTACTACCACGCATTGGGCCGAAACCAATGGACCCTCTCGGCTTCTTAACCACCCTTGTTCCCGGTCAGGAAGTTGCAAGTAGTTTACGGTGTTTGTAGCATCTTTGGGGCATGCATAGCATGACCGTAGGGTGGGTTGTGTTGCGGTAGATACCAAATATTGATGTGTACCCGATCGCCCATTTGGTGTCTCGGGAACCCTGCACCCATCGTTCGGGGCTGTATGGGAAACCTCGGCCGGACTCCCTGCGGAAGGAACCCGAATAGGCGATAAACCTGGACTAGGGACTTGAGTGTTTAGGTAGGCCGTGGCCGACACCAGCGTTGGGCTTCCGCTTGAAGGTTGCCGAGTACATGTCGTGTATGGCAGTGATGAAGTGGTGAGCGTGTGTGAAGAAGTACACCCTGCAGGGGTTATAAATGATCTATTGAATAGCCGTGTCCATGGAGAAGGACTTACAGGTTGCCTATATCAGTTCATAGACAAGTGAAAGTGGATACTCTAAAATCGCCAAGATAAGCGTGAGTGCTATGGATGGCGTTCTCGTGAGGGAGGCGGGAGGCGGATCCATAGTGGTGTATTGACATGGTGAATATGGGGACTCGTAATGCGCCACCTCAAAAGAGTTACTTGCGATCGTAGTTCGGGATAGCCACCGAGTCAAAGCTGGCTTGCTGCGGTCAAACTCCACCACCCCTTTTGATCTTGATGCATATGTAGTTAGTTACGATGTAAGTCTTGCTGAGTACAATTGTACTCACGTTTGCTTATTTTATGTTTTTGCAGAGAGACGTCAGTCTCGCTAGTAGTTCCGCTTGGACTTCGACGTTTAGCTTGTTACCTCAGCTACGATCTTGTGCCCTCAGCAGGATGTGGTAGATAGTCAGGCTTCTCAGCCTTCGTCATTTATAGTTATGCGTACTCGGACATGTTTAACTTCCGTTTGTGCTTTGACTTGTATGTTTCGAGTGTTGGGTCATGAGACCCATGTTTGTAATATCTCGCTCCTCGGAGCCTAATGAATAAATATTTGAGTCGTAGAGTTATGTTGTGATGCCATGTTGTATCTACACATATTGAGCATATTGTGTGTATGTTTGAAATGCTTGGTATGTGTGGGATCCGACAAACTAGTTGTTTATCCTTGGCAGCCTCTCATATGGGGAAATGTAGTCTCGTTAGCCACGGCGATAGTAGTCCGCTACAGCCCGGTTCACCGGAGTCTGCTAGCCCAGCACTACTGCTTGGACACTGGCCCGGCGGCATGTGTTTCACCGTCCCTATATACATCCCTTGGGGAAATGTCCGCAGCGGTGTTATTCGGAGTCCTGCCTAGCACACTACGGCCCGAATACCGGAGTCTGTTAGCCAGTGCTACAGCCCGAATTTATCGTTGATGACCAGACATGCTTTCGATGTGATTCATGTATGCCTGTCCCCATAGGTTAGCGCCGCTTTGGGTTCACGACTAGCCATGTCGGCCCGGGTTCTTTGTCATGTGGATGCTAGCGACACTTTGTCATATCGTGAGCCAAAAAGACGCATAAGCGGTCCGGGCCATGGTAAGGCGACACCGGTAGAATACTGCGTGCGTGAGGCCGCATAAAGTGATATGAGGTGTTACCGGCTAGGTCGATGTGATTTGGAATCGGGGTCTGACAGCGTTGGTATCCAGAAAGCATGACTGCTGTAGGATTACCAAGCCAAAGCGGTCGAAATTGTGTCTAGAAATGCTTTTAGTTATGTAAGGGAATTGATTGTGGAAGGGAACGTAAGGCTCTTTTTACTCCTTATACCTCATGGCCTTCGATGCGAGTCAACCTCTTCTCTTCTACGGGGTTTAAGAACTAGGCTTCTCATCTATCTATCAGGATGACGTGTTACTAATCCATAGAACTTTAAGATTGTTGGTTTTAAGACTCAGTTCAGTTCCTACTATTTCTGTATGATAATTGTTGATCTCGGAACCTTGGTATTGTGATGTTGAGTGGTTATGCCACCATTTTTGCAGGATGTCTCAAATAATTTTGAGCATTTACAGCCGTTATGTTGTCCGAGTCATCCCAGGTCTCTAAATAGTCTGATGCATTTGCAAATCCTTTCCTTCCGTTTCCGATGTCCTTTTGGTCAGAGTAAGCACACTAACCGGTGCGTTGAGGTAATTTATTGCCTTGACATATATGTTGGAACTATTATTATGACCCTAGGTGTTTAGGAAGTTATCTAGCAATTTAGCAATGCTTTTGTATCCCCAGTGTGATGATTCTGGCCATTATTCTTGAAAGCATCTCGTGATGCCATTTAGTAGTAGGCATTCTATTCCTGGGTTCTTGAACCCGAGATTCACCCTACTTACCTAATGTTGATAGTGTTGCTCGTACCTTTAGGATATTAGTAACTTTGCGATAGTCCTCGAGGTCCGTGGTATTTCCTTCTTCCAAATGCCATGAACTATTTATGGCAGAAGTTCTTTTTAACCAAAAGCTCACAATCAGAGTACTCTTGAGGAGTTCTCCATTCATAATTGTGACTCTGCCAGTCTTACCTTCTCTGCATGGGTTATCCGGGAGAAATGTTGAGCTTTGCTCGATATACTAATCCATGCCTCCACAATTCGAAAAGTTATATGTTCCTCGATGTTGTTCCTCCTTAGTTGTATTCTGACCCTCGTCTATCAGTCGGTAGTCAGGAGTAGTTGTGCATTCATGTTATCAATGCCTATTACTCTT
The DNA here is from genome assembly GCA_021605145.1 of Aegilops bicornis. Classification (NCBI taxonomy): domain Eukaryota; kingdom Viridiplantae; phylum Streptophyta; class Magnoliopsida; order Poales; family Poaceae; genus Aegilops; species Aegilops bicornis. The sequence continues at coordinate 345,286,010 of CM038671.1, read as the reverse complement.
GTGGCCCGTCAAGCCATTTTATTTGAATGACTAGGAGAAACAAACTCGAGCCTCATTCATATCTAGGATTGGGTCAAAGAAATTGTACTTGGCAGATCAAAATGCCAACCTAGCTTTTTCTCTGTTCTACCTTGAGTGTTACCATCTTTATGCCAAGTGTGTCATGAGAATTGCACTACCTCTTATGAATTCTTGTCGTAGTGATACTTCTCGCCATCATTGTTCATTCCTCGGTCCCGTGTTGATGCAACTGGAATGCCGACAAGTGAATTGTGATGTGTGAAATCGATACTCCTAGCAACTCGTTGCTTGGTAGTAAATGGACTATATTCTCATTCTTAGTGTGTTGGTTGCTAAATCATCATCCTAAGGTTGATCGTGCTACCTAGATCTTATTTACGGTGCACACTTCGATTGATGAGTTAGGATCTTGTCAAGTCCTCACTCATTTGATCATATCGTCTTGCTCTCAAAAGCAAGATTGTTCTCGAGCTTAGTAACATACCGGTGGTTCGTGACTTTCCAAATATCTTCTTGGAAGTGTTACCGGGTTGTGTCCTCACTGTTATGTTGAGCTCGTGATCAAGTTGGTTTCCTGTGAACCATCATTTCTCCAAGAATCTGTGTTGGATATCCCTGAGCAAGTTGGTTAAGCTAGACAACAACTTGGAGAGTTGGAAGATAAAAGTTTGACTAACTTAGTTCGTTCCAAAGGGATATTCTTGCGTAGTGTGTGTTGAAGTAAGATAATATCTTCATTGATTGGTCCCTGTGCTCAGCTACTGGACCTATTGTCTTATTAATCCTTTGATTTGAGTGTGGGCTATCGTCAAATCAAATCAGTACCAACGATGCTCGTAATGTTCTCTCACTAGTGGTTGACCCCTCGTGCATACACCATTACATCTTTTGGTCTGACCAATAATATTAGCGTGTTCACATGATGGTGGAAGTCCAGTGATATGGAAATTCCGATGAGTTGCTGTTGAGCCCATTAGCAGCATTTTGTCTCCCCCATGAGTCATGTTGAACATCAACCTAGTATTGGAAACTTGCGTAAGCATTTCTTCATGTTTCGTTCATGAATCATATGTTTGGATGGAAGTAGTGACTTCCTCGAATTCATGTGCTTTAGGTGTAAGTTGCCGCCATGAATTTGAGAAAGGTTTGTTTGTTTCCTTGGAATCATCCCAAATCAGTCATGCATATGTGCGAAGTATTCTGTAGTCTGGAGACTTGCAACCTTCATTCTATATGTATTCCTAGCATACCAAGCCACTGATTGATTTGTTCAAGGAGAAGAAGTTCCTTCCTAAGAGCTAATCCGGACTTATGTAAGGACTTGTTATTCCCGATGATGGTTCCCCCACCTGAACTCGGTAGTGTTTTATGATAAGACTACTATGTGGTCATTCTTGTCTTGGACAACGTGTTCACATGTTAGTAGCAGAACCAGCTCATGTTTTGGAGCTTGCTATCGTAGTTCATTCCCGAGAATCACGCAACATCTTCTCGTCGATTTGTGTTGCAAACTTTCATTTTTCTTCTAGACTCGATGAGTCTGGAATATCCTAACACCAACCAGATCTGAATCTCAGGCAGATATGATGGTTGGAACATTCCAACAGTTGCATTTCGTTCCCAGCTTGCACCGTCCTTATGCCATTTCACTATGGGCTGCCTTCTTAGTAATTTCTGTTCAAGATCATCCTCAAAAATGGTCCTACCATTGGTTCCCTCCACCTCCAACGACAAGCAAAATCATCCATTATGTTGTTTTCAACAAGGTAGTCCACATCGTCCATTCTAGTCTGGGTATGCCTTTCCTTTGCACTCCACTAAACGATCGTTTGTGATTGCCTTAGGCTGGTATAAAGAGTTTCGATGATCTTTGTATCAAAAGTAATTCTTTTTGCCACTTAAGGGAATAGTTCCTCGCGTCACCTCCCCTGGGGTGCCCCGTTATTGAATCATGGCAAATATTTCCTCGCCACCTTGACACCATCCACCATCCTTCTAAGCGTGGAATGGTTGCCTACCAATTTGAACCTTCGTCATCCGTTTCTTTTCCCATCATTTCTAATGTGTGTTTGGTGTCTCAACTCAAGAGATGTTCTTACGTCTCACTCCATGAACTGATTTTGAATTGCTCGATCTTCAAGAAGATTAAATCCGGTAGGGTTTCCCCCTTCTTTCTGTTGTTGTGTCGAGTGAAGATCTCGAAAGCAAAGACGTCAAGACCAAAATGATGGAATGAATCAACATCTTCGAGAAGGGCAAATGGATCATGAAGTTTGTGATAATTTTGCGACTTCCCTTTTCCTCTTACCTCACGTCTTGAATCTCGGGGCGAGATTCTTGTTTAATGGGGGTGAGTTGTCACAGCCCTAGAGCTTGCTTGTAGCTAGTGGCATTGCATCCATGCATCATGTTTAAATTTCTAAGAAAATTGAAATGGGGATTGCCTAAACCCCTAGCACCAAAATAATGCAAATAGGTTCAACTTCAAAATATTTTCAGTAATCCAAATGGCCTTAAAAATGTTCATCATTTCTGGAAAAATGTTTTAAACCATAACCAGAGGTGTTGCACATTTTTCATGTCATATTTGGTCACTGGATTAATTCATAAAGTATTTGCATTTGGGCATTTAAATGCTAATAAATAATTTAAATGCTCAAATAATCCCAAACTGAAATGTTTACTGTAGGATATATTTCCAACAGTGGTCATGAGCAGTGGCATGAATTTTGGGATTGATTTAGTATTTTTAATAAAGCCCAACAGTTTACAGAAATTAGAAAACAAATGCAATTAGGAGAGAGAGAGGAACGTACCTGGCCACTTACCTGGCGCCCCATCCGGCCCACCTCTGTAGCAGGCCGGCTGGGCAAAGCCAGCCCAGCCCACCTACCCGCCGCTCATCGTCTTCCTCTGCCAGTAGGCAGAGGCGAGGCGTGGCGCAGCCAAAACCCGACGCCACCTCCCGCTTCCCGGCCATCCTAAGCGACGCCACGGCGCCGGCCAGCGCTCCCTCTCGCTTTCCCCTCCTCTCCTGAATCTCACTCTCTCCCGAGCTCGTCTCTTTCCTCTCTCTCCCGAACTCGAGCACTATCGCCGCCGACGAACACCACCACGGCCATCGCCTCCCCCTCCCCTCAGGCAGTCCACGAGCTCCGCCTAGTCCCTCTCCTCCTCCCCACCGAGCCACATGAGCCGGGAAGCGCTGCAACGCCTCGGCGTCGTTGTCTTCCTCCTCGGCAACCGAGATCGCCCGCCCGTGATTTAAATGCGCCTCTGGGCCTCCCAGCCTTGACCTTCCCATCGTGCTCGCGGTGAGCCTCTTGAGTTTTTCCCTCACCTCCCCCCGCTCGCTAGCCTCCTCTAGCCACCGTTCCCACCGCGGACGAAGCTCGCCGCCGCCGTGCCTCGCCGCCGGCGTGGCTAGAGCCACAATGGCTCGAAGCCAACCTCACTTTTGTGCTCAGCGCAGCACCAGGAGCTCATAGCCACCACCCGCTCCTCCTCCCGTGCCGTGGCGTCAAACCCGACCCGCCGAACTCCGGTCGCCGCCAAAGCTTCGCCGGGCGAGATTCCGGCTGCCCGTGACCACCCGTCTGGTCCATTAGATCTTGTGAGTGCAAGAGCTCCTCCGGTGCGCTTGCGCGCCAAACCACCGCCCGAAGCTCAAATCCGAGGCCAGCGCGCCGTCGTTTTGGTCGCCGTGCGCCAGGTTCGGCGAGCGGCGATGGCGACATCATTAGTCGCTAATGAGCCCGCTAATCACCCCTCTAGAGCCAGCGGCGTGTGGGACCACGAGCCTAATTAGGTTAGTTTGAATTTACATTAAGTTTAGTACTAATATATGTGGACCCCACATGCGGTTTCACCTTGGCCAAGTCGACTTTGACTGGTCCCACATGTCATCCACCTAAACCAGCTGAGGCGGCTGACCAATGGACCCCACGGGGTCAGGTTTGACCTGGGGCGCCAGTTGACTTGCTTGACGTCACGGTGATGTCATCTTGTATAATAACCCATTTTCTGGATTTATTATAATTCAGGAAATTTGAAAATACCCCAAACTTCTAAAATTCATAGAAATTCAACCGTAACTCCAAATGAAATAATTTATATATGAAAAATGATCAGAAAAATATGAAGAATCTGTTTATGCCATGATCATGCATGTTTGAACAAAGTTAACCTCACTGAATAGGATGAATCATGATTAGGGTAAATTATGAACTAGCATTTGGAGTTGGAGTTTAACCTTGTTTGAATTCCACTTCAATTAACTTGGGTAGGTTTTGCATTAGGGGAATTCAGTACCTTAACATGAAATGTCATTCATGTGAATGTGCATTGCATTGATTGTGTTCTCTCTTGTTTGCCGGTAATTGTCCACTCTCGGTGAAGCGGCGTTAGGCGATTGTTCGATGACACCGATGAAGAACTATATTATCTTCGAAGTGCAGGCAAGCAAAACCCCCTTGTTCATTCCGATATAATCCCACTCTCTACGCTCCTGCTCTATTTTACTGCATTAGGACAACAACGACTCATGTGTTACTTGCTGCGTAGTGGAACCCCTTTATCCTCTACATGACCTGTCATTCCACAAGAATTAGATGAAACCCACTAGCATGAGTAGGAGTTGTTTGAGCCATGTTGTGCCTACTCATTCATGCTTGTTGTCATGCACTGCTCTTGCATAGAGTTGAGTCGGTCGATTCATCGGGAATGGATTGGAATGGTTGTGTGAACATGTCCTACTGTGTGTGTGAGCTAAGTGTGTGAACACGATTTGGTAAAGGTAGCGGTGAAAGGCCATGTAGGAGTACATGGTGGGTTGTCTCATTGCAGCCGTCCTCAGGAACTGAGTTCTGTGTTTGTGATCCATGAAACAGCTACTACCACGCATTGGGCCCGAAACCAATGGACCCTCTCCGCTTCTTAACCACCCTTGTTGCCAGTCCGGGAGTTGCAAGTAGTTTCTAGTGTTTGTAGCATGCTGGGGGCCGCACGCAACGCTGACCGTAGGGGTGGGTTGTGTTGCGGTAGGCACCGTGTTGATGTACCGATTCGCCCGTTTGGTGTCTCGGGAACCTTGCACGCATCGTTCGGGGCTGTATGGGAAACCTCGGCGGACTCCCTGCGGATGGAACCGAATAGGCGATAAACCCGGACTAGGGACTTGAGTGTTTAGGTAGGTCGTGGCCGACACCCACGTTGGGCTTCCGCTTGAAGGTTGCCGAGTACATGTCGTGTAAGCGGCGGTAAGTGGTGAGCGTGTGTGAAGAAGTACACCCCTGCAGGGTTATAAATGATCTATTCGAATAGCCGTGTCCATGGAGAAGGACTTACGGGTTGCCTATATCAGTTCATAGACAAGTGAAAGTGGATACTCTAAAATGCGCCAAGATAAGCGTGAGTGCTATGGATGGCGTTCTCGTAGGGAGACGGAGCGGATCCATAGTGGTGCATTGACGTGGTGAATATGTGGACTGCGTAATGCGCCACCTCAAAAGAGTTACTTGCGATCGTAGTTCAAGATAGCCACCGAGTCAAAGCTGGCTTGCTGCGGTCAAACTCCACCACCCCTTTTGATACCGATGCATATGTAGTTAGTTCTCGATGTAAGTCTTGCTGAGTACAATTGTACTCACGTTTGCTTATTTTATGTTTTGCGAGAGACGTCGGTCTACGCTAGTAGTTCCGCTTGGAATTGACGTTTAGCTTGTTACCTCAGCTACGATCTTGTGCCCTCGGCAGGATCTGGTAGATAGTCGGGCTTCTCGGCCTTTTCATTTATAGTTATGCGTACTCGAGACATGTTTAGCTTCCGTTTGTGCTTTGACTTGTATGCTTCGAGTGTTGGGTCATGAGACCCATGTTTGTAATATCTCGCTCCTCGGAGCCTAATGAATAAATATTTGAGTCGTAGAGAGTTATGTTGTGATGCCATGTTGTATCTACACATATTGAGCATATTGTGTGTATGTTTGAAATGCTTGGTATGTGTGGGATCCGACAAACTAGTTGTTTATCCTTGGCAGCCTCTCATATGGGGAAATGTAGTCTCGTGCTTACGAGTGATAGTAGTCCGCTACAACCCGGTTCACCGGAGTCCTGCTAGCCCAAGCACTCTGCTTGGACACTTGGTAGCGGCATGTGTTTCACCGTTCCTATATACGTCCCTTCGGGAAATGTCACGCAGCGGTGTTATTCGGAGTCTGCCTAGCCTGCTACAGCCCGGAATACCGGAGTCCTGTTAGCCAGTGCTACAGCCCGAATTTATCGTTGATGACCGACATGCTCGATGTGATTCATGTATGCCTGTCCCCATAGGTTAAGCGCCGCTTTGGGTTCCACGACTAGCCATGTCGGCCCGGTTCTTTGTCATGTGGATGCTAGCGACACTGTCATATCGTGAGCCAAAAGGCATAGCGGTCCGGGCCATGGTAAGGCGACACCCGTGGGAATACCGTGCGTGAGGCTGCAAAGTGATATGAGGTGTTACCGGCTAGGTCGATGTGATTTGGAATCGTGGTCCTGACACCGGGACCCGAGGACGTAGAGTTTCGTCGTCCAATCCAGCTTGCGCATTAAAGGGGGGGTGCCTGAGCATCGCGACTCAGGGCTCCTACCGGCTCTCCGACCCTCACCCTCTGGTCTTGTCCATGGCATCGCGACCTGGCTTGCCAGCGACGGCTGAGACCAGCCGGAGAGCCAGGACCCGAGGACGTAGAGTTGTTGCGTCTGACCCAGCTTGCGCGTTAAAGGGGGGGGTGCCTGAGCATCACGACTCGGGGCTCCTACCAGCTCTCCGGCCCTCACCCTCTGGTCTTGTCCATGGCATCGCGACCTGGCTTGCCAGCGACGACTGAGACCAGTCCAAGAGCCGGGACCCGAGGACGTAGAGTTGCGTCATCTAACCCAGCTTGCGCGTTAAAGGGGGGGTGCTTGAGCATCGCGACTCAGGGCTCCTACCGGCTCTCCGGCCCTCACCCTCTGGTCTTGTCCATGGCATTGCGACCTGGCTTGCCAGCGACGGCTGAGACCAGCCGAGAGCCGGGACCCGAGGGCGTGAAGTTGCGTTATCTAACCTAGCTTATGCAGCGTTAAAGGGGGTGCCATAGCATCAGCGACTCAGGGGCTCCTACCGGCTCTCCGGACCTCACCCTCTGGTCTTGTCCATGGCATCTCGACACGGCTTGCCGGCTGACGGTGAGACCAGCCCGAGAGCCGGGACCAAGGCGAGAGCACCGGCATCTGGCCAAATTTGCGAGAACACACTCGAAGATAAGTCGAGCAGGCGCAACCCGCCTTGAGGTAGGGCTCGTGAGTCCAGCTGGCTCACGGTTGCCCAGATACACCTCGTCCGGCCCTACCGTGCCAGCCACGTGTCGTGGTGTGGCTGTATCGCCCGGGCTCCTCACGGAGGGGAGCCCCTCCCACGTTCGATGGAAGCACCATGCTCCGCTATTTGGCCGAGCAAGTGCTTGAGGAGCGGCTATGCCCGTGCGCATGTGGAAGCGCTTATGCTCCAGGCTGGTGATAAACAAGCGAGGGTGGCCTCCGGTCGCATCAAGATCAGGAGCCCAGAGCTCGGTGTGCAGCCTCGTCGCAACGCCTCCCTCGGGGCGCCTTGCGCGAGGCTGGGCTGCAGGGCAGCGCTGGAGTCACGCCAGACGCCGCCACCCAGCCGAGCCCCTCGGGCCTGGTTCGTCGCACGTCACTCCCGGCGGAGCCAAGGTACGCATGCCGTTTTAGCGTCAAGGGGGACTCCTGAGCATCGCGACTCAGGAGCCTAACTGGTCACGTAGCCCCTCACCCCTTAGTTCCGAAAGGCTAACGGCGGTTGAGGTATGCGCGGGGCCGGGCTCTGCAGACGTAGCCCGCGTCTCACCTCCCTACTTGCTGTTCGTGCGCCAAGGGGGACTCCTGAGCATCGCGACTCAGGAGCCTAACTTGTCACGTAGCCCCTCACTCCTTGGTCCCATCTGGTTTACAGTGGGGCTAACGGCGGTAGTATCTGTGAGGCGGGCTTTCTGCGGCGTAGAACATAAGCAAGTAGGAAGCACAAATTTCAAGGAATTCAAAAGCAAATATTACAGTCCACACTGTTATCGCAATACCAAACGCAAGTTTAAACGCCTCCCGAGGCATGATACACGATGCAGGAATTAAAAGCAAGACAGAGCCACAACGGAGTCACTTGTCGGCGGTGGAGCAGCTGGAGTGGGCTCGCCTCGTGAAGCAGCGGGGCGGCAGCGCCTTCGCCCGGCTTGGTCTTTGAAGGCCGGAACTTCCCCAACAAAGCCTCCGCGCGACCCTTCACAGCCTCGGCAGCGGCAGCTGCATGCTCGCCGCTTGCCGGTTCCAGCAGGCTGTCCATGTCGACGCTGGGATCACGAAGATAAATGCGGGTGAGGATCCGCGTCAGTGCCGCAGAAGACAAGACACGCGCCTCGGCCTCAGCCGTGGGGCCAAGACCAAGGGAGACATCTTCAAGAGCATGAATCAGGAAGGGAAGCAGCTTGGCGGGGCCGTCCTCTGCGCCGGCCGGTGGACTCTCCAGCCGCTATCATAAAAGCTCCCTCTGCAAGGCGCGAGCCTTCACTTCCATATCCATGAAGGCCACGCGATCTTCGGCAAGAACCCGCGCCTTGGCGTCCAGCTCGACCTTCCTCGCCTCCAGTTCCTGCCCCAGCGCGTCAAGGCGGTCACGACGCTTCTTCAGCTTGGCCTCCCGGTCCTTGGCGGCCGCCTCGCGAGCCTTCATGCTTTCCTCCTGCTCCTGGCGGAGGCAGTCCTCCTCATCGAGCTGGTTCTGCAGGCCCTTCAGCTCGCCCTCCAGCGTCTCACAGCGACCTTGCATGCTGGCTGCCTCCCCCAGGGCAGCGTCGCGGGCTACCTTCGCCTCACGAACAGCCTGACAAGCCGTCGAGGCTTGGACCAGCGCCGCCCGAATCGAAGCGTCGGCGCGAATCCAGCCAGAGGCCAGCTCCAAGCGCCCGGCCACCAAGCAAGGGTCGGCGCCCAGAAGATCCTGCCGCAGCCGGTCGATTCAGCGGCAAGACGATCCAGACCGTGGGAGGTCGGAGACGCGCAGTTGGTGGAGTAGGAGGAGATGGCGGAGGTGTAGCCACTGCGCCCTGAGGCGGAACCAGCGGCGCCATGACAACAGTGGAGGCAGCGCCAAGCAAGGGCACCTCGGAGGTCGCCTGGGCCAAGGGGGCTGAGCTCACCCCAGCGGGCTCAGCCAGGCCTCGCGAGGACGCCCGGGCAGGAGAGGCCTGGGCGTCGGGATCATCTTCTTTTTCGGGCAGAGGCCGTCACGGATGGGGCCTCGGAGCCCCTTCAGCTTCTTCGCGCGAAGCGGCTGGCCGAAGAACATGGACGTCAGATCTCGTCGACAGAGCAATAATCAAGGCGGGAAGCAGGCACTTACAGGTCGTCGCTGGTGGACTCGAGCAGCCTCCGGCCATATTTGAAGCCCGAGAGCCGGCTGCAGGGATCAGCCTCAAGGGGACCAAGAGCAGGAGGCGTCGGTGATCGCCCCATGGCGGGGTGGACCCGCGAGGACCAGCCCAGTCCGGTCCTTCAGGATCGGGAGCAGGCTTTCGCCTCCCGCTCATCCTCATCCTCGTCGTCGTCACTCTCGGGAGGCGGAGAACGCGGGCTTGCGCCGCAGGGGGGAGCCCTTGACTCCGCCCCAAATCAACCCCTCTCTGGCTCTCTTTCCTCCACCTCTTCGCCGGAGTCGAGAGGACACGTCCTGAGTCCTCCGGAGCCTCCATGGGCATGAGCCCGTCCCGTTGAAGGCGGGCATGGACCCCACAACCTGCTCCCAATCCTCGCTGAAGGAACAGGGCGTGGGCACCCTCCGGTCTCGCCACATCGCCCCCGACCAAGGACTGGAGGACCGTCGCCAGATCCTCGCCGGCCAGGGCCACGGGGCTCGGGTGAGGCCTCCACATCAGAGGCGAGTACTGGCGTAGCGGAGCCAGTTGGTGCTCCAGAAACTCCCTCAGCAGCGACGCACCGGTCAGCTTCGCCGCCGTGCGTCGGCCGGCTTCAGATCTGCATCCATCTTCTCCAGCACCAGCTTCACGCGGGGATCCCGAAGCTTCGCTCGGGACCAGTCGTCGGAGCTCTCGGCGGGCTCCGTGGGCAGGATCAACCCGAGGGTGGATTCGCCAAGATCCACCAAGACCCACTTGCTCCTGAAGCCCTCAATCCGCTTCCCAGGGTTTGAAATGGCGATGGCTCCGCCGTATGCGACGAAGGTCGCGCACGCGGAGGCGGAACCACGGGAGGCTCGGAAGAAGAAGTAGTGGCGCAGCAAGGCCACCGAGGGCTTCACCCCAACATGGGCCTCACAATAGTAGGCGAAAATTGCCAGAAGAAGGATGGAGTTGGAATGGAGGTGCAGAGCTTGGATGTTATAGTGACGGAGGACGGAGAAGAAGAACTCGGAGAAGGGAGGCACCAGACCAGCAATGATAGCGCTCGCGAAGAACGGGTAGAAGGTTCTCCCCCGACCCTCGGGGGCGGAGGAGCCGGCCTAGAACACCGCTGTTCCATTAACGCCCTGCGCCTCCGCCAATCAAGGCGCATCCAGGGCAAGGCTACTTGACACATTCGGCGGGTCCAGGCAGGAGAGTACCGAGCTCGGCCGGGTTTGGCGAGGAGCCATGACCGGCTAGGGCATGAAGGCGGAGTGGATCTGAAGGTCTTGGAAGCAGGGAGGAGAGGCGCAAGAAAGGGGATCTGAGCAGCAACTGGAGAAAGTAAAGGAGGCAAGGAAGATGCCGCTCTATTATCAACTCGCTGCTGCAGAGGCGCCACGCCCAATCAACCGCCACCTTGGCGCCTAAGGCCGCAGGCTATTAGGGCCCACGACGCTTCACGATTGCCCTTTCGCCTCTCTGCACGGCCAAGTTCGGGCGCGCCCGTGGCCAGGGGCTCTTGTCGGCGTTACAGGAACGGGGGTCCCCAGACTTGCCTGCCTGCGGCCTGCGGCGTGGACAAACGGAGGCCCAGGACAGCCCATCTTCATCAACGCAAGCTCAAGATCCTCACGAGGGGCCAAGCCTCGCGGGGCGGACGAATAGGAGCTTCCTCAGGCACGGCCTCGTCAGGCTGGCTCATGAGGAGGCGGAGAGTTCAAGGTAGGGTACCTCGCGAGGTGCCCGTGACGCAAGCCATGACGAGCAAGGGCGCCAGTCGGGCGCTAGCCGTGCAGCGTCCTCCTTTCCTCTTTGGTGCAAAGGGAGCAAGCGCAGGCGAGAGCATCAAGCAAAGGCATCCGTTTCGGTGCAACAAGACCAAGACCAGCCCCAACGGCTGGAAGGGAGTCATCGTGGAGCCCAAGGAGGCTTCATCACGAGAGCCTTTGGAAGGCGAGGACCAACTTTAGTCAGGATAAGTGTACCCGCTGTTCCCCTTCAAAATGGCCAATTGTTGGCGCCCTTCCCGCTCAATATTTGGGAAGAGGCCCAGGGCCTTCGTCTATATAAGCAGAGCTCGCCACCATCGTAGAGGGGGTGGGCATTTTGGAATCCAGAGAGAGATAGAGACCCGATCCTCAAGCTATAGCGACGGGACACCACTTAGCAGTTCATCACACCCGCCAAGAACAGACCCTCGCGAGGCTGTTCTTCCCTGTACTGTTCTTCATCAGCCCAGAGGCAATCCACCACACCACAAACTAGAGTAGGGTATTACACCACAACGGTAGCCCGAACTAGTATAAATCTTGCGTCTCTTGTGTTGTTCTTGCTAGTAGTTTAGGTCCTTGCGATTCGGGGAGGTACGAGACGGTGGAGGGTTGGATCTCCACACGCACCCTAGAGTTCGAACCTTAAGGGTCTGCCGGAACCCGAAATCGGACAGACACCGAGCATGCGGCCAGACGGACGGTGCTGAGTAGGTCCATACGACTACAGATCTGCTCCAAGAGAACATCGGGGAGGGAATTCCAATCGTAGCTCTGCGTGTCAGTCGGTTCTGCCATTGGGGTTTTTGGTGCCTGCGAGCCAGTGGGGAAGTGGATTCGGGCGAGCGAGCGAAGAAGCTTATCCTCGTGTGGCCGAGCAGTGAGCGGGGGGATATGGTACGCGCTAGCTGCCAAGGAAGATGGTACGGGCGGGCGAGCAGTGAGCGGGGGTAAATGGTGTGCGGCCGACGATGGGGAAGAGATGAGGAAGAAGAAGAGAGGAGGAAGAAGAGTGGAAGACGGGGAAGAAAGTGCATTCAATCTCAATTCTACTAGTACTACTACCAGGATATACCGTCCTTCGGCGTGTAAATAGTTACACCGATGACATGTGGGTCTACCACAACAGGGCCCATATGTTAGTTAATGGAGGACAGAGGTGCGTAGGCGTATTTGCGGAAGCGTGCTCTACTAGCAAACATGATGGCAGTACTGGGTAAGGCTGATTTAGTAACACCAACATGCTGGTTCAGCTTATTAATTACGTGTCCCATCTGCTGCAGCGTGTATTGTCACTTCACTGTGAAGACTAGTTGAATAGTTCTCTCTGACCGAGATGGGGAATAATGGATCGTGAGGACTTCCTTTCTACAGTATCCCTATGCCTCTACGCTCACTTCACTCATTTTGCTCCGTACCTAGTCACTTGTTGAAATCTGTAGAAAGACAAATACTCCGTATTTGGGAACAGAGGGAGGCTTTTACTCCATACTATTTGGGAACAGAGGGAGTATCACCGTATGGAGGGAACAGAGGAAGCTTGAAATATGAACATGTCAATGGGAGGGAGTAAGCCCCATGCATGCATGCATGCATGCAACATGCAACACTCACACGTACACATGGACGCACGCAACACTCACGCACCATGCGGCACACAGCACACGACGCAACACACACGCTCACGCTTAAGTGCTCAACCTACTCCCTACGTCCGTGAAAGACTGTACATTTAGAGATTTACACATTGACCAGGGCATAATTAACGCACAAAAGTAGCAGACTTATTTGTGCATGCGACCATTGAGATAAGAAGATTAAATGAAGGCCGTTGCATGTCTTTGTAATTAAGGATAGACATGTAACCTATACCTACAACACAAGTTGGTGCATTAGTCAATCAATATCGATTTAGATTAAAGGCTAAATGCATTGGAAGTGTAGATGTACATCATGTACTACACTCTTTGTTTTATTGCTGATGTACACTCTTTGTTGGAAGACCGAGGGAGGACACGTGCATTCCCTCACATACACAGCCAGGGCGGTTCGCGCGCAAGGGTTGGACCCGTGTCGCGCCTACGTAAAGTTTTGTTTAACTGATTTCTTTGCTCTGCCAACTAACAGGTGGGACGCAGAAACCAGGTGACAATTTAACCAGTCAACAAAGTGCCACGTCGACTATGTGGCCGGCCAAAGAGGTGCTGTCTGATTGCTCTACGATGAGCTAGTGATCATTTAATCTCCGCAAAACTATATATAGTGACCGTAAAGAGCGTATTGTTACATACGTTGACCGCCAGTGTATTTTTCTCGTTTCAAATTAAGCCATATTAATCGGAAAGGACGCAGTATGGACTACTACTACTACTAGTACTAGTACTGCTTTGATGTGTCCCGTCAACTCGCCGAACGAGGAGAAGCTTGCTTACTACGCCTCTCCCTCGCCCACGCGCGCGGTGGTTCGCAGGACGAGGAGAGGGTTTTGACTAAAGTGCCCTCTCCCTCTCCCTCGCCCTCGCCCTCGCCCTCGCGGTGGACGTGCAGCAGTTCAATCAATGTCAGATTGCCAGAAGCATATTGTACTGTAGTATCATCATTGTTGGACCTTCGGCGAAGAGCCAAGTTCAAGGTTCACCACAGTACAAACTGTTGAACCTCCCGAAGAGGCAAAGAGCCAAGCACAAGGTTTTATAGGAGTTGTCATCCTAGTAGGAGTGTACTACAACTATAGCGAACGATGCTACTGTATGATGCCGCCACGTCACGTATATCCAAAGCTGCGCCACCTTTTTTTTCTCAAAGAGCGTGTTGGAGCCCGTGCAACAACCACACAAGTTGCACGTACACATAACACATTTACTAGTAATAAATTCTAAAGGACAAATGCCAGTATGCCACACAAGTTCATCTCCAATTCATGTGATAAATTTGTGCACGACTAGTCTACATATATTCACAGCGCTACCATTCACAATCCACTTACACGTTATAGATGGGCTACATGTCCTCCTCCAGGTTCCAGTCCCAGGTGTTCTTCATGGATGGCACGATCCATAGAAGTGGGCAACAGGAATCATTGTCGCAACTTTCTAGTCCGGTTCCACATGATGGAGACTCATCCAAGCTGAAGCGGCATAAATCAGGGATAGCGTGTCCCAGCATGTCGTTCATCTGGCGGTGCGCACTGAAGACACAACCGTGCTTCATGAATAGCAGGCCTTCCGTGTCGTGCACGGAAGGTGGCATCCGCTTCATAATGGGGTAGCTGTCCCCGATGAAAAGCGAGTACTCTCCAAAAGTGTTCCTCGGCACCCACGTAGCATCACGGGGGTCGAACTCGGCGCCGTTCATCTGGTACACGCGGTCCCAGATCTGGACACATGGTGACGTACATAGTCAAGGTCCATGCATAATAATGTTGTGCTCAAATATGGCGGTCGAATATCTGTGCAGCAAATAGTACTACTCCGGTATAGAGGAAGTAAAATAACCGGCTTATTATATATAGCCACTCTTGGCTACATGGATGAGATAGTAAGAAATGGAAAAACAAAAATGGTGGCAGCTCGTGGGTTCAAGTCTTCAAGGGCCTAGCTAGCTATACGCATCCTCCAAGGTAAAAAGTACTCCTACTAGTACTACAAAGTATACTACTAGTACAACAATGAAAGAGAAAGCGCCATGGTTAAAAAATGGAATACCTGGGTAGATGGTGACGGTCCGATCGTGGTAGATTGTGTGACAATGTTGCACATCAGTGGTACCATGGGTAACGACTGCTAAGATAGTTGATCCCAATATGCCAAAGTCAGCTACAAGGTTCCAGGTTAGACCGAATCGCGGATGCAAATGCACATCCAGGATCGGCGATCTTATTTTGATCGGGGGATGACTGGTCCCAGCAAAATAATGGAGTACCGTTAGGGATGCAAATAATGGTTTGTGCATTCCGTTTGTAATCTCCCGTACTGTAGGATGGCAACCAGATGAAACAACTCCCCTGGCTTGTCACCGTGAAGATGCGGCCTAGATGGCGCACGGCGTCTTCGAACATGTAGGGGTACAAATCTGCCGCCGCCAACATGCGCCAGCCTCTGCCGTTACTATCTCTTGCATTGATGGCAATCCTTATGTCAAACACCGCGATGAGATAGTAATCTTTGTAGCCGCGTCGCTTTGTCGGCGGGTCTGCAATTGATATCTTCTTCAATCTCATGTAGGCATCGTCATACATATTCAAGCCCAGCCAGTCCAGAAGGCCGATCCCAATGGTGGAGAAGGGGTCTACCGGAACGGCCGCACTGCTGTGGATGTTGTGCAAAATGATGGTGGTATACGGCCGGAGGTATGCAAGCCAATCTTCGTTGGCACCGACCCAGACCTATATATAAGACGGCGCGCAGCGGAGAAATTACGGGATCGAAATGGAATAACTAAGTACTACATGATCAAACTCCATTACTGACCTGCTCATCGGACAAAATCCGACTACCTCTCAACGTCGGCAACTCTAGCGGAGTCAACGTGCAACCATTGCTAGGGAGCAGTGGACTATTCGAAGGATTGTCCCATAGAAGAACCTTCTACTCGAGGACGCATGGAAGACCAACAAGCATGGCCTTTTCCCAAGCATGTTTAAGCGGCGTCTTGAAAAAGTTGGTGCAGGAAGCACCGAGTCTTGCGGCGGTGAGGACATCGGAGCAGCGTGCAATTTCTCCCAGAGGATCGTTTTCCAAGGTATCCCAGCCCCAACGAGGAGGAGAACCGCCTGGCGAATCCATGGGAGCAGCGACGAACTGCCTTCCCTTCGGGGGGAGGGGAACTAGCGAGGAGGAGATAAGAGTGTAGTAACCGCAGGGCCTCGTCCCTTCAAGCATGTAGATCGTTCCTCAAATGAAGGGGTGAGGCTATTATTTACTACTAGTACTAGCATTATGGAACGTTATGGGATTGCATTATACGTAAATAATAGCACTAGTAAGAAATTTTTGGCACTAGGTAGTAGTTTTTGTGTGGATTAAGAAATTTTGGGTATGTTTTGCCATTTTTTTACACGCCAACTAGTGTCAAAAACGTCTTACATTATGTGTGACGGAGGAGTATGCATTGCATCGTAGCATTACTAGTACTACTTTTCTCAACTAGTAGTGCGATGTATTTGACTTCTAGTCTAGTCTAGTATAGTGCACCAGTTTTGAACTCTTGAATCTCAGGGCCAAGGAGCTACAGTTGGAAGTGGAGGGTACTACTGCTCTCTAGAACCATCGTTGTACTATCTATGCAGGGGAAGTACACCTGTGTAGTGGCCTAGTGGTTACTCTCGGTGCTCAGCCGCTCCTCTCACGTAGCTGGCCTACTCAGCCGCTCCTCTCATGCACACACTAGCAGCCTGTTTATCAGCGACGGTTACTGCGGGGGTAGAACATTTGAGTTATTTGATACAGCAAGACTAGGCTTTTCCCTTCCATTTGTGGAGGTGTAATGGATATCGTCGAACTTTCTTAGTAGTTCCTTCTTTATGAATGAGATGAAGCAAAGCTTTTGCCTCCGTTTCAAAACAAACACGTCAAGAGGAATTTCTTTTATAGTAGAGCCGATAATGGAGTGAAGTCCATGTGTGCAACGCCACAAGCTACAGAGTAGTAGTAGAGCACTTTCCGTACAGAGCCATATTGCACAGTTCCCAATGCCCCGCTAGGCTTTTCCGGCTCCTCGGGCTTAATTGGGAGGCGCTAGTTTAAATATGCTACTAGCTGATGAGGAAGCTGCAAGCGAGGTGCGGCTAGGGCGAGCACGTGAGCCACGGGATGCTGGGAAGGAAAACCCGTTCACGTGGCTAGGCTGTCCAGTGCACCCAGATTGTGGGGCCGCATGTCCGTTTGACTTCAAAACTCAAACTACCCATGTAAAATATTGGCTCGCAGCGAAGTGTAGTAGTACTATTTAAAAAAAGGCCACCGTGCGTTCGGCCGGAATTGAACCCACAAAACGAGGTATACACTCCCGCGACCAGTACTAGTACTCGTTGGTGTACAACGCAACCTAGAATTGCCTTTTGTCGCTAGTAGTACGTACATTGTTCCTTACAGGAAACCCCTAAGGCTGGTCATAGTGGGGAGTAACTTAGACTAGTAACATATGTCAGGCTGGTCATAGTGGGGAGTAACTTAGACTAGTGCCATATGCATGAAACTAGTCTAAGTTACTACTCCCTCCATTTCTTTTTAGTCCGCATATAAGATTTGGTTAAAGTCAAACTACACAAAGTTTGACCAAATTTATATGTAAAAATATGAACATCTACAATATTAAAACTATATAGTATGAAAATACATTTCGTGGTGCATCTGATAATGTTGATTTCATATTGTAAATGTTTATATTTTACAATATAAAGTTAGTCAACCTTTACAAAGCTTGACTTTGACCAAACCTTATATGCAGACTAAAAAGAAACGAAGGGAGTACCTTTATAATGCAAAATAACATGATAGTAGTATCATAGATGGCTTCATTTATTAGCTTGTAGACTCATCTTGTCTTGGGAAGCGCTATGTTACAGTAACATATTATGTTACCACCTCACATTAAATACTTGCCACATAAGCAAAAATTTCTTGGAGTGTGCTATGTTTCTAGCTAAGTTACTCCCACTATGACTAGCCTCATAGTGGGGAGTAACATGTATGTAGTATCATGCAAACCATCATTTATTAAGATGTAGACTCATTTTGCCTTGGGATGTGTTATGTTACAATAACATATTATGTTACTCCAACCATCTCGCTCCTCATTAAATACATGTCATGTAAGCAAATTTTTCTTGGGATGTGTTATGTTACTTGCTATGTTACTGCCACTATGAGCAGCCTAAGAGCATGGTTAATAGTAGGCCCCTCCCAATGCTCCATCTTTGTACAGGTGCTAAGGTTGCCAACTAAGCAAAAAATATGATGTGGCATGCTAGTTAAGAAGAGAGAGAGTAGTATGGTGACCCCAGAAAGAAACAGTGCTAAGCATGTGTACCTAGGTGGAAGCACAATTCTGACTCTACAACGAATTAAATGCATGAAGCTTAGCACCCAAAATCTTAGCACCTTTGCACTGTGGATTTGAGTTTCTAAGGCATTTAATATGCTTAGCACCTCATCTAAGCACCTTTGCATTGGGGGAGGTCGTATAGCCAGCTACTGGCTATAAGCCAGTGCCATGTCATCTACAGCCCATCTTATAGCCAACATGTACAATAATAGATCAAAAGAGTGTACTACTTTTTATTATGTGGCCCACTTCTCATTCTCACAAAGTGCCTAGGAGCACGTGCTAAAGCTGGCTCTTCACAGAGAGCCCGCTTACCTTCTTTCTCCTCTTCTCTTTCCTCCAACTAAGAAGAAATATACTAGTTTATTTCTTATAGCCCGCTGACTCAGCTCTATTGTACTTGCTCTAATAATGCAAGAAACCACTAAAATGCCAAGAAACTACTACCACTTGCATATGTGGAAGAGTTAAGATAAGACTACCTTATCAACCATTGTACATGCTCTTACCAACAAAAATCCTCGAGTGACCTCCTAACTCCGGCCCGTCCACCTAGTCATCCTCGGCCATGGGACACAGCTACCGCCGCCGGTAGAAGGCGAGGTCAAAACCGCCGGCAGTGCAGAGCCCATGTTGGGGCAGCCCAGATGCCAGCTCCGCCCGGCGCTCGCGGCCTCTAGCTAGCCAAGATAGCTCCGTCCAGCTGCTTGTGTACAAGGTTTGCTAGCTAGATAGGCACGACAGTGCGGTGGCTTGCTCATGCGGGCCGCGCTAAGGCCAGCCATCTGGCTCGAGCGAAGGCCAGCGTGGCGGCTTGCTCGCTCGTGAGTCATGGTCGGGCCAGCCTGCCAACCCGTGCGTAGGCCAGCGCGGCGTCCGGCCCATCTGGCGGAGCGGCGGCCAACTCGCTCATCACCGGCGCCACCGACGAACACGCATCGATCTTGTTTGAAGTAATGTTCAGGAAAAATAATGATTTGAGGGGGAATAACAGGATAGAAGGTCAGATGTGGGTCCCTCGTGTCAATGGTCAAACGAAATGTGTTGGTTTAAGCTGCCTCGTCAGCACGGACGTGTGGGCCAACCCTGTCATAAATGGATTTAAACGAACCTAATCGATAGGAGTACTAGGTAGGTTTTGGCGTGCATTAAGAAATTTTGGGTATGTTTTTGCTATTTTTTGTACAATAGATTCTTCCTAGGGCTGGTTGAAAGTGGTAGTATTTTGTTAAATACTCTACATATTGTAAGTAGGAGTGAAAGTTAAGCTTCAGAAGCCAATAAGCAAGGCTAGTTACATAGTGCATATGTGTACATGATTGAAAGTAAATATCAACCATGAGTGACTAATATCTTGATGGAAAACTCGAAACTATGGAATACTAGGAAAAAATGCATGGTTGGAAATACTAGCAATGTTCATGTCCGTTAAGCGAATCATAATTAGAATAATACTTATTCACAAACTTGGTACAAAACACTCTAATTTTGATATACATATGTCACTAGAGATATATTATGTTTCAATTAGAATATATTCCTTGGGCTGTTTTGGTGAGGTCAAGGAGGGATGTGGCTGGTTTTAAGATACTAATTATGGGTTTTTCTGCAAATTGGTAGACAAGTGGGATGTTGGTGAGAAAAGGCAACAACTTACCTCACAGTCGTTAGATGTAGATCTAATGGTCAGAAGCTTGACGGATGGCGTACACACCAAAGCATCACCAACTTAGTCTTGTGTAGGAGTACTAGCAAGATCCGTGCATTGCACGGAACATCAAGATGCATTTTTTTATAAAACACTTGTTGTGATTGACCCTTGCGGGAGTAATCCCATGTGTAAAAAATAATGGTATCTCACTACTAGGAAGATGCCTACTAGTGGTGCACCTGTTTTGCCTACTAATGGCGCACTACAGGTGCGCCACTAGCACCACGCCATTAGAATTTTTTACTAAGCTTAATCTCAAGTCAAATCGCAATCTGTGGTCAAACTTCCCGAAAGGTCACCCATCCTCACACTACTTCAGCCCGAGCACGCTTAACTTCACAGTTCTATCCAACCCCAGCACCAGCTCAATTCACAGGCACTTGTTGATATATCGATCATATCAATCCTATTAAACCCTGTTAATGTCTAGGACTTTGTTCATGTTCATGAGTATGATGAAATTTTGAAAAAATATTTCAAACTTTCCGGTCATATTACGTATCATATTTTGAAAAAAAATCCAATTTTTTTTGAAACCAATTTTTTTCTGTTACTAGTGGCGCACTAGCAAACGGTGCGCCACTAGTAAGTTTGAAATTTTTTCCATTTTTCCCTCTAGATCTTAAAAGCCCCGTAACTTTTTTTCTGTTAGGTTTTTGGGGATTTTGAAAATGTTTAACGGGTTTCCCCCAGTTAAATTCGGATGTAACTTTTCGAGTACATGATTTTTCATATCAAAAACTTTTTAATCCGAGTTCGTATGCAAAAGTTATGCCCATTTTACAAATTCCAGAGAGATTTTGCAAATAAAGTCGAAATTCATATTTGTAAATTTTCCCAGCAAGTAGACCACATATCACATGGGAATCTTATTTTCTTTTATTTTTTTGACATTTCCATCATTTTCTTTTATTTTTTTTTTAAACTGAAAAGGCGATCCAGGGGGTGCATTCGGTGGAACTTTTGGGCCAAGTTAGTAATGGCGCACCGTGGGAGTGGTGCGCCATTACTAGTTCAACTAGTAATGGCGCACCACACACACGGTGCGCCTGTACTAATTTTGAAAAAAAAAATTGAAAAAACATTTGGAAAAAAATTACTAGTGGCGCACCGTGGATGTGGTGCGCCATTACTAGTTTAACTAGTAATGGCGCACTATCCACTGGTGCGCCATTACTAGTTTTGAAAAAAAAATGAAAAAAAATTACTAGTGGAGCACTGTGGATGTGGTGCGCCATTACTAGTTTAACTAGTAATGACGCACATTGTTCGCCATTAGTATATAGTAGTGGCGCACCACATGTCTGGTGCGCCATTAGTGGCCATATCATCTATAGCCCTTTTCCTAGTAGTGTCTCGAGAAATATGAGATAAGGTGAAGAGGAGTGGGGTGTGGTGGTGGTTGGTGGTTGGACTGAGCGGAGGCATGGGGATTGACGACGCCGGGCAATGCCACTGTGCCGGTTTGTTCCAGAGGCTTCCTTTCTTAATTGCTCAACAATGAGGTTTGTTGGAGATAAGGATGAACGAGGGAAGACCATGTCTGCAAATGTGGAGAGGGGTGCGGGTATCTTTTATTTTAATTTCCATCCATCAGATATTGATCGGACGGTCTATATTGCAAGATGGCACACGTACCGTCATCACCAACTCGGCTTTTTAAAGAGAAGAAATATAAGTATGGAGATACAAACGTATTATCGATACTTGCTTCCGTAAACTAGCATCTACATTCTATTCAACGCCTCGACGTGTGGGGCCTTAGCACAATGAATTCTCGACTGAGTAAAACAAAGATTTTCCCATCGCCGACAAGGAGGGGGTGACGGTGGCGCGCTTTTTGGCTTGCTCTAGTCCTACTAGTCATACTAGGTGGTCTAAGCACGTGTAGATTTATTCTTTTTCATGTCTCGTGTTTGCCGTATTGCCACGACTATTGATGAATAGATGGTAAGTTATTCACGGGGAAACCCATGTTGAGCGTGTTTGCGCGAGAGAGAGAGAGATAGTGTGCGTGTATGATATGTTAGAGACTGAGGCAATGATTACAGATTCTTTGTGTCTATGTGTGTGGAGGATAGAGAGGGACATGTACATGGGGCTTTGTGTTGTGTAACGTGGAGACACATATACATAATTAGAGAGTGAGTGTGTGAGATACACATGCGGACATGAGGAGAGTTGAGGATCAAGATAAATGGGTGTTTGTGCGTGTCTATGTGTGTTTGTGCACGTGTTTGTGTGTGAGAGGGAGAGAGTGTATGTGAACTAAAGAGACCATTGATGATGTAAACCTAGTATAAGGGAAGGGGGAATGGTGTGACATGTGTAGTAGCGAGATAGCACGGGTGCGGGCGGGGGGAGCAAACTATTTGGAAGAGACATCGAGTGTGTGTGCGGGAGAGGGGTGTGAGAGCGATAGAAAGAGAGAGCTAGTGATGGAGAGAGAGAGAGAGAGGGGAAGAGAGGGGGCGAGAGGGGTCGTTTGTGTCCATAAATGGCGTATACATAGGGAGACAATGTTGATGTTTGTCCGAAATTGGCCTATGAACGGAGACGCATGGGAAGCGAGTCATCGTGTGTGTGATAGGGACTTCATGAGAGATCTAGAATAGATGGTGTAGAGAACAATGTGCGAAATCGAGAACGATTATACATTAGGAAGCTATGCAAAGAGTCACGACATATATGTATACAGGGAAGGAGCTGGGGCGGGTCCGCATGTGGGAGAGATAGAAAGAGGAGAGTGGTGCATAAGGAGACAAAGTGTGCTTGTTTGAAGTGGGGGTGGTCTGTGATGTGAGTGCGCGAGAACCACATAACTAGGGAGATCGACGTTTGGGGTGGACGTTTTGTGTGTATGGGAAATATACACTCTACATAGTGTGTGTGCTTGGGTAAGAGAGATAGCAGGAGACCTAGAGAGCGAGGGAAGAGATGTGTGCATGCCCGAGAGACAAAGTGATAGAGACCTATGTTGGGGTCCAGACTTTACAAGAGAGAGGGGTGTTAATGTGCTCTTGTGTTGGTGTTTGGGGGAGAGAACCACTTCTCTCTATGTGTGTGTGTGTGTGTGGTGGGGGGGGTTGACTTCAGATAAAGAGTGAGGTGTCTATAACTGAGGGAATTTAGTGTAATTGAGATATTGTGCACTCATGGTTGATCAATTTGTTTCACAGTTTGTACTATGAGATAACGATACTTTTGAACATGCGTGATATACCTTGATGTACCAGAATTACAAACCTAAGATTGGAATTTTGGAATTGACTCCATCATTAGCTTTTGTAATTCATTTAAACGGAGGTACATTTTTAAGCCGGGATTTCGTGATTTCAAATTCATATATCAAACCTAGAGACATACACATATGGGCATGTTCAAACTTTATAATCATCCACTTTATTCATACACATACACATTTTTGCTTTTGTCATCATATTTAGGATAAACACATTTGGAATTTCATTTGAATTGGACTGTATGATGGTATTTGCTTGTAGTAGCTCAATGATCCATATTTGAATTAAATGGACAATCTAAGTTTCGAGTTGGAGACATTGATTTTCAAAACTTACGCATTTTTTGCATGCAAAACAAACAAATTGTCGTCCATGATATCATAGTCGGCCGTACGAGAGCAGAATACTTCTAATTTTAGGCGCCAAAAGCTTTCAAACTTCCCGCTCACATCGAAATATCACGCACTCGAAAGTTTAGCCCTGCGATATTCCTGTTTTACCCCTGCCACATGAACGGAAAAGGGCTGCTTTGGTAACTCCATTGTTTTCCCTCTTTGCCCCCAACATTCTTCCCCACAGCCCTCCCCTTCCCTCCCCGACCCCCAACCACAAAGAAGCCGAATCTAGTCCTCCGCCGCAGCGATGGACCTCACACCCCGCCGGATCTACCTTCCGCACCTTGGAACCCCCAACTGCCGACTCACCACTTCACCGGAGCCGCTTCAGCGACTGGCTTGTCCATCGCTCCAGATCTCCTTGGCCGCCATCATGGTCCACCGCACCGGATCTGCTTAACCGGCGCCCTCGTCCACCACAGCGTAGGCTCACTGACTCCCTCCTCCGCCCCTTCGCTAGCCCTTCATACAAGCCCTCGTCCGCCGCAACAAATCCGCCTCATCGAAAGCACTATAAAACGCGCTCGCCGAAGCCTTCGTCCACTGCACCGGACCCGCTCCACGGACGCCATATTCAACTCCACCGGCCCTGCTTTACCGAAGCCACGGCCTCATCAGGTTATTTCGATTTGTACTCCTTTGGTTTTTCTCTTTATCGTGCAACTGGTCACTTACCACAGATGAGCTTTCTTGTATGTCGACAGGCGCCGCAACCGTAGCACCGGAGCCGCTTCAACGACGGCGATAGCCAGCCCAAACTCAACCACAACACGAGCACCATCGACGATCCTTAGCTATCAAGTATGACAATGATACCCATACGCCGCCGGGAATCAGGTACTATTATCTAACGGCCGGCGCCTACGTTCACTTTCCTAGCATAAGCACCGCACCTTTCAATTTCTTCGGGGCATCATTCAGTTTTTCATGAGACGCGTTATTCTGCTTGCACCTGTAGGGCCATACTTCTGGCAGTGAACATGTTACATGTGCTAAATTACATACCAGTGCACATATAGTTAATATGCTTTAGTTTTGTTCTGATGCCACCTGTTGGTTCCATCAGACTGCTTAATGTTCTCAATGCTTAATTAAACATCAGCAAACTAGCATGTGGTTCCGTTGCTTTTTGTTCGTTTTACCCTACATTTTCTGATGCTAGCTATTACATCACTGCTCCGAGCCTATGTTCATTACTTGTTTGTGTGTTCTTGATCTTCCCAAGTTGCATGACTAATTTGATGCTTCTATTAATTATGGAGTTGCCAACCCCATCAAGCAAAATATTTGTTCTTTTGGGGCTGGCACCTCGAACAAGCATAAATATAGAGGGAAGCAGATATATTGTCGTGTATGCACACCCTTCTTTCATTAGTTTAGATGAACCATTGATGATCAATTCGGACCAGTGCATACGATTAAAATTAATTTTACCTAAATAGATGGTGCAGAATAAACTACAACAACTAGATTTGCAACCACGGGATGCTGACGATATCTTCAAAGAACATTGCAACAGCAGCTAGGCTTCACAACAACATATGGTAAGCCAGAGTGTTTTAGTACATGTGAAATGTAATGCGAGTGGGATGCTTTCTTGGCTTGTGCCCTCAACGTGTAATCCTACCGAATTACAAATAGTTCAGTTGTCTGCTTTGCTGTATTGCTTGATTCGAATGCTTATTTATTGTTACGCTATACCTGAGTTGGCCAATATGTCAGCAGTGCCTGTTGTACTATCGTAAAGAAATGCATGCCTATTTCATTTGAGTCCTTAACTTTTCCTCTCAACTTCATCACAAGACTGTCTTCGTAGTTTATATGAGGCCACATTGTTAAGTGCTTTCTCAGATTATTTCAACTGCTTAAATTCCTTGGCAACTTAAATATAGCAGTTGTACACCCCCTTTCAACTAGGGATGTCAACTGGGTCCGGTTTAATCCCGATTAAAGTCCACTAGTGGTATGATAGTTCAAAGGAGTTTTTGTTTTTTGAGGAAAATGAACTAGGGAGGTAGCAAAAACTAACTAGATGGGAATGGCGGATGTCGTTTATTTGCCATTTACATCCCTAGTTTCATCTTACCATTTTAATTTCTTTTCAGCTGATGCTGCTTTGAACCATTTAAATATAGTTTGCCATGATCGGCAATAATTCGTCCGTCGTTTACCATGTAAGCTTACTACCTGGATCATATGAAAACTATCTCTTACTCATGTCTAGTGGAAACCTTTCAGGATGCCGTTCACACTAGGACACAATGTACAACCCCAGAATCTATTTGTGGAAGCAGTGCGCCATCCATGTTACCAGATGGTAGCAGTTCAGAGGCAACACCGCCAGAGAGCAGTCTGAGCACAGATATTATAGTGCTTGAGGCTCTACTAGAGGCAGAAAGAGATGGTGTGGCTGCCATGAATGAGGTAATCTTTATCTTGAGGCTGTAAATTACGGAATTCAAGGGCACGCATTATGCAAGCAACCCAAGAATTGGAGGAAGTAAGAATGTTGCATTTGAAGACGGAGGAGGTCCTGCTGTCTCTGCTATCTGAAGCCCAAGGTAATCCCGGTTCTTCTTTAGGTACCAGTTGAAATTGTCATTAGATTATTGTACTTGCATGTTGTGTCATGTCTCTGAATGGATTATGTTGCAAGAGACCCCCTATGTTGTCCATGTGTTGTAATGATCCGATTTTTTTAGGTGAGGTAATCCTCAGTACTTGTATGATTGACATAAGGTGAACTGTTTTTCGTGTGAGCATATTGTATTGGATGAAATTATTGTTTGACTCAGAGTGTATCCAACCTACTGAATTCGAAGATCACGGCATTTCTAAATCATAATCATATATAAAGGTGGAATAAATCTTTGTTGTGGTTTTGAAGAAATAAATAACAAAACGTATAATTATCTGTGGATATTCGTAATCGAATACAAATTGATTTGAATTTAGTTTGCCGGTCCTGTGGCAAACGTGAATGCTAATTCTCCCAAGTTTGAACGAACGGCTAAACACCCACTATAATTTGTGGGCTGCCCAAGAAAGTGTTTATGAGATGGAAATTATTGTCTACCCACGACACTTGACATCCTTATCGAATCGGATTTACACCGTTGTCGATATAGGGGTAGACTAGTAACTTCGATCGACGTGACACGACGGCCTCTGAGCCCATTCAGACACGGTGGACGCCAAACGTGGGCGGCAAACCACATTTGATTCAAGCTCATCCGAAAGACATGTGTCTCTTCCTCCATTTCCCCATTCATACACGGTGGGCAGCAAAACAAACTCTCCTCGTCCAAAATCGATGTAGGCTAATATTTTAAATAGGGGCAGATGTGTAACTTCCATCAGACGTGACACAACCGCACTACCTGTCTGCCCCGTTCATACACCGTGGGAGCCAACCGTGGGCGGCAAAACACCCTCTCCTCGCCCGAAATAGTTACCGGCAAATTTTGGGGGATGCGAGATTACCGTCCTATCCCCAACCGACGCGATGTCCAGAATTTTGAACGGGGGATAAGTTCGTAACTTTCCCCCATTTCAGAGAAGCGCGTCCCAAAGTTTGAGATCCCCCCCCTCCCCTCCATTTCCCCATTCATACACCATCGGCGGCACGACAATCTCCGCACTGCGGCCAGCCTCCTTTGTTTGCCACCCCATCCTCCACCTTGCCAGAGTCGCTACCCCTACCCCGTCGTCCACTACAAGAGATGGATGTCTCTCATCCACGGCGCTGGACCAGTATCCTTTCATCGCCTCCTCTCGCTTCATTGGCGCCATCGTCGACCTTGTCGTTGCCTCTCCTACGACCGCCTCGTCCACGACAACAGGATATATCCCCCGACCCGGACGTCTGTCGTCCAATATCTTCTTCCCCTCCGCCGACAACCATCACACCCGCAGTACCCTCAACGTATCAGCATAGGCCTACACGGCGTCGCAAGAGAGGTGGTACTCTTCCATATGTGCTTAAGTTATTGATCTCACCCGGAAAATAGATCGTAATTTGTTTACTGTACTTTTCTTGTCCGTACCAAATCATAGTGGCTAGTTGAAAGCAAACATTGGTTGTGAAGTAGCTTTGTCCGGTTTGCACCTTCAGATCCGCCATGGCACAGGCACTATCTTGGTAAAGCTTATGGTTTCCCCTTTATATTCACTACCATCATCGTAGGTGCTTCGTGTCGTGCTAGCACTGCTCCTCAAGACCTCAACCCAAAGCTTACGTGTTGAAATACGAATCTGATATGATGCTCATATCACTAAACCAGATGACGTTTAATTGGTCACCTAATGTTCCTATATTCATTTCGAAAAGCATGTGTGCCACCCACTGGTCCAGCTAGTTCCATTTTCCTGATTTTTCTCTTGATGCTCAGGGTTTTCCCCTTTTATCTACTCTACTATGATCTGCGTAGGTGCTTTCTGTCGTACTAGCATTACTCCACCCTTCAAGCTAAACAACACAACACTCAGAATTCGAAAGCTTAGTTGTTCAAATATGATTGTGATATGATACTGATATTAGTTAACCGACACATTTAATTGGTTAGCTAAAGGTCCCACTTGAGTTTCCAAATGCATGTCGCGACATATAGAGAGACAGCATAATCGCATCTCTTTGTCACTTGTTGACCGTACTTTCTTGTCCATACCAAATCTTAGTTGTTATTTCAAAGCAAACATCAGTTGCTAACTACCCTTTGCGCGGTTTGAAGCTTCAGATCTGCCATCCTACTGCCACGGTCAACACTGTACTCATCATGCTTATGTTTTCCCCATTTTATGATGATCACAATCAGCCTACGTGGTTTGTGTCATAATAGCACTGCTCCACCCATCGAGCTAAACAAGCTTAGTTGTGCAAATTCATATATGATATTATTGCTGATATTAGTAAAACTGAGAGATGTTTAATTGGTTAGCTAAATGTTCCTACTTTAGTTTTGAAATGCATGTGAGCCACATATGGAGAGACCGGAAAGAATAGTATTTATCTGTGCACTCTGGTTCATCATGGGTGGCCAACCGACATTGTATTGAAAGACTTTTAATATCTTCAATCTGCTTGCTCTTCTGCTCTTCTTTAAGATGATACTCTTCTCTTGCGGTCGACTGGTCAGGTCGAGTTGTTCTCCCTTAGTATATTTCGAATCTGTCAGGTCAGGTCGACTTGTTCTTCTTTACTATTTGTTGAAGCTATCATCTGCGAAGTGCCATCACTTCCGGAGCTCTCATATTTTGAGTAGTAGGCCACATCATATTAATGCACACAACAAATTACAGCATGCATGGCATCTTTTAAAATAATTGCAGAGATAGCACAAAGGGGTTTACAGGGAGTCAGTATTGGATTAGAATCACTTCTGCATTACAAAGAAAATCTCACTTGTTTTTATGTTTTCATGCATGTCAGATATTGAACATTATAAAAATGAATATGAGAATGGGCGCACAAGAGGAATATTGCGGAACGATCCACTGGCTAACAAACTTGGCATGGTGGAGGATGGCCTATCTTATTAACCCATCAAGGTGCTTGCTCTAACTTTGCAAAGTTGTATTGGTCGCACATATTTTGCATCTGACCTCTTGCATTACTTCTACTTTGTTACACCATCTGCTTAGTTTAAGCATCATATATGAGTATATTCCATACCTATCCATTTTCTGTACCTATTCCATGTGTCGTCACAGTATGTTTTTCCAGTCAAATGTTGTTCTTTCGTAATAGATGTCCAAAAGGAAGAGGGTGAGTGCAGATCCTCAAGGAGTACAAACTAGGTATTTGGAAAAGGTAGTAATACCTGTTAAATCAGATAGATCCGCAGCCATAGAAAACACAGGCCCAACTGTACCATACTTTACCCCTACTCTAGTGGCCAAACCCCTATTAGAACTGCTAGGAGCCCAGCGTCAGGTACTGTCTATGATATCAATTCAAAATTTGAACTCCTAAATTTCTTCTTGTGCCTTACCTTCTCTCGTGTATGAAAACTAATTTCAGATGAATCTCCTTGCTCAAAGGATCATTCGATCTCAAAACAATAATGGGCTCTGCATTGCTCTTGTCGGTACCTCTCTCCCTTTTGCCTTGTAACGCAGTACTTAATTAATTGCTATTTGATTATGTATCATCAATTTGCACCTGAGCTTCATTATCCCCTGTTTCTTCCAATATTATTTGATCTATATTTACTCTTTGCAAAATGTAGAATAATGGCAACGCTTATAAAGAATTTTCTTTGGGGAATTTATTGAATTATCCTTCCATCAAC
Source organism: Aegilops bicornis (assembly GCA_021605145.1). NCBI lineage: Eukaryota > Viridiplantae > Streptophyta > Magnoliopsida > Poales > Poaceae > Aegilops > Aegilops bicornis. Next base: position 345,256,101 of record CM038671.1, on the reverse strand, counting down.
ATGGAGAAGGGCTTTGTCCAGCCCGTGTTAACATGTAATGTAAGTTCATCCTTCTCAAGCCTTCAAACTTTGTTCTAGTATAGATTTGGATAGGCTTCATTTCCTCCACTGGTGTTTGCTTTGCGGTTTACATCTGATTGATTGTTTGCAATAACTACTAGTTTCAAAATTGTAGTTGTAAAAACATGTTCCTTATGCAGAATAGGTCCATTTATTTGCTTATATAGTTGTGAAACCTGTTACGTGTCTCCTTGTTTGTATTTCAGACTCGTATCTCTTGCGCCAGGCAGAACCTTAGGGAAGATAGTGAGCCAAACCATCTTGAGGACAGCGAGATGACCCCAAGGTCCTGTCTTGATGAAGACAGTGAGTTGAAGCTACTCACCAGCAGGTATGAGACAACCTCTGTGCAGTCGCTACCTCAACCAGTTCGACTTCTTCAGTCTCAACTTAAAGCAGAAAGGCTTGCTTCAGCTCAGCTCCGACTTGAAGTCAAAGATGCAATGAAGATGTCAAAGGACTGCCGTGTGCACCATCATGCCTTAAATCTAGTGTTGATGCATCTATCGTTGAAACAACTGAGGTCTACTCAGCTTCTTCAGCTATTTGGGGGGCCCGACCTGGCCAGGCCTAGTGCCTTCTGAAGTTCTCTCAATTTTGTATATTCTTTTGTCGGCGCATTTATTTGCACTGTTGGCGAACTTTGATGCCCAGTGGATGTAATATGTGTGATAGCCGTGATAGCCTAGCGTAAGTTGATTGCATATTTATTTACTTGTTGTCTTGTTTATTTGTTTGCTCGTAGTCATTGCAGTTCTTTTTCCGCGGTTTGCTAGTGGCTGCAATAACCTATTTTTTAAATCTAGGCCACAATAACCATGGGCTAATATTTACTGTAGTGACACTGGGCCTCCTAGGGGCCGTAGAAATAGTGGGCCTTCTAAGGGCCGTAGAAACCGTGGGCCTTCTACGGGCTGTAGAAACAATGGGCCTTCTACGGGCCGTATCATCAATGGGCCTTATACGGGCAGTATGATCGATTGGCCAAACATGGGCCAATAATAGGCCGCATTATGGCCGTAAACGGGCTAGATTTGGAATCGTCCGTTCATGGGCCGACCATAATGGGCCATCGTTAATAGGTCGTATTTGATGACGCTATGAAAATGGCCCAAAGTATTAACGGACCACAAACGGGCCGATTGTAACCACGGGCTGAATTTGGCCCTCAAGCAGAAGATGACAGTAACGGGCTGTAAGTAAACGAATGCTAGAAGTGAGCCCAAGAATAAATGGGCTCTGAGAAGGCCGAAAGATAACATGGGCTGGAAACGGCCCAACGGAATAACGGGCCGTTAATGGGTATAAAGTGATACACTGTTCATTACGGGCCAGTTTCACCATGGGCTTCACGGCGTTCCGTTACGGTGGATGCCACGTGTCAGTCACCCTTGACGAAAGCACTTATGTGACGCGCGATTTATCGTCATGGAAGTGGACGCTTCCGTGATGATAATTTTGGTAATGTCATGGAACACTTCTACGACAGCACAGGTATGACTATCTTGATTCTGTCATAAATTTGTCATGGATGTACATGCATGACAAAAAAGGTGACCTACTGTGACAAACACGTATCATCATGGAAGTGTATTTATTTGTAGTGCATGGTCTTCGGATGGCTGTCTCCATGGGCATACAACGCCTGGAGGTGCGCGGGGATTTAAACCTCGCAATATCCCAAATAAATGGAGATTTGAACGCCAAAGATCCGAATATGGTGGCCTATCATAACGTCGTTCTCAAAATGTCGGCGCGGTTCGAGGGGCTCGAGTTTCATCATGTGGCTCGAGAGAGTAATCAAGCGGCGGATGTCCTTGCTCGCATAGGTGCCAAGCGCAGCCCCGTCCTGCCTAACATATTCCTGGAGAGGCTCTTTAAGCCATCCGTGGTGTGGCAAGGGGAGAGCGGCAACACCAGTCCAGATCAGATTATACTCCCAGATTCCGAACACAACACCGATATCATCTGTGTCTCAGCCACCGAAATAACACCATGGGCCCATCTTATCATGGAAGCAATCGCCCCATGGAACGAACCCTTCTTGGCCTACCTTAATAGGCGAGAGCTCCCTGAGGATCAAAATGAGGCTTGCTGCATTGTCCAGCGTTCGAAAGCCTACAAGGTCATGATGGAGAGCTCTACAAGAAAAGCGATACCGGACTACTTTAAAGATCTATCTCTGAAGAAGAGGGATGGCAACTCTTTGCCAAAATTCATGCTGGTCCCGGTGGTCACCACGTCGTGGCTCAGGCCCTTGTAAGTAAGGCCTTCCGTAAAGTTTTCTATTGGTCGACGGCCCGAGAAGAAGCACAGGACCTTGTCCAACGTTGTGTCGGATGCCAGCTCTTTGGCAACCAAATCCATATGCCACCCACCGCTCTACAAACAATCCGCATGACTTGGCCTTTTGCGGTATGGGGGCTTGATATGGTTGGACCCCTTAAAGGAGGAAGACATAAGAAAAAATATCCGCTGGTCATAGTAGATAAATTCACTAAGTGGATAGTGGCCAAACCAGTTAAAACGGCCGAAGCCGAACTAGTGATAGACTTCATATCCGGTGTCGTGCACCGTTATGGAGTCCCACACAGAATCATCACCGATAACGGCTCCAATTTTACAGCCGACAAGGTGAAAGCCTGGTGTGCTAATCTGGGCATTAAGCTCGATTACGCCTCCGTCTATCACCCGCAAACAAATGGTCAAGTCGAACGAGCCAATGGTCTTATTATGAGGGGCATTAAGCCGAGACTTGTGCGGTCTTTGAAAGAATCAGACAAGCACTGGGTTGAGGAGCTCGACTTCGTACTCTGGGGGGCTGCGGACCACGCCCAATCGTACTACCGGATACACACCGTTCTTCATGGTGTATGCCATAGAGGCCGTGTTGCCCTACGACATTATTCATGACTCACCTCGAGTGCGCATGTACGAAGAGAGAGAGGCCGAGCTTGATCAGCAGAATAGTTTAGACGCCCTGGAGGAGGAGCGATATGTTGCAAAAGCCCGTTCCGCACTGTATAAACAACAGGCTCGCTGATATCAAAGCAGAGAAGTGCGGGCCAAAACTTATAATGTTGGAGAACTCGTTCTACGCTTGCCAGAGAAGAAAAAGGACAAACTCAAGACCAAGTGGGAGGGTCCCTTCATCATTGATGAAGTTCTCATTGGAGGAGCATACCACCTGCGTGATGCATCAGATAATCGCTTAGAGACGGACCCGTGGAACGCTGCCAGACTCCAAAGATTATACGCATAGAGCCGGACTCTTTGTTCGTCCTCTTCTCTCCATTATTTTTACTCTCTTTAACTTTTCTTCTAGCTTTAAGTTCTCGTGCGGCTAAACCACACACCTATGACATAACATCCTCAAATATGTACGCCCCTAATACTTGGGGGCTTCTTGTACAAAAGCTTATTATTATTTTTCGAGCATCAAGCTCGCCACATATGTGTATTTTCCTCATATGTACCTTTTCTTCGCCATTATATGCATCGTTATGACTTAAGTTTTGGCCAAGCTGGGTTGCCTTGCTCCTGTGCTTACGCCCTGTGTTCCTGTTTGTTCGGCTAGGGCATAAAGGGAGAACCTCTATGATTGTTACTGTCGGGCCATCCGGACGTGTACCTCAGACTGGGTGAAGCCGAAAGCTAGCGTTCTTAAGGGAATATTCCATCGGTGGACTAAGGATGTTTTCACACTCATTACACTATGAACCCCCAGATGTTACGAATATTGTGATTTTTCAATCACAGTTCGGGCATGCACATTAACACATGTTCACCCAGGGAAAGGAACCCTTAACGGAACTATTCTTTCTGGAAGATGTTTCTTACAATTACAATGTGATATAACATAGCTAGCCGGATACAACTTATCTGTTCAAGTAACCATGACCCCTCCGCCTGGTTTCCACGCATACCCCGGTCTATATTGCCGCTTTAGTATTCGAAAACACTCCGCACCTTCGGGTCCAGAGGTCAAAGCGAAAAGGTCTGCAATGACAATCATTTTACAATTCGGCTAGGAACAATTATGTCAACAGAAGTACATAGTCACTTGGACTCAAAAAATTCTTCCTCTATACCGTCTAACAGGCTGTCTAGCTTACAATCCTGTTGGGAATATTTGGCGGCTACCTTTACTTGGTCAGATACTAAACTAACTGGAATTTCTTTTCCATCTGACCCTTTAGGCCCGACCTGGGCCATATGATTCGGATCAAGCCTGGTGTACCGTGTCTTCACCATGGCCCAGGCCTCTCGCGCACCTTCTCGGCAGGCTGATATCTTCCATAATCGAATAAGCCACCGGGCTCCTTTGAATAGCTCCATGAGCTCCGCCATACTTCCTGGAAGGGAGGCGGATGGCCATAAAGCCTTGGCAATACTCCCCATTGCTTGTCGAACTTGCTCGTGCATCTCGGACAGCTCTTGTAGCAGGTCGCCTTGAGATCCCCACATTTCCTCTTCGAGACAGCCAGTCAGCATACCTGCAGACATAAATCTATCAGTTCCTGCACTCACTTAATTATATGGAGGGAAGTTCGAAAAGCATACTAAATATGCCACCTCGTAGCCTCTTGTTCTCCTTCACAGAGTCGGCCAGCTGGGCTCGCATATCTCTTAGTTCTTCGCCCAGCAGGGCCTCCTTTAGTTGATCTGACGATCATGCCATCATGAGTACAAAAAGTTTTAATATTGCTAGTATATGATTATATTTTATCGATGGAGGGGAACATTACCAGGCGATGCCTTCTTGGAATTCTCTAGTTCGGCGGTAGCAGCAACTAGTTGGGTCCGACACTTTTCCAGCTCTTGAGACAACAAGATGTTCTTCTCTATGAGCACCTGGTTATACAATGATCCTTAAATTAGTTGTATCAACTGCTTCATGTCTCGGGGGCTACTAGTATATAATTATCAGATTTGCACAAATGTTTACTTACCCGCATATCTTTCAAATGCTAGTCTGTGGCTCTGGTAAGCCCGTCTCGAGCAGCTCGGATGTATGCATCAGCCGAGCTGAAGGCGTTGAATGCCTCTTTTGTAAAGCCGGGGTCGAGAAGAGCGGCCCGCCGGCGCTGATGATTCATGGCACTTTCCACTTCAGAGTTTGTGATGGATACTTCATCTGAATCATCTGCCGAAGGACAATCTGACGTCACTCTCGTATCAGCCCTCACCTTTAAGGCAGGGTCAGGAACCTGACCTGTGGAGGCGTGGCTGGCAGGATCCTCGGACATAGTCCGGCGAATGCTTTTCCTGATAAGACACAGTGGATAATGTCATAGTTTGATGTGACTGCCAGGGGCATGATTAAAAACCATACCTCTTTGATGAAGGCTCTGTCGTGTTGTCATAATTTGAGTAAATTGGTGGGATTAGAACACTCCCAGCTAGGAGATCTGTACATGTTAAATCCATCTCGACGTTTAAGACGAGTGAACTCCTCTTCTCCCCTTTGTACGGTTCGGCCAATATTTTGGCCAAAGCGGCGGGGGTGTCCGGACCCTTCCGACCGCAGCGTGAGGCGTCATCTTCCCCAGTATATTGGAGCGGCTGACCCCCCCCCTCGTGCTATGGAAGTGGCCATTACCTTGATTATTGATTATTATGACTGGGCAAGCGTCTTTATCTTGCCCATCAATTGACGGACTTCCGCGCTATCTTCCTCCTCGAGGCTCCGGGGGCGCCAGCTGTGGCGTTTCTTCAACGAGGCGCTTGAAAATTCGGGAAGACTCATTCGGACTGGGTCAGGAAGAGTGACGTCCTCAATATAGAACCATTCGGAAGGCCACTCTTCTGACGCCTTCTTCAGCGTGCCGGACAGGTATCCGGTCCCGACGATGCGCCATACCTCGGCGCCACCTACTTCAAATATCGATCCCTCTTGGTTGCGAGGCACGAGGCAGAATAGTTTCCTCCATAACTCAAAATGGGCCTCACAACCAAGGAGTAGCTCACAGAGAGCAACGTAACCCGCAATGTGCAGGATGGAGGCAGGAGTGAGATTGTGCAGCTGGAGGTCGTAATACTCTAGAAGTCCTCAGAGCAAAGGGTGGATTGAAAATCTGACGCCCCTAAACAAGTAGGGAATGAAGCACACTCGTTCCCCCTGGATGGATTGGGGAAATTCTCCGCTTGAGCCCCGCCATTGAAGGAGGCCAATCCTGCTCGAACAAGGACTAGATCCGTGGGGGGAAGAAATCCCTGCGTTTGCAGCTTCATCAACTGATCGTGGGATACGAAACATCTTTCGCAATCACCATTTTCAAAGTCGTGGAGGCGGGAGGAAGAACTGGGAGCGCTAGCCATGTTGGAGTGGTTTCTCCTAGCAATCTCTGAGGATTTTCCGCTTGGTGTGGAATGGATCTGAGATCCAGTCTCTTTAAATAGACGCCTTTATTACATGGTCGGGGTGTTCTGTGCAAAAAATAACCTGACCTCTCGTATTCGCTCGACACGTGGAAGCTGAAGCTATGGATGCACAGAAGCCGACGGGTATGACATTAAATGGAAGACCGAATACAGCTCTTTGAAGTCAGGTGCTTTGAAGTCATCAGAGGAGGAACCAGGCGGACACATCCTCATTGAAAGCCTGGTTTGGGGGCTACTGAGGGAGTCCTGGAATAGGGTGTCCTCGGGCGTCCAGCCTATGTGACGTGGGGCGGCCTTATGGGCTATGAAGATACAAGACCAAATACTCTCACCCGTGTCTAGATGGGACTCTCCTTGGCGTGGATGGCAAGCTTGGCGTTCAGATATGAAGATTCCTTTCTCTGTAACCGACTTTGTACAACCCTAGTCCCCTCTGGTGTCTATATAAACCTGAGGATTTAGTCCGTAGAGGCGATCACAATCATACATGCTAGACTTCTAGGGCTTTACCCATTATGATCTCGTGGTAGATCAACTCTTGTAGTACTCATATTCATCAAGTTCAATCAAACAAGCAGTAGGGTATTACGTCCCTAGAGAGGGCCCGAACCTGGGTAAACATCGTGTCCCATGTCTCCTGTTACCATCGACCTTAGAGGCACAGTTTGGGACCCCCTACCCGAGATCCGCCGGTTTTGACACGACAGTTGGTCCCACATGTCATTGACCCAGGGGAGTCAAACCCCAGGTCAAACAAGACCAACTCACCATTGGCTTAACGCCGACGATGACAGGCGTGGCGGAGGGGCTCAGAAACGAGCCACATGGCATCATTTCTTGTGCGGTTGGTTGTGTTCGAACGCACGCAGTGGCGCGCATTGAGCGGTGGCAGTAGAAGGTTCTAGCGTGGCCAGATCCAACATCGGCGATGAGACATGCGACGGCTAAGCTTCCACGGGCGCGGCATTGCAGGCCACTGGCGAGCCATGTAAAGGGCTAGGAAGCCTCCTAGGGTCACTAGGAGCTCATTGTGGTGCACGGACGCGACCCGTTCGAGCTCAGGCCATGGCGACGACAAGGAGGGCGGCGGCCGGAGCTCGGCTAGCACGGCCTAGGTACTAGGGTGCAGGAACGACAGCAAGAAAGGAGAGGGAAGAACCAAGGGCTCATAGAGAGGTGGATGGTGTAGACGGTAGGGTCAGGGAAGCGTTGGTTGTCGCGAATCAACGGCGGCGGTCCACGGCGGCCGAGGGCGAAGACGACGATGGTGGGGATGAAGCAGGGCCTCCGAGCATCGAGTAGATCAACGGAGAGGACGTGGAAGACACAACGGTGCTTCTGGGCTCATCGGCAGGGCAAGGGGTGGTCGGTGGTCACAGTACAACGATCGGCGTCGGCGAGCTCGCTCGGTCGAGCTCGTGTCCTTGCGGGAGAGAGGGAAAAGTGGGAGAGACTGAGAGGGTTGGGCACGGGAAGTGTGTGATGTCGTCTGGAAGGTCCAGAGGGAGGCGACAAGCAGGAGGTGGCCGCCTTGCGCCGAACACGTGCTTCGCGTCCTTCTGGCACGAGGTGGGCGATGACTTGCAGCTGGGCTGCACAATGCTGGGCTGGCCAGTGGGTTGCGGTAAGTGCCAGGTTAGTTTCTATTTTATGTTTTCTTTTGTTTATTTGTTTTATTTGATTTCAAGCATAAAATCATTTAGAAACTTTCTGTAAATTTTTACGTGAGCTCAGAAAACTAGTCCAAGGTCACATGCAAACTTACAAAAATATTTGAACTTTATCTCCTATATAACAGAAATAAATCTAACTCAAATATGTTATTGATTTAATTCAAAGGCCCAAAATAAATATCTCTGAGATTCCAAAAATATTGTTTTGAGTTTTACCTCTTGCCATTATTTTCAGAGACTAAGAGGAACATTTTCTTGGACTTCTTTGAAGAGATTTTTGTTATGTTGATCATTTCAAATATGATTTCTGAGGCTTTCACATGTCCCCATTTCAAATTTATTTGAAATTTAAACATGATGCTCACAAGATGCAACACTAAGCATTACCAAAAGCTAGGGATGTGACAACGTCATTCCATCCCAGCGCTGGATACGGTGGCATAGCCCAGAAAGGCTACGGTGGGTTCAGTCCTATCATTGGGTGCAGATTACCATCCAAGGGCATCAGGTCCTCATCAGCAAGAATCATGTCCTCGGCAAATTCTCGAGTGAGAATGTAACATCTAGTAGTCCAAGAAACTACAACTCCTCCCCAAGTTGCAAAGTCATGGAAAACAACAGAGCGCGGAACCAGAGCATTATCCGGAAAAGAAACCCGAACAAGGGAGCGAACGAGACGACGATCTATCTGATTCCAATAGTGGAACTAACCAAAGGTTCCAACCACATCTGCCAAACACTGAGTATTACGGTAATCCAAAGGAATCCAGATAAACATGATCCAGCCAGTCCTACAACCATGGATTGCCCTGAAACCCTCTCCCAGGTTGTGAAGAATAAATCTGATGAAGAACTCATTGCCATCCTCATCCACTCCCAGAGGAAAAGGTGGGTGCAGTGTAAAAGAACCACACACAACTAGATCTTCCATCTCGAAAACCCCCACCCCTTGAAACCATGTTTGAGCAGACAGAACAGGTACATGTAGAGTCTGTGTGATGAAATCAAGAACCTTCTGTCTTTGAATCACAACCAGGTGAGCTGGCGGCAGCGGCTCAACAATGGCAACCATGCACTACTCATGGGAGCGAGGTGGCGGGATTGCCGGCGTGATGTAGGTCTGGGGAAGTCGATCTTCCCCACCATCCACGACGTCACGTATCCAGCAGGGATAAACCGGTGCGGATTGATCTCGTAGACCGCCGTTGGGGACGAAGGCAATAGCATTGCTGGTGTAGGGGAAGCAGGAGCGGAAGATGCTGGTGGAGGGCTTGGTGGCGATTGGGAGGGGGCCGACAAGTGTGGTTTTTTGGGCGGATATGTCTAGCTTGGAGAAACCGAATAGAACAGGGAGTCGTCTTTCTTGGCGCGGGCTCCAAAGCCTCTGGATGGTACTTTTGGCACCCAGAAGGAGGAATCAGGTGGTTGGCCGGTGCAATCCTGTTTAATGTGACCATACTGGAAATGTTCCTACATCGAACCCGGTTTATACAAGTCTATGTCTGGTGGCCCATACCCAAACAATTTTGGCAGTCCCAAAACCTGGCGGCCAAGTTCTCAATATTCTGTGGCGAAAGAGAAACATGCTTGGAAACTGTCGAGTCCATATGTATTGGGCTGTCCTCCTCCTCATCGGATAACACAATGGGCTGAAGGGTGGAACCATTGGGCTTAGAGCCAGGACCATAATTTGTTAGGCCTTGCTCAACAGCTGGTGGAGAATCTAGTATGACCACAAAATCCGGTCCAACAAATTGCAAACCAGCAGGGGAAGCCGACTTGCCGCCAACAGACACCAGCGAATCCGGGGGAGATCGAAACAAACCAAATAGGATCGCCGGAGACGGTGATGCCACCACCGTTTCATTCTCCGATGAGATGGACGAGGAGTCCAATGCTTCTTTAGAAGACACATGATAACCAGCCTCTCTAACAGTCAAAACCTCAGTTGCCGTGGGGTGATAGCTATACCCCTTACGAGCAGAATATTTAATGAACGTGGCAAAACGTAGGCTTTTCTTAGAATTATCAAGAGAAGTATGAGAATGCAGAGATGACTTACTAGGGCCATGCTGCATGACTTGCATCCCAAGATGAGCTCTATGCTTGGATGGACTGACTAAGGTCCATTCCTGCTGACATTCAACTTGCCAGACACGGAACTCCTTTTCCCAATCCTGTCCTCCATGGCAATATAAAGTGACGTTCTTTTGCATTAAGATTTTGTGCATCCAACCATAAAAGAACATGACAATCTCTACTTCCCTCTGTGAAGGGCCTATCTTTTACTTTTATCTTCTACACTTATACAAGAGTCAATCGTGATCTTCACCTTTCCTTTTTACACATTTTCTTTTTGCAAGCTCTATGTGTTGGAGAGATCCGGACATATATATCCACTCGGATGTAGGTTATCATAAAGTATTATTGTTGACATTACCCTTGAGGTAAAAGGTTGGGAGGGGAAACTATAAGCCCCTATCTTTCTCTGTGTCTGATTGAAACTTTGTACCCATAACTATCACGTGAGTGTTAGCAATTGTGAAAGATTAAATGATAGTTGAGTATGTGGACTTGCTGAAAAGCTCTTATATTGACTCATTACGATGTTATGATAAATTGCAATTGCTTTAATGACCGAGACAATAGTTTGTAAGTTTTCAATGAAGTTTCTGGTTCATACTTTATCTTGTGAATGAATTGTTACTTTTAGCATAAGAAATTATATGACACTATATGTTGTTGTTCTAAAGATGATCATGATGCCCTCATGTCTGTATTTTATTTTATCAACACCTCTATCTCTAAACATGTGGACATATTTTTCGATTTCGGCTTTCGCTTGAGGACAAGCAAGGTCTAAGCTTGGGGGAGTTGATACGTCCATTTTACATCATGCTTTTATATCGGTATTTATTGCATTATGGGTTGTTATTACACATTATATCACAATACTTATGTCTTTTCTCTCTTATTTTATAAGGTTTACATGAAGAGGGAGAATACAGGCAACTGGAATTCTGGACTGGAAAAGGAGCAAATACTAGAGACCTATTCTGCACAACTTGAAAAGTTCTAAAATTTCACGTAGAATTATTTTGGAACATAGAAAATATATTGGGCAAAGAAAGCACCAGAGGGGGGCCACCTGCCATCCACAAGGGTGGAGGGCGTACCCTACCACCCTAGGCGCGCCCCCTGCCTTGTGGGCCATCTGGCAGGCCCCCAATGCCTATCTTCTCGGATATCATGTGTTTTGACCTGGAAAAAAATCAGAAGGAAGCTTTCGGGACGAAGCGCCACCGTCTCGAGGCGGAACTTGGCCAAACCAATTTAGGGCTCCGGCGGAGCTGTTCTGCTGGGGAAACTTCCCTCTGGGAGGGGGAAATCAAAGCCTTCGTCATCACCAACGATCCTCTCATCGAGAGGGGGTCAATCTCCATCAACATCTTCACCAGCACCATCACCTCTCAAACCCTAGTTCATCTCTTGTATCCGATTTTTGTCTCAGAACATCAGATTTGTACCTGTGGGTTTCTAGTAGTGTTGATTACTCCTTGTAGTTGATGCTAGTTGGTTTATTCGGTGGAATATTGTCGCGGGAAACCACGGCCACCTATGGGACCAAGAGTGGTTCGGTGGGGGCATGACATGTTGCACAATAAGCAGAGGAGCATGGGACAACATGGTAGAGGTCACACAGGCGAATTTTACCCTGGTTCAGGCCGCCGTGAGGCGTAAAATCCTACTCCTGCTTTGGTGGATTGATGGTGGAAAAATGGTGCCGAGCATAACACGCTTGCCCAGCAGGGTGGACTTAGGGCATAACGGCTATGCGCGTATGAACATGTGAGGGGGTGGATTCACTAACCAGTGTCCAACCCTTTCTACAGTTGCCTTGGGCCTCCTTTTATAGACAAAGGGGTCAGCACAGTGGCAAATCAGTCATTATGCACTGATAAGATAGCAAAATAGTGCTATCATACCTAACTATACAGGCTATCAGAGTGCACTAAATGCGCCGCTCAACGTCACAATGCAGCTTGCCCAGCAGGCTCTGTCGGGCTGTTTTTCCAGCTTCGCGCCTGCTGGCTTGACACGTTGCAGGACGGGTATCATTTGGAGGCATTTTCCATAGTAAGTTGTTGCCATGTGGCAAATAGGAGCCACTTTGGAGCTTGACACCGCACCGATCGATGACGTGCGTCATGATGAGTTGGCGTGGTGAGGTGGATCTGCCCTCGCGAGTCCCGGCACGCTTGCCGGGCCGACCTGGAGGCTCGCTTCCGGGGGTAACCCCGTCCTTCCCAGGCTCACCTGCCTGGAAGTGAGGTATCTTCCTTAGTGATACCTTGCTTCTCTGTCTAGTCTTGGTCTCCTTGAGCTATATGCTGGTCCTTCAAAGAGCTGACTCCTTGTGCTCTACTTTGACCTTGGTGTTGTAATCTTGTTCCGTGTACATTCATAGTCCGGGCAGCGGACCTGTGGTTCGCTTACGCGAAGCTCCCGGCCTTTGTCTCGAACGCGCTTACCGAAAGGCCGCCGGGTAGGCCCTAATAATTGCACAGGCAGGGGCGTGGAAGTGGCTGGCCCCTTGAGATCTTCGTTGCTTTTTCATTAATCTTGAGCCCGGGCCAGTTTCCGATTTTCCCACGCGTCGTCTAAAGCCAATCGTGGTGGGGCCATTCTTGTAATGGCCCATGAATGACTTTAACGCACGGGGGAGAAACTGTCAATTCACTCTTCCCACCACGTCCTTATCCTCAGCCACGTATGCGGCATGCATCTCGCGGGGTAGGTAACGGAGGCGCGTGGTGCGGGAGAGCATCAGGCCGAGGGCCCGGCTTTCTTGAATTTGTGGAGGAGGGTGATGTCTCCCATTGAGGGAGCGGCTCTTCTCCCCGCGCGCCTATAAAAGGAGGAGCGGGGGAAAAGAGGAGGCATCCATCTCTACTCCCTTTGTCCTCTATCTTCTGCCTTCTACTGGTTATGCTGACGAGAAGAGCCTCGGGCCAAGCCCCGGGCAGTAGCTTGAGGTTAATACCACCAAATGTTTGTGTTGGTGCTTCGGGAGTGAGTCTGGTCCATGCTCAGAGAAGACGCGGTGGACGAGCCACATGTGGTGCGGGAGACATCAAGCCTCCCCATTATCGGGAAATGCTTGTCTCTTCTGTTGCGGTCGGTCGTCCGTCAGATAAGGTGGCATCTTGCCAGGTGCTGCTGCCACTTGTCAGCTTGGTGACTAGGTCCTTGGCGCCTTTGGTGTTTACTCGGGAGGCGGGGCTGGGGATTGTCGGTAATCCCAGCACTGCCCCTTCTGGTGAACTCGGGGTTGATGCTAAAGGGAGGCGCGCCTTCCTGCCCGCCAGGGTCTGGTGACTCGAACTACCCGGTTAGGGCCTTCACACGAACATGTCACCGTGTACCCTCGACGCCGGGGGTGATGCACCGCAGCTCACGTCGAAGGAGACCCGACCGACAGCGCGATACGCAAGACAGTCGACGGGCGCTTTTGAAGACCCGAAACCTCACACGCCCGGGAGGGACCCCGTCAGGGAGTGCGGCGGCTATGGGCTCGCCCCTAGAGCCTCGTGGATCGCTGCCCTCCAACGCGAAGAACGAACGAAGAACGAGAAAGAAAGATACAAGGGTAGGGGATATAGATAGATGAACACAAAAGTGTAATAGATTGATTGGTTCGATTGGTGTTGTTCAATCGGCCGTCACCCCCAATATATATAAGAGGCGGCTGGACTTCCCGTACAAGTAAAGGATTCTTATAGGCTTTCCTTATAAGAAAAATTACATCAATTCACGTCCTAGAGTCCTAATTCTATTCCAACTCGGATTCAGTCTGAATCTAGCCCAAACTCTGTATTATTTCCGCTATTTTTGGCGATTGGGAGGGGGCGTGCTTGGATTGTTGCTGTTTAATTATCGTATTATTTCCGCTATTTTTGTATTAGACTTCTGTGCCACACACCTGCGCGTAGAAATTCCTTAGCTTGGGGTCGACCTGTCGCGGTCTTCGCCTCCCGAGGCCGAGGTCTTGTCGAACGCTTCATCCCCTGCAAAGATTAGCCAGGAGAGGTGGTTTCCGGCCTCAGTCGTGGAGGCGACCGACCCAGGTCCTGTGTTCGCGTCGCGGTGCCCGTGGGGCACGGACTGGAGGGGTGCTCCCGTTGTGAACCCGGTTAGGGAAGCCTCAAACAGTAGGGGCAGAGAACACTCACGAGGGCGCCCGTGTTGCTCCCTCAAGAGACTCGCGCGAGAGAAATCGAGGTAGGAGAGCGAAGAAGGCAAAGAGTCGCAAGAAAAGACGGCAACACCTTCAATAAAACTTCAAATGGGAATGAACAAGCCAACTGCAGAAAGCAAATGAAAAAGCCGCGTCCGACACCTAATCTAGTCTTCGACGTCTTCTCACCAGCGCGGAGCTAAGTGCTGCCACTGGGCGTGGGAGGGAGCCCCAGGGCCTGAGGCCGGTGCTCCTGAGACTCCGGGGCGTGTACAGCCCCAACTCATTATTATGTGAGAGTGTCACGGGCGGCGAGCTTCACAGGCGTTGGCCTTCTTCACAGGCACCGGGCCTTTCTCAGAGAGATAAGCTTCACAGGTGTTCGCCTTCTTCACAGGCACTGGGCCTTTTCCAAAACGCAACAAATTCACAGGCATTCGCCTTCTTCACAGGCACTGGGCCTTTCTCAGAAAGATAAGCTTCACAGGTGTTCGCCTTCTTCACAGGCACTGGGCCTTTCTCAGAAAGATAAGCTTCACAGGCGTTCGCCTTCTTCACAGGCACTGGGCCTTTTCCAAAACGCAATGACTTCACAGGCATTCGCCTTTTTCACAGGCACTGGGCCTTTTTAGGGGTAAAACCTCCGGAGGTGTTGGATGTTCCACGCGTTCTGGACGGGCACCCCCTCCTGAGTCTCCAAGCGCGCGGAGCCGGGCCTGGAAACATGAACAACCTTGAACGGGCCCTCCCACATGGGAGAAAGCTTATGCAGTCCCTCCCTGGAGAGAACCCGTCTGAGCACGAGGTCCCCTACCTCAAGAGTCTTGGGCGAATGTTGTGGCGGTGGTATCGCCACAGTGCTTGTTGGTACCTTGCCGCTCGTAGCACGGCTTCTCGATGATGCTCCTCCCCCAGCACGAGGTCCGTCCCCCGCATGGCGTCCTGCTGCGCCTCGTCGAAGGCCAGGACCCATGCGGAACGACGTCTGACCTTGTGAGGGAGGACTGCTTTAGCTCCATAGACCAGGAAGAATGGGGTCTCGCCAGTCGGCTTGGTCGCGTTCGTGCGAATGGACCACAACACGGACTGAAGCTCATCGTACCAGCCTCTGCCGCAGGCCTCCAGCTTCTTCTTGAATCCTGGTTTTGAGGCCCCTCAGGACCTCTGCGTTGGCCCGCTCGTTGCTCCGTGGCTGCGCTACCGAAGCGTAGCATACCTGTGTCCCAAGGTTAGCACAATATGTTTTGAAGAAGTTACTGGAGAACTGCGAACCGTTGTCGGTGATGATGCGGTTCGGCACCCCGAACCGGCTCACGATGCCCTTGATGAACTTGACCGCTGAACCTGCGGGAATGGTGCGGACGGCTTCCACTTCAGCCCACTTGGTGAACTTGTACACGGCGACGTAGAGGTAATGATAGCCCCCTGGCGCCCGAGGAAACGGGCCCAGGATATGCAGCCACCAGACTGCGAATGGCCACGACAGGGGTATAGTTTGCAGACCTCCCGTCGGCTGATGGATCTACTTGGTATGGAATTGGCAGGCCTCGCAAGCCTTCACCAGTTCCACGGCATCATTGAGCTTGATGGGCCAATAGAACCCGCCATGGAACGCCTTGCCAACGAGGGTCCGTGATGACGAATGATGCCCACAGTCTCCACCGTGTATATGTGCCAGCAGCTCCTTCCCTTGCTCCCTGGAGATGCAACGCGGGGACACATCATTTGGTCACTTCCAGTAGAGCTTTCCATCCCTGATGCAGTACGCCATGGCCTGCCGCGCCACACGCTCCGCTTCCTCCTCCTTTTCCGGCAAGGTCCCTTCCGTCAGGTAGCTCCGGAGCTCTGTGATCCAGCACCACTCCTGAGGCTCCAGTGTTAGGAGCAGACGCGGTCCCGAGGCCGGGCCACAGACCGGGGCTCCCGAGGTAGGTGGCTGGGGGAGCTCTTCCCGAGGCTGCACCGTGCTTGACAGTGATGGTGTTGCCAAGGGCTTGAAGAGCCGCTCCTCGAAGACGACGGGCTCCTGAGGTAGCCGCCTGGATGCCCGCTTGGCGATGTCGTCAGCCTCTTGATTGGTGCCACGAGGCACATGTTGCAGCTCTAGTCCCCAGAATTGCTTCTCCATCCTGCGGACCTCCGCGAGGTAGGCTTCCATGTGCTCATCCCTCTGCTCGTATACTTTGTTGGAGAAGTTGACGAGGAGTTGTGAATCACCCTTGATGGTAAGGCGCTTCACTCCCAGGGAAACCGCGGCCTTCAGGCCTGCTATCAGGCCCTCATATTCTGCTATGTTGTTGGAGACCTTTTCTCCGTGCTGGAAATAGAGCTACATGGTGTAGTAGAGCTTGTCTTGTGTAGGAGATATAAGCATCAAGGCCAGCCTCCCGGCGCGATGTCTGGAGAACGCCCCGTTGAAGTACATGATCCAACCGTCCGGTGCCTCGCTTCCCCGGAAGAGGGATCGATCCTCATCAGCCTTGAGGCCCGGCGCCTCCGTCCATTCTGCCACGAAGTCCGCTAGCGCGGCTCCCTTGATGACTCTGGTGGTGCTGAATTCTAGCTGAAATGCTTGCAACTCGATGTTCCACTCAGCGACTCTTCCAGCCGAGTTGGGGTTCCCGAGCACCCTTTCCAAGGGGTGCGCCGAGACAACCTTGATGGGATGGCCCTGAAAATAGTGTCGCAGCTTGCGCGAGGCCACCAAGATCCCGAGGAGGAGTTTCTGGGGCATGGGGTACCGCGCCCTCGCGTCCCGCAACACTGTGCTGACGAAGTACACATGGTGTTCGACGAGGTTGGGAGTGTTGGTGTTGATGGCGTCCTCTGGAGGTCGTGGCGCCTCCTGGGACAGTGGAGCCCCCAATGGCTGGTCGTCAGGGGGAGGGGTCTCTTCTGTTCCGTGTGCGCTTCCCTGCGGTAGCTGATCCTTCTCGGTTGTGGTAATGGTCTCTGTGAGGCCCCCTTGATCCTGCTTCGCTTTGACCCGGGCAGCTATCGCGACTTTGGTCCAACGCTCCTCCCTAACCGCCACCAGGGCTGCGCTAGCAGAGTAGGGGGTGGCTGCAAGGTAGAGCACCGAGGGCTCTTGGGGGCGTGAGCCACCATTACCGGAGGGCTGGTTAAGTACCTTTTGAGATCTTGGAATGCCTTGTCAGCCTCTTCAGTCCATTCAAAGGGGCCCTTTTTCTTCATTAGCTTGAAGAAGGGTAGCGCTCGTTTCCCCAACTTGGAGATGAAGCGTCCTAGTGCGGTCACGCGCCCAGTGAGCTTCTGCATTTCTCTGATGGTCTTCGGCGGGCTCATGTCCTCGACTGCCTTCACCTTTTCTGGGTTAGCCTCGATGCCCCTATGGGTCATGAGGAAGCCCAAGAGCTTGCCCGAGGGGACCCCAAACACACACTTCTCCGGGTTGAGCCACAGGTTGACTGCGTTGAGGCTCGCGAAGGTTTCCTCCAGGTCTTGTATCAGGGTTCTAGCCTCCCAAGACTTCACCACAATGTGATCGACGTAAGCCTCAACATTCCTCCCGAGCTACGGGCCCAAGGTGATGTGCATCAGCCGCTGAAAGGTCGCTCCTGCGTTGCGCAGCCCGAACGGCATGCATGTGTAGCAGTACACTCCACAGTGGTCGAAAGCCGTTTTCCACGTCTTCTACCGCCATCTTGATCTGGTGATAGCGGAGAAGGCATCCAGAAACATAATAGGTCGCTTTCGGCGGTGGAATCGACGATCCGATCGATCTGAGGGAGCGGGAATGGATCCTGCGGGCAGGCTTTGTTGAGGTTGGTGAAGTCGGCACACAAGCGTTCCTTCCCCCCTTTCTTTGCCACGACAACCGGGTTGGTCAACCAATCTGGGTATCGGACCTCGCGGATGACCCCTGCTGCTTCCAGCTTGCGGGTCTCTTGGACGACGAAAGCCTGCTTTTCAGTGGACTGCCGCCTCGCTTTCTGCTTCACGGGGCGTACGTTGGGGGACACGTTGAGGTGGTGCTCGATTACGCCTCTCGGGATCCCTGCCAACTGATCAGGTACCCATGCGAATACCTTCTTATTCGCACGTAGGAACTTGATCAGGGCCTCTTCATGCTCGGGCTGGAGGTTGGCGCCTATGGTGAAGGTGGCGTTAGTGGATCCACCCTCGTAGACCAGTATATGTTTGGTTTCTGCCTTGTCTTGGGTGGACAGCTGCTTCTTTTTGGTCGGTGCAGCCCCCTTGGGCTCAGGGGCGTCTGAGTCGGCGGGCTGTGCCACCGCCGCAGTCTTGAAGACGATCTTGAGCACTTGCAACGCATCCCCGGCGTCTCCGGACACGGTGAGGACGCCGCTGCTCCCGGGCATCTTCATGAGGTTGTACGTGGGGTGAGTCGCGGCCATAAATCGGGCTAGTGCTGGGTAGCCGAGGATGGCGTTGTATGGGAGGCCGATGGGGGCGATGTCAAAGTCGATTAGCTCCGTGCGGAAGTTGTCGTAGGTGCCGAAGGTCACCGGAAGACGGATATGCCCCAGGGAGCCGGCTGAACCGCCTCAAAGCCCAAGAAGGGCCCTCTTGGGCTGAAGCCGCTCCGGTATGTGGAGGAGGCTGAAGGCTTCAACCGAGAGCACGCCGAGGCCAGCGCCGCCGTCGATGAGGGTCTGGTGATGGCCACTGGCAGGTGGTGGGGGGTGCACAGCATTGAAGCGCTTGAGTAGGTTGAGTTGGAGGGGTGGTCCTCCGAGCTGAAGGCCAGATCGGCCTTGGGCGCCGACCGGCCCGGAGGAGCCCCATGTGCGCGGAGGCAGCGCCGATCTGGCGGACAAATGGCTTGACGTGGCGGCCTGAAGGTGGCACCTGTGAGCCGCCCAGGAGAGCTGCAACTACCGGGGGCGCCGGTGCAACATGCTGGACGAGGAAGAGGTCGCGCAGCTCCTCCTAAGAGGCCACGGAAGCCGCTGGCAGGTGGAGCAGCCACATGCGCGGGGCGCCGGTGAGGGCCATGGAAGCCAGTTAGCCATGACCCTATCATCGCCTCCTGCCTCG
Organism: Aegilops bicornis; assembly: GCA_021605145.1. NCBI lineage: Eukaryota > Viridiplantae > Streptophyta > Magnoliopsida > Poales > Poaceae > Aegilops > Aegilops bicornis. Next base: position 345,236,724 of record CM038671.1, on the reverse strand, counting down.
AGGACGGCCTCCTCGTACGCCAGCAGGAAGGCCAGTGGATCTGTCGTGCCGTTGTAGCGCGGTGGCGTCTCCGGCTTGAACTTGTTCGGCCACTGCACCTGTCGCAGGGCTGGGGCCAAGGCTCGGAGCCCCCTGGCCCCTGCGGCTGCGCTGGCGACCGGAGTGGGCGGCGCGCTGCTCATCATAGGGCGAACCGCGACGTTGGCGGAGAGCGGGTCGGCGGAAGGGAAAGCTCCGGCGCACCCCTACCTGGCGCGCCAAATGTCGGATTTCGGGTTCCGGCAGACCCTCTAGGTTTGAACTCTGGGGTGCACGCGGAGATCTCACCCCCTACCTACCTGCACCCCGTCGCCTCGCAAGGATCTAAACTACAAAAAGAGCAACACAAGAGACACAAGGTTTATACTGGTTCGGGCCACCATTGTGGTGTGATACCCTACTCCAGTGTGTGGTGTGGTGGATTGCCTCAGGGGCTGATGATGAACAATACAAGGAAGAACAGCCTCGCGAGGGTCTGCTCTTGGCCTGTGCGACGAACTACTAGGGGGAGTTCGGTCACTCTCTCTCTCTAGATCGCTTGACCTCTAGCTCTGTTCCGGATTCCGGATCCAAGATGCCTCTACCCTGTGGGTGGCTAGTCCTATTTATAGGCAGAGGCCCTGGGCCTCTTCCCAAATATTGAGCGGGAAGGGCGCCAACAATTGGCCTTTTTGAAGGGGAACATCTAGTACACTTATCCTGACTAAAGCTGGTCCTCGCCTGTCAAGGGCTCTGACGGTGACGCCGGCTTGGGCTCCACGATGACCTCCTTCCTGTCGTTGTGATGGTCTTGGTCTTGTTGCACCAAAACGGTTGCCTTTGCTTGATGCTCTCGTCTGCGCTTGCCTCCTTTGCACCAAAGAGGAAATGAGGACACTGCGAGGGCTGGCGCCCGCCTGGCGCCCTCGGTCGTCATGGCTTGCGTCATGGGCACCTTGTGAGGTACCCTGCCTTGATCTCTCCGCCTCCTCACGAGCTAGCCTGACGAGGCCACCCGAGGAGGCTTCTGTCGTCCGCCCATGAGGCTTGGCCCCTCGCGAGGGTCTTGAGCTTGTGCTGATGAAGATGGGCCGTGCTGGGCCACCCCTTGAGCCACGCCGCAGGCCGCAGGCAGGCAACTCTGGGTACCCCCGTTATCAGAACGCCGACAATGTCTATTGAAAGATCTAGCAACATCAACATAATGGCTATTTGCATCTACGTAAGGAGATTGATGATACATGTTACCGTTGTAGATTGCAGCCGCTTGATGACGCTCTCCTCGTAGCAAAAACAAGCTGGAGACTGTTCAAAGCTTCATCCCCAGCGGAGTCGCCAAAAAGTGTGTTGACATACGAACACGTCATCGTGTACCCTTGACGCCGGGGGTGATGCACCGCAGCTCACATCGAAGGACACCCGACCGACAGCGCGATACGCAAGACAGTCGACGGGCGCTTTTGAAGACCCGAAACCCCACATGCCTGGGAAGGACCCCGTCAGGGAGTGCGGCGGCTATGGGCTGCCCTAGGTCGATTTGCTCGCCCCTAGAGCCTCGTGGATCGCTGCCCTCCAACGCGAAGAACGAATGAAGAACGAGAAAGAAAGATACAAGGGTAGGGGATATAGATAGATGAACACAAAAGTGTAATAGATTGATTGGTTCGATTGGTGTTGTTCAATCGGCCGTCACCCCCAATATATATAAGAGGTGGTTGGACTTCCCGTACAAGTAAAGGATTCTTCTAGGCTTTCCTTACAAGAAAAATTACATCAATTCATGTCCAAGAGTCCTAATTCTATTCCAACTCGGATTCAGTCTGAATCTAGCCCAAACTCTGTCTTCCTTCTTGTGCGGGCCGCCGAGCTTGCATATGATCTCCGATCAAGACGGCCCAAATATCAAACTTGTGCGCCTCGATGATACGAACAACTCTCATGTTGATCACTTTTTCAAATAAGGCCAACTTGAATACTTCTCGAGGTCATCTTTACCTTCTAGTCGGACTCGGTCTTGCAGTAGACTGGATTATCCGAGTCTCGTAGTGAATTTGTAGGCCATATACTATCTTTTATGATGATGACTCCAAAACCAAAGTTTACCGTCTTGATGATACGCACAATTTCTGTATTGAACACTTCTTCATCCGAGGTCATCTTAGTAAACTTTCGGGCATATGTTCAGTTTCACTCGGATTCAAGCTCATCCACTCGGATTAGAGTCATTCACTTGGATCGTCCGACTGGACTTTTTCACTCGGATGTTAGAATCTTTCACTCAGAATACAATTTTCACTCAGATGACCATATTTTCACTCGGAAGGCAATCTCTTTACACGATCGGCAAGTTTTTATTCCGACGGTAATCTTTTCACTCGGATGATTATATTTTCACTCGGAATACAATCTCTTACTCGATCGGCAAGTTCTCATTCCGATGGTAACAGTTTCACTCGGATGATAATAATTTCACTCGGACGGAAAACTTTCACTCGACCGGTAAGTTTTCACTCGGATGGTAAGCTTTCACTCGACCTGTAAGTTTTCACTCGATCGGTAAGTTTTCACTCGGATGGTAAGCTTTCACTCGATCGGTAAGTTTTCACTCGGATAGTAAGCTTTTCACTCGGATTTTTCGACTGAAAACATAGCCTGAGCTTGATTTGTCTCTCCAGGCTTCATACGACCTCGGATTGAGACGAGTTATATATCAAAATCTATCAGCTCGACGAGACGAAACATTTATGTGTTGAAGGTTTTTCAATTCAAGGCCGTCTTGAGAGCCGAATTGTTCACGCATTGCACCAGACACTCATCACATGTGTCTGGTGTCAAGCGTAATATTTTGGTCTCTGGCCTGTCCAGACCGTATTGACTGTAACTTTTGCATATGAACTCGGATGAAGACGATTTATGTATGAAAATCGATTGCCTCGACGAGATGAAGACAATTTCTTTAGAGTGATCCTTCATCCGAGGTCGTCTTGCAGGCGCAATCAACCGAAAAGCACTTGGAACATTAAATTCTGCCACTCGGAGTACAGTTTCGGCCACTAAGGTGAGGTAGGATGTCGATGACTTAAACATCAAAGTTGTTCCACTCGGCGACCTGAAACTTTTCATGCTGAAAACCTTTTCACTCGAGTCCATCTTATTTGCCTTTTGTACCTTGCCAAAATCTGGTGTCAACACCCACTTCGGCGTCAACTTGTTTGTACCCTTGGCGGACTGAACGCGCCTAAGGACAAGGTCACCTTCCCAAAAACACCGGGCATGAACCCTACAGCTGTGATAGCGACACAGATCTTGCCGATAGCATGCAACACGCGTAGCAGCCTAGAGACGGTTCTCCTCGAGAAGCACAGTGTCGTCATGCCGGTGCTGATCCTGCACTACTTCATCGTAGGCGAGCACTCGAGGATACCCATAAATGAGTTCCGTGGGGATAACTGCGTCTGCCCCATAAACGAGGGAGAAGGGAGTCTGCCCGGTAGCTCGATTTGGTGTCGTTCTAAGGGACCAGAGAACTACTGGCAGCTCATCGATCCACTGCCTGTCGTACTTCTACAGCATATCAAAGGTACTTGTTTTGAGTCCTCGTAGCACTTCAGCGTTCGCCCTCTCAACTTGTCCATTGCTTCTAGGATGTGCAACAGAGGCGAATGTGATCTTGCTTCTGAGGGCACGAACATACTGCATGAAGGCGCGGCTCATGAATTGGGTGTCATTTGTCGGTAATGATCCTTGCCGGGACTCCAAAATGGCACACGAATTCTTTCAAGAACTTTATAGCTGATTGAGTAGTCACCTTCCTCACGGCAGCTACTTCTGGCCACTTTTGTAAACTTGTTGATAGCAACGAACAAGAATTCAAAGCCCCCGACAGCTTAGGGGAAAGGGTCGAGGATATCGAGCCCCCATACCGAAAACGGCCATGACAAAGGGATTGTGTGAAGAGCTTGTGCAGGCAGGTGGATGTTCTTGGAATGGAACTAGCAGGCTTCACACTTGGTGACTAGCTCGACCGCACATTGGAGGGCTGTGGGCCAATAGAATCCTTGCCAGAATGCTTTCCCAACTAATGCCCTTGATACAATGTGGGAGCCGCACATGACTTTGTGTATTTCAGCCAGCAGTTCCTTTCCTTCTTCCTGGCAGATGCACTTCAATTTCACACTGTTGGGCCTCCTTCTGTATAGAGTGTCATTGACAAACTGATACATAATGGCCCTCTGGGCTACTCTTTCAGCTTCCTCTTGCTCATCGTGAAGTTCTCCAGTTTGGAGGAAATGGACTATGTGCCTTGGCCAAGTTGGAGCCTGAGGCTCGGCCACAAGGACTAGTGGCACATCCTCATTTGTGGGGGCACGGTCCTCATCACGGGGACCATTGGCCAGGGTGGAGGGTGTGGTCCGGCAGGTGATGGGGAGTTGTTTCCGGTAGGGTCCTTGCTAGGAGCCCCAGGGGGCTCTACTGGAAGAGGCTTACCAGAGTCCATCTTCCTCCTTTTTCGGGCCATTGTTGCTGGGGACACGGAGGGCTGAGTAAGATGGAGAACAAAAGTACCTAGTTCCAGGGGAAGCTTTTGCGCAGCACACTTTGATAGATGATCAGCTTCGCTATTTTCCGCACGGGGTACGTTCTTTGTTTGCAATCCATCAAAGTGTTCCTCCAATCTTCTCACTTCCTCAACGTATGCCTCCATCATTGGAGTTCGGTAATCCTTGTTGACTTGTCTCACCACAAGCTGTGAATCTCCTTGAATAATCATCTTCTTGATTCCCAATTATGTTGCAATCCTGAGCCCGGCAAGGAGGCCTTCATATTCTGCTGTATTGTTAGTTGCCTCATACCGGGGAAAGTGCATCTGGACGACGTACTTCAAGTGCTCACCTATAGGGGTGACGAGAAGCACGCTAGCCCCTGCACCTTGTAGGGAGAAGGCACCATCAAAATACATGATCCAATCTTGGGGCGCTCCCTTGCCGGGAACAACTGTTTTCGGCACTTCCTCATCAGGGGGTTGGCGTCGATTCTGCAATAAACTCTACCAACACCCTGCTCTGAATTGCTGATGCACTACTAGGGAAAACCCTAGCAGTAGCGCAGGTATTTTGCCTATCGATGGCGCGGACGCCACGCCATCGATAAGGCGCCATCTGACTAATGTGTAGCGATGGCGCTCGTCGTCCCACGCTACTGCTATACATGGATAGCAGGAGCGCGCTTTAAGGAAGAGCGCTGCTGATAATATCTGCAATGCTTTTTACAGGGAAGCGTTGCTGGTAAGGCAGTGCTACTGCTAACTTTGTTCCCCTCACTACTACTAATTTTATTATTTTTTTTCTGCATATTTGTTTTATATTTGAAAAGGCTTTATAAAATAATCTTTAGCATATCATGCACATACAAATGTAATCATAGCATATACATACAACTAGTCTCATCAAATCATGTCATCATCATAATCATCATCCAACACAAAGTGGTCTCTCGTCATCATCTCAAAAATAGCGATACAAGTCTCGATTACTTGCAACTACATCGCCATCCATCTAAATAATGATATACGCGAGAAGAGCTATCACTTTGAGTGAGAGCGGAACTATGTAGTACATGAGTTCGTATCCATCTCTCGCATTAGCGTGAACCTAAACTAGCTACTGCCTATCGCTCGGAAACCGGAAACCGGTACACCTGGGCCAGACACTCCAGCCACTCGTCGTATATAGACTCCTGGCGTATCACTTCTTCGCCATCGATGATCTATGCACCTGCATCGTCACATGAGTCGATGATATGCAACATATTTAGTTGAGCAACAGAAAGAGACAGACTTGGCAAAAATAGAAGCAACATATCATAAGCATAAATAACAAAGTTGATCGTACCCAAAATGCCCTAACTAGAGTGATTGTCGCTAGTCGAGGAGGGCGGTTTAATTACATCACAAATAAAGTTTCGTCGTGAATAACTCAAAGTTTCGTCATACAGAAAGTATGGACTAAACGGACACATTGTCATATATCAACAATCACTCCAACATGTCGTGCCATCCATCCAAGTCTGGGAGATAGTCCCCGAGCCTAGTGAAAGGCTTCAGGTCGAGACGCTGAGAGGCTACCCGTGTTCGGACGTCTTCCCGCGACATTTGTCCTTCTTCGTAGAACATCCCTGTTTTTCTGACGACCTCCTTCATGATGACTTGGGCAAGTTCACGCTGGATGTGATAGAACTCAGCTCGAAGTCGATGATCCTCGATATCTCCTACATTCTTTTCCCATTGCAGAATATGGGCATCACCGGATGTAGGTGACATGCGAAGGTTCTGGTGATCCCGTCTGTACTCCAGCATGTGGTGCAGGACATAGAATCCATCATTAAGAGAATCACTCGGTTGCTGGATGAAGCAGAAGTCGGTCTTATGGCCGAAGCAAGCCTGCCGCCCCTTCTCTTCTTGTCCTTGACCTCTCCACCCCGTGCTTCATAGTAAAACATAGCACTATCGAGAACATTCTTGATGTGGGTGTAATCCTTCTTGTTAATGTTCTTCGACGAGTCCAAATAAAGAGCGTGGGAGTATCGGGGGTAGAGGATGATGAGGACGGCGCGCCCACCGCTACGCAAAATAAGTACACCTCAAATTAATTAGCATCCACCCTGCAAATGAATGATTGAAATCGAAGGAAGGATATCCGCGCGGATGACTTACAGGGGATGATAAGGCACGGGAATCGCATCCTTGTCCTTATTGGCGAGCATGAAATTGACGATGTATTCCCTCGCGTATTCATGGTGCTTTGCGCAGACTCCCAACAAGCCCTCGTGCATGAAGTATGGGTCAGCGACACAGATATGAGGTATCTGCTCAACCACGATGATGTAGTTCATGTGCAAAGCATAAAGGCGGACAATCGTAAAATCCAGCTTCTTCATGTGAAACATGTCGAATATGTAATTGAATCGAAGGAAGAACTTATCCGCGGGGAAGAAGTGAATGTACGACAATTGCCGTGGAACGTTAACCACGTGGAATGGGTATCCTGGATCTTTCGAGGCGATGAGGTCATGAAGTCTCCTTAGATCGCCAAATCTGCCCCTAGCGCTGCTGCAGGTAGGATTGGTTGACCGGGGATATGCCAATTATCCGCACCGGGGATATCTATACGGTCTTGAACCCAAGGCTGCTGAGGCGGCTGGATCATAGAATCAGCTTTTTTGCCTTTCGTCGATCTCTTCCTAGACTTCTTTACTACCGAAAGGTCGTCCATAATACGTTCAGCCTCCGGAGACGACAATTCAGGCACTGACTCATGACGCTCAAACCCTAAGTAGGCGCCAGTATAGACATACTGTTGAGTGCCATCGTCATCCTCATCCTCATCCATGGCGACATCATCAGCGACTAATGGAGCCTCTTCCTTACCCTCTCCGCTATCATGCAACCCGACAACCGACGCTAATTGGGTAGGTGGGGTGTTGATGTTCATACCTTGCTGAGGCTGCGTGCTCGTGGGTGTGCTCCCAGCCGCCTCTAGAAGAAACGGACTCTTTGGCCACAACAGGACCCAGCCATTGCAACAATCACCAAGCCGCCGCGGGGTCTCGTTGCCATCCGCCACTAGTACCAGAGGAAGCAAATTCTCGCGGCCCGGTTTGACACTGGCCACGGAAACATTGAAGAAGTTTGGGGGGATCGTCCGGCTGCGGAACAATGGTTCCTTCGGCTTCATTATCGTCGCCTTCCCCACATCCACCTTCTGGTCGCCGATGGTGTACAATATGGTGCACGGGGTTTCTTCGGCCTGCAAAGAAAAGTCTGCGATGTGAGACATCCGAAAGGCAACGAAAACGGGAGATTGTACATTTTTTGAAGGGGGCCGGTGTGACAGATACCGTGAGGGCGTCGAGCTCAGCCAAAGACGAAGCACCATCGAGCACGTCTGGTGCCGGATCCGGTGCGGGAGCCGGTGCAGGAGCTGGCGCAGGAGCCTGCGGGAGCAGGTGCTGGAGCAACTGCTGGTGCAACGCTAGTCGAGCTGCTCCCCAAGAAGTCAGCAAGGGGAAAGTCCGCTGCATTTTTTTTGGATGTTGCCTGGTCCAATTGAAAACGACCGGAACCAAGGAAGTAGACATATCTACAACCACCTGTTTTGTGGCACCTACCGCTGTTGCGACTGTGTGAGATGATTTCTTCTCAACCGCAATCTCAACCTTCTTGTCGATGTTTTCTTCAGTTAAACTCCGTCTTTTCTTTCTCTCCTCCGTTGTCTCATGGTAGTACTTCTTCCACGTGGCGCCGTCTCTGACACTGTGCACACGTCCATACGACGGCCGAGTCTCCACCGGGATTCATTTCAATATGTTCAACGCCTGGTTGAATGGAGTGTCCCACTTGGGCCTCGCCAACGCATCGACGGGCGTAGTCGCCGCCGCAATCTGTCTTGCTCTCTCCGCAAAAGGCACAAGGATCGTTTACAAATATGACTAACATGCAGTCGAATTGATCAGAAACTAAAATTACCAGCAGTCTCATGAACTCCGTCGTGACCGCGTTCGTCTTCAAAACCTTCCTCACTGGGTCCCAACGGTGCCGGTCCCTGAGGACATCACGCTCCTGCGGGACGGTGAACTCCACCAAGGGGTCTGGGATGCCCAGACTCGCGGCTTCCGCATCCTCCTTGGCCCATTTGGACCTCTTCCCGCCGTAACCACAGCTTCCGAGCTGGTGGCTCCCAATGTTCTTCTCTTGAAGCCCCTTCATGTACTTAGACTTTTTTTTGGCAGCTTCTGCTTCGCAAGCTGCCTTGAATATTTGAAACTGCTCTTCCGTGATTATCGGATTAGCCTTTACAATCTCGGAGTAGGGTTCCTTCTTGTCGATGATCCTTGCTTTCACCCTTGTTTTCCAGGCGGCCAACGCGTCGCTAAACTTGGTCATGGCGTGTTTGTTTATCTTCTTCATTGCCGGGTCCTTATCTGGATCTTTATAATCCTTTTCATTCCGACCCGGGAACAAGAATATCTGGTGAAAATTCTTTAGGAGGTAGGGCCTCATATTATCTATCTTTTGTAGTTTCTCATCGTTGATGGTGGCGGTTGTCCGTACGATGCAGCCTATTTGATTGTCGTAGCACGCGCGCGCTTCCTGGGGCGCTTTTGGCTCAAAATTGCCGTCGTCCACCTTCGTGACCACCAGTCTAGTAGTGCTAAGCTAGTTAGGAAGTCGTTTCCTCTTTGCTTTCGGTTCTACACTGGGTCCGCTAATCTCGGCGCCGGTCTCAGTCTGAGCGCCAGTCTCGATGCCGGTCTCAGTCTCAGCACCGGTCTCAGTCTCAGCGTCGGTCTCAGTCTCAGCGCCGGTCTCGATGCCGGTCTCAGTCTCAGCACCAGTCTCAGTCTCAACGCCGGTCTCAGTCTTAGCATCGGTCTGCATGTCGGTCTCAGTCCCTGATGCCAACAGTGGGCCCAACAACAACATCGGTTGATCGTCGACAAGGCTCAAAAATTCATCTGCCGCCCGGTAGACGTCGTCACAATCACCAGAACCCTATCCTTCATTGTTGCTAGCCATGTTTCCTATGATTAAATCTAGTCAATTAATTTAGACCTAATAAAATGAATAATGACATAAAAAAGGCCTATTGTTTTGCAGGAACGTTGACTCCTTCCCGGTGCGGCAAATCCTGGGAACTCGATATGGCCTAGTTTGTAGCACAAGTCATGCCGGAATTCACGGAAAATTTTGGCATGACCTTTGCTAAAAAGTGGACAAATCAAGAACCTGAAATTTGCCGGAACGGAAATGAATCAACATTCTGGCAAAACATAGGCCACTCGGCTTCATTCCTTGGAAACAATAAAAGGCCACCTGGGCACAATCGAAACATGTGCAAACACAGTTGAGGAATTGACATATATCCTGACCACTTCAAATTTGCATCTCCTAGCGTTTGACACTACAAGAAAATCTACACAAATCCCATGCTCTCTCAAACTCAATTCAAAATATAGATAATATTTAGTTAACTATTGAACTAAACTTTAATCTGAACTAAACCCTACTGCCCTTGTTAACATCTAGTTAAACAAACTCAATTCAAAAACTAAACCCTACTGAACTAATTAACATCAACATTATCTACTACTTAACATCTATTATTACCCTAACTAAAAACATCAACAGTATCTACTACTTAACATTAACATCTATTAACTAAAAAGGATGGGTGGGGGGCTTAGAGAGAGGGGAGAGACAGTGGCGGGGAGGTGCTCGGCGACGGAGGTAGGGGCGGCGAGGGCGGGCTCGGGATTGACGCGGCGGTCCTGGCGGGCTCGGGGGCGGTGAGGTCGAGGGCGGTGGCGGTAAGGTCGAGGGAGGCGAAGGTGAGGTCAAGGGCGGCCCGAGAGGCGGCGACGGTGAGGTTGGGCGGCCTCGGGCGGCGGCGGTGAGGATGAGCGCGACGTCGATGCCGGCAGGAGACGGCGGCGAAGTGGGGGCGACGGTGAAGTGGGGGAGACAGCGGCGAAGCGGGGCGAGGGATCGATTTGGGGGAGAAGTGGTGGCCGGGGGGAAACCGTTTTTCGTTAAGTCAAAAATAACGGTAGCGCGTTACAGAAAACGCGCTATAGCTAAGTTAGCTATAGCGTGTTTCAGCGAACGCGCTACTGGTACGTCTTCATCATTTTCCCCTTTTTCATTTATTTATCTTTACATTTTATATTTTTCCTTTCTCCTTTTCCTATTTCTTTCATTTTCATTTACTTTTCTATTCGTTTTTCATTTTATTTTATTTCCGTTAGCAGTAGCGCTTTACGCATCAATGCGCTGCTATAAGTATATTATTGGTAGTGCGGTTTTTGGAATATCACTACTACTATGTGTAGCCCATCGGCTATGTGATTGGAATTTTAGTAGTAGCGAGTTTTCGGTGAGACTCGCTACTGATATAATGTCCATATGTAGCGCGCTTATTTTGCACGCGCTACTGCTGTCTAGCTGTAGCGTGCTTTTTTAACAAGCGCTACTGCTAAAGTTCTGTGTATAACGTTTTCCCTAGTAGTGATGTGCTCCCAAACATCAGGCCAAAGCTGGATAACTCCAAAGCCCACTCCACTATTTTGCCGGTAGCCTCAGGGTTTCGGAGTATCCTTTGCAATGGGAAGCGAGTGACAACCGTGATCTCATGGGCTTAGAAGTGGTGCCGCAGTTTCCTTGAGGCCATGATGAGGCCAAAAATCAAATTTTGCACACTAGAGTACCTTGATCTGGCCCCTGCAGCCAGGAACTGACGAAGTAAACTTGGTGCTGCACCACTTTCTTCCTTGCCGCGTCCTTGGGGTTTCACTTGCTGTCGTGCTTCTCTGTCCCGATCCTTATCTGGCTCTGCCGGGTCCTGCTCACTCTCTGCTTCTTCCACTTCCTCTCCGACGCCCCTAAGGCTGCTTGATGTCTACTACACAACCTTGTTCTTGTAGACGTTGTTGGGCCTCCAAGTGCAAGGTTTGTAGGACAGTAGCAAATTTCCCTCAAGTGGATGACCTAAGGTTTATCAATCCGTGGGAGGCGTAGGATGAAGATGGTCTCTCTCAAGCAACCCTGCAACCAAATAGCAAAGAGTCTCTTGTGTCCCCAACACACCAAATACAATGGCAAATTGTACAGGTGCACTAGTTCGGTGAAGAGATGGTGATACAAGTGCAATATGGATAGTAGATATAGGTTTTTGTAATATGAAAATATAAAAACAGCAAGATAGCAAGTGATAAAAGTGAGCACAAACGGTATTGCAATGCTAGGAAACAAGGCCTAGGGTTCATACTTTCACTAGTGCAAGTTCTCTCAACAATAATAACATAATTGGATCACATAATATCAATCAACATGCAACAAAGAGTCACTCCAAAGTCACTAATAGCCGAGAACAAATGAAGAGATTATTGTAGGGTACGAAACCACCTCAAAGTTGTCCTTTTTGATCGATCTATTCAAGAGTCCGTAGTAAAATAACATGAAGCTATTCTTTCCGTTCGATCTATCATAGAGTTCGTACTAGAATAAAAACTTAAGACACAAATCAACCAAAACCCTAATGTCACCTAAATACTCCATTGTCACCTCAAGTATCCGTGGGTATGATTATACGATATGCATCACACAATCTCAAATTCATCTATTCAACCAACCCAAAGAACTTCAAAGAGTGCCCGAAAGTTTCTACCGGAGAGTCAAGACGAAAACGTGTGCCAACCCCTATGCATAAGTTCACGAGGTCAGAGAACCCGCAAGTTGATCACCAAAACATACATCAAGTGAATCACGTGATATCCCATTGTCACCACAGATACGCACATGCAAGACATACATACAGTGTTCTCAAATCCTTAAAGACTCAATCCGATAAGATCACTTCAAAGGGAAAACACAATCCATTACAAGAGAGTATAGGGGGAGAAACATCATAAGATCCAACTATAATAGCAAAGCTCGTGATACATCAAGATCGTATCACCTCAAGTACACGAGAAAGAGAGAGAGAGAGAGAGAGAGAGAGAGAGAGAGAGAGAGAGATCAAACACATAGCTACTGGTACATACCCTCAGCCCCGAGGGTGAACTACTCCCTCCTCGTGATGGAGATCGCCGGGATGATGAAGATGGCCACCGGTGAGGGTTCCCCCCTCCGGCAGGGTGCCAAAACAGGGCCCCGATTGGTTTTTGGTGGCTAGAGAGGCTTGTAGCGGCGGAACTCCCGATCTATTATGTTCCCCTTAGTTTTTAGGGTATATGGATATATATAGGTGAAAGAAGTCGGTCAGGGGAGCCACGAGGGGCCCACGAGGGTGGGGGCGCGCCCAGGGGGCAAGCGTGCCTCCCTGCCTTGTGGCCACCTTGTTGCTTCCCTGACGTGCACTCCAAGTCTCCTGGATTGGTTCTGTTCCAAAAATAACTCTCCCGAACGTTTCATTCCGTTTGGACTCCATTTGATATTCCTTTCCTCCGAAACACTGAAACAAGGGAAAAAACAGAAACTGGCACTGGGCTCTTGGTTAATAGGTTAGTTCCAAAAATAATTTAAAAGTGTTTAATAAAGCCCATAAACATCCAAAACAGATAATATAATAGCATGGAACAATAAAAAATTATAGATACGTTGGAGACGTATCAGCATCCCCAAGCTTAATTCCTGCTCGTCCTCGAATAGGTAAATGATAAAAACAGAATTTTTGATGTGGAATGCTACCTAACATAATCATCAGCGTAATCTTATTTATTGTGGCAAGAATATTCAGATCCATAAGATTCAAAACAAAAGTTTAATATTGACATGAATATAATAATACTTCAAGCATACTAACAAAGCAATCATGTCTTCTCAAAATAACATGGCCAAAGCAAGCTATCCCTACAAAATCATATAGTCTGGCTATGCTCTATCTTCATCACACAAAATATTTAAATCATGCACAACCCCATTGACAAGCCAAGCAATTGTTTCATACTTTTGATGTTCTCAAACTTTTTCAATTTTCACGCAATACATGAGCGTGAGCCATGGAAATAGCACTATAGGTGGAATAGAATGGTTGTTGTGGAGAAGACAAAAAGGAGAAGATAGTCTCACATCAACTAGGCGTATGAAACGGGCTATGGAGATGCCCATCAATAGATATCAATGTGAGTGAGTAGGGATTGCCATGCAACGGATGCACTAGAGCTATAAGTGTATGAAAGCTCAAAAAGAAACTAAGTGGGTGTGCATCCAACTCGCTTGCTCACGAAGACCTAGGGCATTTTGAGAAAGCCCATCATTGGAATATACAAGCCAAGTTCTATAATGAAATATTCCCACTAGTATATGAAAGTGACAACATAGTAGACTCTCTATCATGAAGATCATGGTGCTACTTTGAAGCACAAGTGTGGTTAAAGGATAGTAGCATTGTCCCTTCTCTCTTTTTCTCTCATTTTTTTATTTGGGCCTTTCTCTTTTTTTATGGCCTCTTGTTTTTCTTTTTTTCGTCCGGAGTCTCATCCCGACTTGTGGGGGAATCATAGTCCCCATCATCCTTTCCTCACTGGGAAAATGCTCTAATAATGATGATCATCACACTCTTATTTACTTACAACTCGTACTTAGAACAAAATATGACTCTATATGAATGCCTCCGGCGGTGTACCGAGATGTGCAATGAATCAAGAGTGACATGTATGAAAGAATTATGAACGGTGGTTTTGCCACAAATACGATGTCAACTACATGATCATGCAAAGCAATATGACAATGATGGAGCGTGTCATAATAAACGGAACGGTGGAAAGTTGCATGGAAATATATCTAGGAATGGCTATGGAAATGCCATAATAGGTAGGTATGGTGGCTGTTTTGAGGAAGGATATGGTGGGTGCATGATACCGGCGAAAGGTGCGTGGTATTAGAGATGCTAGCAATGTGGAAGGGTGAGAGTGCATCTAATCCATGGATTCAACATTAGTCATAAAGAACTCACATACTTATTGCAAAAATCTATTAGTTATCGAAACGAAGTACTATGCACATGCTCCTAGGGGGATAGATTGGTAGGAAAAGACCATCGCTCGTCCCCGACCGCCACTCATCAGGAAGACAATCAATAAATAAATCATGCTCCGACTTCATCACATAACGGTTCACCATACGTGCATGCTACGGGAATCACAAACTTTAACACAAGTATTTCTCAAATTCACAACTACACCACTAGCATGACTCTAATATCACCATCTTCATATCTCAAAACAATCATAAGGAATCAAACTTCTCATAGTATTCAATGCACTTTATATGAAAATTTTATTATACCCATCTTGAATGCCTATCATATTAGGACTAAATTCATAACCAAAGCAAATTACCATGCTGTTCAAAAAGACTCTCAAAATAGTATAAGTGAAGCATGAGAGTTCATCAATTTCTTCAAAATAAAACCATCGTCGTGCTCTAAAAGATATAAGTGAAGCACTAGAGCAAATGACAATCTACTCCAAAAGATATAAGTGAAGATCAATGAGTAGTTGAATAATTATGTAACTATGTGAAGACTCTCAAACATTTAAGAATTTCAGATGTTGGTATTGTATCCAAACATCAAGCAAAACAAAATAAAACAAAATGACACTCCAAGCAAAACACATATCATGTTGTGAATAAAAATATAGCTCCAAGTAAAGTTACCGATGAACGAAGATTTAAAGAGGGGATGCCTTCCGGGCATCCCCAAGCTTAGGTTCTTGGTTGTCCTTGAATATTACCTTGGGGCGCATTGGGAATCCCCAAGATTAGGCTCTTGCCACTCCTTATTCCATAGTCCATCGAATCTTTACCCAAAACTTGAAAACTTCACAACACAAAACTTAACAGAAAACTCGTAAGCTCCGTTAGTATAAGAAAATAAATCACCACTTAGGTACTATTGTGAACTCATTTTAAATTCATATTGGCGTAATATCTATTGTATTCCAACTTATCTATGGTTCATACCCTATGATACTACTCATAGATTCATCAAAATAAGCAAACAACACATACAAAATAGAATCTGTCAAAAATAGAACAGTCTGTAGTAATCTGCATCAAACGCAAACTTCCGAACTCATAAAAATCTGCAAAACTAGGACGACCTATATAATTTGATTAATGACCTACTGCAAATGGAATCAGTATTTTATCACGTTACGGTGATTTCTAACAATTGTTTTCGTGAGCAGAAAGTTTACATCTTTTCAGCAAGATCAAATAACTATCATCCAAGAAGATCCTATAGGTTCTACTTGGCACAAGCACTTATTAAAACATAAAACCACATCTAACCAGAGGCTAGATAAAATATTTATTACTAAACAGAACCAAAAAACATGAAACAATAATAAAATTGGGTTGCCTCCCAACAAGCGCTAACGTTTAACGCCCCTAGCTAGGCATGCTGATTTCAATGATGCTCACATAAAAGTTAAGAATAGAAACATAAAGAGAGCATCATGAAACACATGGCAAGCACATTTAAGTCTAACCCACTTCCTATGCATAGGGATTTTGAGATCAAACAATTTATGGGAGCAATAATCAACTAGCATAGGAAGGAAAAACAAGCATAACTTCACAACTTTAAGCGCATAGAGAGGAAACTTGGCATTATTGCAATTCCTGCAAGCATCTTCATATCTCAAAACAATCATAAGGAATCAAACTTCTCATAGTATTCAATGCACTTTATATGAAAGTTTTTATTATACCCACCTTGGATGCCTATCATATTAGGACTAAATTCATAACCAAAGCAAATTACCATGCTGTTCTAAAAGACTCTCAAAATAATATAAGTGAAGCATCAGAGTTCATCAATTTCTTCAAAATAAAACCATCGTCGTGCTCTAAAAGATATAAGTGAAGCACTAGAGCAAATGACAATCTACTCCAAAAGATATAAGTGAAGATCAATGAGTAGTTGAATAATTATGTAACTATGTGAAGACTCTCAAACATTTAAGAATTTCAGATGTTGGTATTGTATCCAAACATCAAGCAAAACAAAATGAAACAAAATGACACTCCAAGCAAAACACATATCATGTTGTGAATAAAAATATAGCTCCAAGTAAAGTTACCGATGAACGAAGACGAAAGAGGGGATGCCTTCCTGGGCATCCCCAAGCTTAGGTTCTTGGTTGTCCTTGAATATTACCTTGGGGCGCATTGGGAATCCCCAAGATTAGGCTCTTGCCACTCCTTATTCCATAGTCCATCGAATCTTTACCCAAAACTTGAAAACTTCACAACACAAGACTTAACAGAAAACTCGTAAGCTCCGTTAGTATAAGAAAATAAATCACCACTTAGGTACTATTGTGAACTCATTTTAAATTCATATTGGCGTAATATCTATTGTATTCCAACTTATCTATGGTTCATACCCTATGATACTACTCATAGATTCATCAAAATAAGCAAACAACACATACAAAATAGAATCTGTCAAAAATAGAACAGTCTGTAGTAATCTGCATCAAACGCAAACTTCCGGAACTCATAAAAATCTGCAAAACTAGGACGACCTATATAATTTGATTAATGACCTACTGCAAATGGAATCAGTATTTTATCACGTTCTGGTGATTTCTAACAATTGTTTTCGTGAGCAGAAAGTTTCTGTCTTTTTCAGCAAGATCAAATAACTATCATCCAAGAAGATCCTATAGGTTCTACTTGGCACAAGCACTTATTAAAACATAAAACCACATCTAACCAGAGGCTAGATAAAATATTTATTACTAAACAGAACCAAAAAACATGAAACAATAATAAAATTGGGTTGCCTCCCAACAAGCGCTAACGTTTAACGCCCTAGCTAGGCATGCTGATTTCAATGATGCTCACATAAAAGTTAAGAATAGAAACATAAAGAGAGCATCATGAAACACATGGCAAGCACATTTAAGTCTAACCCACTTCCTATGCATAGGGATTTTGAGATCAAACAATTTATGGGAGCAATAATCAACTAGCATAGGAAGGAAAAACAAGCATAACTTCACAACTTTAAGCGCATAGAGAGGAAACTTGGCATTATTGCAATTCCTGCAAGCATCTTCATATCTCAAAACAATCATAAGGAATCAAACTTCTCATAGTATTCAATGCACTTTATATGAAAGTTTTTATTATACCCACCTTGGATGCCTATCATATTAGGACTAAATTCATAACCAAAGCAAATTACCATGCTGTTCTAAAAGACTCTCAAAATAATATAAGTGAAGCATCGAGTTCATCAATTTCTTCAAAATAAAACCATCGTCGTGCTCTAAAAGATATAAGTGAAGCACTAGAGCAAATGACAATCTACTCCAAAAGATATAAGTGAAGATCAATGAGTAGTTGAATAATTATGTAACTATGTGAAGACTCTCAAACATTTAAGAATTTCAGATGTTGGTATTGTATCCAAACATCAAGCAAAACAAAATGAAACAAAATGACACTCCAAGCAAAACACATATCATGTCGTGAATAAAAATATAGCTCCAAGTAAAGTTACCGATGAACGAAGACGAAAGAGGGGATGCCTTCCTGGGCATCCCCAAGCTTAGGTTCTTGGTTGTCCTTGAATATTACCTTGGGGCGCATTGGGAATCCCCAAGCTTAGGCTCTTGCCACTCCTTATTCCATAGTCCATCGGATCTTTACCCAAAACTTGAAAACTTCACAACACAAAACTTAGCAGAAAACTTGAAAGTGCTAGTTATCGACTAGAGGGGGGGAGGGGAACGTGGAAGTTTCGAAGCCAACCAATAGAAATGACCTAATTGATATGCAGTGGAAGATAAACTACAACAAGCAAACCATAGTCAAGTATGCAGTAATGTGAAAGTACAAAGACTAATAGCAGCTTAGTAGTAAGGATCAGGATGGAAGATAGTATGAAGCCAACCAACGATAGTAGTCAAGCAATGAAGTCAAACAGGTACGACAAATAGGCAATGACTTCACGAAGACAAACTCTAAGTAAGGGAAGGGAGAGGATAGAACCAGTCACTTGTTGAAGACTGAGGATTTGTTGGACCAGTTCCAGTTGCTGTGACAACTGTACGTCTGGTTAGGGAGGCTGAGATTCAACTCAGAAGACCGCGTCTTCACCTTATTCCCCTTGAGCTAAGGACACACAGTCCTCGCCCAATTACTTTGGTAAGTCTTCAAGGTAGACTTCCGAACCTTCACATACTTCGTTCACCGGCAATCCACAATGACTCTTGGATGCTCAGAACGCGACGCCTAACCGGCTGGAGGATTCATAGTCCTCAAGTGTAATAAGTCTTCAGGTCACGCAGACAGAAAGACTTCAGTGATGCCTAACACTCTTTGGCTCTGGGTGTTTGGGCTTTGTCCTCGCAAGGATTTCTCTCTCTCAAGGGGGTCGAGGTGGGTTGCTCACAAACGACAAAATCCGTGCACTAACTCTGAGCAGCCACCAATTTATGGTGTAGGGGCTGGGCTATTTATAGCCACTAGGCAACCCGACCTGATATGTCCGAAATGACCCTGGGTCACTAAGGAACTGACACATGTTCCAACAAATGATTTCAAACACAAACGACAACTTTACTTGGGCTACAAGCAAAGCTGACTCATCCAGCTGGATAAGATTTGCTCTCATTGTATTCGCTCGAAGACATAGGATTTGGGTTGAGCATCACTTCAGTCATTCTGACTTTGTTCACTTGGACCCCACTTAACAGTACGGTGGTTCCTATGACTCCACAAAGAAGAAAAGGAAACAACGAAACAACACGATCTTCAAGGCTCCATAGTCTTCACTCAATGTCTTCTCATGTCATAGTCTTCAATATGAATATCTTCATATACCACCATTGTCGTCAATGTCTTCATACATTTTTTGGGTATCTCCGGTAGGTAAACCGAATCAATGAGGGACACTACCTGTGTTATCCTGCAATTCTCGCAAACACATTAGTCCCTCAACCAACTAGGGGTGGCACTAGATGCACTTACAAAACTCGTAAGCTCCGTTAGTATAAGAAAATAAATCCCCACTTAGGTACTATTGTGAACTCATTCTAAATTCATATTGGTGTAATATCTACAGTGTTCCAACTTATCTATGGTTCATACCCTATGATACTACTCATAGATTCATCAAAATAAGCAAACAACACATACAAAATAGAATCTGTCAAAAATAGAACAGTCTGTAGTAATCTGCATCAAACGCAAACTTCTGGAACTCATAAAAATAGAACTTCTGGAACGAAGACGAAAGAGGGGATGCCTTCCTGGGCATCCCCAAGCTTAGGTTCTTGGTTGTCCTTGAATATTACCTTGGGGCGCATTGGGAATCCTCAAGCTTAGGCTCTTGCCACTCCTTATTCCATAGTCCATCGAATCTTTACCCAAAACTTGAAAACTTCACAACACAGAACTTAACAGAAAACTTTAAAGTGCTAGTTATCGACTAGAGGGGAGGGGTGAATAGGCGATTTTTATTGAAGTCTTCAAAACATGGAAGTTTTGAAGCCAACCAATAGAAATGACCTAATTGATATGCAGCGGAAGATAAACTACAACAAGCAAACCATAGTCAAGTATGTTGTAATGTGAAAGTACAAAGACTAATAGCAGCTTGGTAGTAAGGATCAGGATGGAAGATAGTATGAAGCCAACCAACGATAGTAGTCAAGCAATGAAGTCAAACAGGTACGACATATAGGCAATGACTTCACGAAGACAAACTCTAAGTAAGGGAAGGGAGAGGATAGAACCAGTCACTTGTTGAAGATCGAGGATTTGTTGGACCAGTTCGATTCTTTGTGACAAGTATGACGTCTTGTTAGGGAGGCTGAGATTCAACTCAGAAGACCGCGTCTTCACCTTATTCCCCTTGAGCTAAGCAACTTTGTTCTCATCATAATCAATTGAAATCTCTTCCGAAATAGTGGATTCATCACTAATTAAAGTCATGACCTCTCCAAATCCACTTTCATATTTATCACAATAAGATTCAACATCCTCCAAAATAGCGGGATCATTACTTCCTAAAGTTGACACTCTTCCAAACCCACTTTCATCAATATAACCATCATAAACAGGAGGCATACTATCATCATAATAAATTTTCTCATGAAAACATGGGAGGCTAGAAATATCATCTTCTTTAAACATAGCCTCCCCAAGCTTGGGACAAACATTAATTGAAACAAATATATTCGCAAACTTTTCATTCTCATCAAACATAGCATCCCCAAGCTTGGGCCTTTTCATATCATAAGCATAATCACTCTCATCATTAATAGTATGGATAGCACCAATAGTATAGCAATTATCATCATCACAAGGAGTAATAGGAGCAACATCATTTGGGAGAGATAGCTTTCTACCTTTGCTTCTCCATCTTTTCTTTTTCTTCTTCACATTATGTGTGGGTTCAATCCTATTTTTGGAGCTCCTTATTAATGAGATTGGTTGAATAGAAGGCTCCTCCTCGTACCTGATTCATCATAAGAAATAATAGGAGAATATTGGGAAGTCTCTTCCCTTTAATTAGTATTCTATTCATCCTCTATTTGTTTCCTTTTCTTTATGTAATTGGCAATATAAGGATTTTCAATGCAATTCACCGCACAATACATATAAATTTCCTCTAAATCAAAATCAAGAAATTTATCAAGATTAAATTTTGGAATACCCTCAGTTATACGTTTCATTTCTTCATACCCCAAAAGAAGTCTAAGATCTTTATGATGCTCAAGGGTAATCAAGTTATCACAATTTTGGACACGATTTTGATCATGAAACAAATAGCATTGGAGCTTTAAATGACCATGTTAATTGCAAAGTTCACAAGGATGGGGAAAATATTGAATCTTTCAGCACAATCATCTAGACTTTCTTGCAACCATTTAGTTTCTAAGTGCTTGTGCCTCTTATTAAATCTATCTTCCCTTTTTGGTATGTATTTGCAAACTCTATGCACTCCACAGAAATCGACATGCTTATAGGAAACATTTTATCATGAATAGTGCAATCATCATTAGTACCATGGATATTCAAAGAGTTCATACTAACAACATTGCAATCATGCTCATAATTCAAAGATTTAGTGCCAAAATTTTTAATGCATTCTTCTTCTAACACCTTGGCATAATTTTCCTTTCCATCATTCTCACGAAAGATATTAAAAAGATGAAGCGTATGAGACAAACTCAATTCCATTTTTTTGGTAGTTTTCTTTTGTAAACTAAACTACTGATAAAACAAGAAACTAAAATATTCGTTTGCAAGATCTAAAGACATACCTTCGAGCACTCACCTCCCCGGCAACGGCGCTAGAAAAGATCTTGATGTCTACTACACAACCTTCTTCTTGTAGACGTTGTTGGGCCTCCAAGTGCAGAGGTTTGTAGGACAGTAGCAAATTTCCCTCAAGTGGATGACCTAAGGTTTATCAATCCGTGGGAGGCGTAGGATGAAGATGGTCTCTCTCATCCAACCCTGCAACCAAATAACAAAGAGTCTCTTGTGTCCCCAACACACCTAATACAATGGTAAATTGTACAGCTGCACTAGTTCGGCGAAGAGATGGTGATACAAGTGCAATATGGATAGTAGATATAGGTTTTTGTAATATGAAAATATAAAAACAACAAGGTAGCAAGTGATAAAAGTGAGCACAAACGGTATTGCAATGCTAGGAAAGAAGTCCTAGGGTTCATACTTTCACTAGTGCAAGTTCTCTCAACAATAATAACATAATTGGATCACATAACTATCCCTCAACATGCAACAAAGAGTCACTCAAAGTTACTAATAGCGGAGAACAAACGAAGAGATTATTGTAGGGTACGAAACCACCTCAAAGTTATCCTTTCTGATCGATCTATTCAAGAGTCTATAGTAAAATAACATGAAGCTATTCTTTCCATTCAATCTATCATAGAGTTCGCACTAGAATAACACCTTAAGACACAAATCAACCAAAACCCTAATGTCACCTAGATACTCAATTGTCACCTCAAGTATGCGTGGGTATGATTATACGATATGCATCACTCAATCTCAGATTCATCTATTCAACCAACACAAAGAACTTCAAAGAATGCCCAAAAGTTTCTACCGGAGAGTCAAGACGAAAACGTGTGCCAACCCCTATGCATAAGTTCACGAGGTCACAGAACCTGCAAGTTGATCACCAAAACATACATCAAGTGAATCACGTGATATCCCATTGTCACCACAGATACGCACATGCAAGACATACACAAAGTGTTCTCAAATTCGTAAAGACTCAATCCAATAAGATCACTTCAAAGGGAAAACTCAATCCATTACAAGAGAGTAGAGGGGGAGAAACTTCATAAGATCCAACTATAATAGCAAAGCTTGTGATACATCAAGATCGTATCACCTCAAGAACACGAGAGAGAGAGAGAGAGATCAAACACATAGCTACTGGTACATACCCTCAGCCCCGAGGGTGAACTACTCCCTCCTCGTCATGGAGATCGCCGGGATGATGAAGATGGCCACCAGTGAGGGTTCCCCCCTCCGGAAGGGTGCCGGAACAGGGTACCAATTGGTTTTTGGTGGCTATAGAGTCTTGCGGCGGCGGAACTCCCGATCTATTCTGTTCCCCGAAGTTTTTAGTGTATATGGATATATATAGGCGAAAGAAGTCGGTCAGGGGAGCCACGAGGGGCCCATGAGGGTGGGGGGCGTGCCCAGGAGGGGCAGGAGCGCCTCCCTGCCTCGTGGCCACCTCGTTGCTTCCCTGACATGCACTCCAAGTCTCCTGGATTGCTTCCGTTCCAAAAAATAATTCTCGTGAAGGTTTCATTCCGTTTGGACTCCGATTGATATTCCTTTCCTGCGAAACACTAAAACAAGGGAAACAACAGAAACTGGCACTGGGCTCTGGGTTAATGGGTTAGTCCCAAAAATAATATAAAAGTGTTTAATAAAGCCCATAAACATCCAAAACAGATAATATAATAGCATGGAACAATCAAAAATTATAGATATGTTGGGAGACGTATCACTGCACTAAGCACTTGATTAGTTGCCGCCAAGTACAACTGCAATTGCTCTTGGGGTTTAGGGGCAACCGAAGTGGGAACAGAGGACAAGTAGGCCTTCGACTCTTGCAAAGTTGCATTCGCTTCCGAGGTCCACTTCACGGGCCCTGCCTTCTTCAAAATTTTGAAGAACGACAGGGTGCGCTCAGCAGACTTGGAGATGAATCTGCTAAGCGCGGCAACGCACCTTGTCAGACACTTCTGATCCTTAAATATCCTGGGTGCCTATATCTGCTCGATAGCCTTCATCTTGTCGGGATTGGCTTCGATCCCTCGATGGGATACGAAGAACCCAAGTAGCTTGCATGAGGGAACGCCAAATACACACATCTCCGGGTTTAGATTCGAGTTGATCTTACGCAGATTAGCAAATGTATCCTCTAAAACATGGATGAGGGTTGATCTGTCCTTGGTTTTGACCATGATGTATATAAGCCTCAATGTTTCTGTGCAACTTCGGTTCAAAACCAATCTAGACTGCTCTTGCAAAAGTGGATCCGGCACTCTTTAACCCCAAAGGCATGCGCACAAAGAAGTAAGTACCACATGGGGTGATGAACGAGGTCTTCTCTTCGTCTTCCTTGGACATGAAGATGTGATGATACCAAGAGTATGCATCCAAACAGGAGAGAAAATCACAACCTGAAGTGGAGTCCACAATCTGGTCGATGTGCGGCAAGGGTGTGTCCTTCGGGCAAGCCTTGTTGAGATCTGTGAAATCTATACAAATCCTCCATTTCCAGTTTGCCTTGCGCAGTGCCAATTGGTTTGCTAACCAAGTCGGATAAAGCACTCCTCTGACCAGACTAGCAACCTCAAGCTTCTTGATCTCTTTGTCAATGAACAACTACCTCTCCAAGGCCTGCTTTCGAACCTTCTGGTTGACGGGTCGAGCATGTGGGCAGACAGCAAGGTGGTGCTCGATTACCTCCCTGGGAACACTGGGGATATCAGATGGTTGCCAGGCAAACACATCGATATTGGCCCGTAGGAAGGCAACGAGCGTGCTTTCCTATTTGTCATTGAGGGTGGCGCTGATGGTGAAGGTACCATCAACGCCAGCCAGCCCTACCAGGACCTTCTTCACATGTGGTGCAACGACCTTGGGTCTCTTGCTGTTGGAACTCTCCGGCAAGTCATCAACAGGCGCATCACACTCCGAAGAGGCACACGTCCCGGATTCCTTGCTGGTGTCCCTATTGTCCTTCTTCTTTCCTTTGTTTTCCTTGCCCGGAGCTGCTGCTGCCGTGGCCTCTGCCGTGACTACGTCCCGGTACATCTTGTCCATGTAAATGACTGCGTCCTTCTCGTCTGACGGGATGGAAATGATTCCTACCGGCCCTGGCATCTTCAAAGGGTCGTAGGCATAGTGGGATGGTGCCATGAATTTTGCCAGAGTTGGGCGTCCAAGAATCCCATTGTACGGCAGGGGGAGGTCGAGCACATCGAACACAACCTTCTCAGTCTGATAGTTCAGTTCTCCCCCAAATGTCACTGGCAACGTGTTCTTTCCTTTAGGATGACTCCGGCCAGGATTAACTCCTTGAAACGTGCATGTGACCTTCAGCTCCTCCTCTGCTATCTGAAGCTTGCTAATAACCTTTGGGGAAATCAGATTCAACCTAGCCCCGCTGTCAACCAACATCTTTGTGATGTTGAGGTTGCGAATTGTTGGAGAGACCAACAATGGCAAGCATCATACCAAGGCGGTGCGATTAGGATGGTCCTCTTCGTCAAAGATGATGGGCGTGCATGACCATTTGAGTAGTTTCCAAGCCTCTACCGCTGGCTCCACGGCATTGACCTCACGCGCCCACCGTTTAAGTTGGCGGTGAGAGGAGTGCAAAGATGCACCCCCGTCAATGCACAGGGCGGCAGTGGCCTTCTGGAACTCCTGCTTGCTAGTTTCCTCTTTATCCCCTCCATCACTCTCATCATTGCAAACTTCCTTCTCTCAGCCCTTGGCTGGTTTTCCTTGGTTCCGAAAAGCCTTACCGGGACGATTTGCTTCACCGCCCCGGCCCTTACCGCCAGTACCATTCTGACCTTTTTCCTTGTCTCGCTTCTCATATTCAGCTCTCTGCCTCTTAACGAGCTGCTCAACCTGATGACACTCTTGGAGATCGTGGCCCTTGGTCCGATGGATCTTGTAGTAGGTCCCATCACCTTTTCCAGCCTACTCGGCAGCCGCCAAGTCCCACCAGTCGGTGCACGCGGCAGCCTCCATGCCGGGGGCTTTGACCTTGGCCTTCTTGCCGGTATTGGGTGTGCCCGATCCTTCGTCGGTCATCACTACCTTGTCCTTGCGCCTCTTGTTTCGATTCTTGGTCTTCTTTTGACTAGTGGATTCATCATCATCCTATGAGTCGATGTTGATGCAATCTTCTTCTCCAGGGAGTTTCCTTCCCTCCTCCATCTGAGCACACTTGTCCACAAAAGTGTAAAGCTGCTGGGGAATGTAGCATGCAATTTCAAATATTCCTACGCTCACGCAAGATCTATCTAGGAGATGCATAGCAACGAGAGGGGAAGAGTGTGTCCACATACCCTCATAGACCGAAAGCGGAAGCATTTGACAACGCGGTTGTTGTAGTTGAACTTCTTGTTCCGACCGATCAAATACCGAACGTGCGACACCTCTGAGTTCTGCACATGTTCAGCTCGATGATGTCCCTCGAGCTCTTTATCCAGCAAAGTGTCAAGGGAGAGTTTCGTCAGCACGACGGCGTGGTGACGGTGGTGGTGAAGTGATCCGCGCAGGGCTTCGCCTGAGCGCTACGACAATATGACTGGAGGAGTAAACGGTGGAGGGGGCACCGCACATGGCTCAGAACAATTGATGTGTCCTAGAGGTGCCCCCTGCCCCCGTAAATAAAGGAGGGAGAGTGTAGTAGGCCGACCTAGGGGCGCGCCAAGTGGGAGGAGTCCTACTTGGGCACCTAGTCAAATTCGGCCCCCTTCCTTTTATCGGAGGGGAAAAGGGGGAAGGAGAGGGAGAAGGAGAAGGAAACAGGGGCCACGCCCCCTCCCCTAGTCCTATTCAGACTCCTCCCTTCGGGGGGCGTGCGCCACCCTTGTGGGCTGCCTTGCCTCCCTCCTATGGCCCATAGGGCCCATATCTTCCCCCGGGGGGTTCCGGTAACCCCCCCGGAACTCCGATACGTACCTGATACATTCTGAAACAATTCCGGTGTCCGAATACTATCATCCAATATATGAATCTTTACCTCTTGACCATTTGGAGACTTCTCGTCATTTCCGTGATCTCATATGGGACTCCGAACAATGTTTGGTCACCAAAACACATAACTCATAATACAAATCGTCATCGCACGTTAAGCGTACGGACCCTACGGGTTCGAGAACTATGTAGACATGACCGAGACACATCTTCGGTTAATAACCAACAGCGGAACCTGGATGCTTATTCTATGAAGATCTTTATCAGTCAAACCGTAATGACAACATACATCATTCCCTTTGTCATCGGTATGTTACTTGCCCGAGATTCGATCGTCGGTATCTTCATACCTAGTTCAATCTCGTTACCGGCAAGTCTCTTTACTCGTTCCGTAATACATCACCCCACAACTAACTCATTAGTCACATTGCTTGCAAGGCTTATCATGATGTGTATTACCGAGAGGGCCCAGAGATACCTCTCCAATACTCGGAGTGACAAATCCTAATCTCGATCTATGCCAACCCAACAAACACCTTTGGACATACCTGTAGAGCATCTTTATGATCACCCAGTTATGTTGTGACGTTTGATAGCACACAAGGTATTTCTCCGGTATTCGGGAGTTGCATAATCTCATAGTCAAAGGAATATGTATAAGTCATGAAGAAAGCAATAGCAACAAAACTTAACGATCATTATGCTAAGCTAACGGATGGGTATTGTCCATCACATCATTCTCCTAATGATGTGATCACGTTCATCAAATGACACACATGTCTATGGTTAGGAAACTTAATCATTTTTTATTAACGAGCTAGTCTAGTAGAGCTTACTAGGGACATAGTGTTTTGTCTATGTATCAAGTTTTCGGTTAATACAATTCTAGCATGAATAATAAACATTTATCATGATATAAAGAAATATAAAATAACAACTTTATTATTTCCTCTGGGGCATATTTCCTTCAGTCTCCCACTTGCACCAGAGTCAGTAATATAGTTCACATCGTCATGTGATTTAACACCAATAGTTCACATCTTTATGTGATTAGTTCACATCGCCATGTGACTAACACCCAAAGGGTTTACTAGAGTCAATAATCTAGTTCACATTGCTATGTGATTAACACCCAAAGAGTACTAAGGTGTGATCATGTTTTGCTTGTGAGAGAAGTTTAGTCAACGGGTCTGCCACATTTACAGCCGTATGTATTTTGCAAATTTTCTATGTCTATAATGCTCTGCATGGAGCTACTCTAGCTAATTGCTTCCACTTTCAATATGTTCCATATTGAGACTCAGAGTCATCCGGATCGGTGTAAAAAGCTTGCATCAACGTAACTCATTATGACGAACTCTTTACCACCTCCATAACGAGAAATATTTCCTTACTCCTCTTAGGTAACTAAGGATAACTTTGAATGTTGTCCAGTGATCCACTCCTAGATCACTATCATACCCCCTTAGCAAACTCATGGCAAGGTACACAACAAGTCTGGTACACAGCATAGCATTCTTTATAGAACCTATGGCTGAGGCATTGGGAATGACTTTCATTCTCTTTCTATTTTTTTGCCATGGTCGGGTTTTGAGTCTTACTCAACTTTACACCTTGCAATACCGGCAAGACCTCCTTCTTTGACTGTTCCATTTTGAACTACTTCAAAATCTTGTCAAGGTATGTACTCATTGAAAAATCTTATCTAGCGTCTTGATCTATCTCT
Source organism: Aegilops bicornis (assembly GCA_021605145.1). Taxonomy (NCBI): domain Eukaryota; kingdom Viridiplantae; phylum Streptophyta; class Magnoliopsida; order Poales; family Poaceae; genus Aegilops; species Aegilops bicornis. Next base: position 345,208,177 of record CM038671.1, on the reverse strand, counting down.
ACAGATCTTGATGCCCAATATGTAAGTAGTTTCATCGAGTTCTTTCTTTGAAAAACTCCTTTCAAACACTCCTTTATGCTTTCCAGAAAATTTTACATCATTTGCAATAAAAAATATGTCATTCACATATACTTATCAGAAAGGTTGTAGTGCTCCCACTCACTTTCTTGTAAATATAGGCTTCACTGCAAGTCTGTATAAAACTATATGCTTTAATTAACTCATCAAAGCGTATATTCCAACTCCGAGATCCTTGCACCAGTCCATATATGCACCGCTGGAGCTTGCACATTTTATTAGCATCTTTAGGATTGACAAAACCTTCTGGTTGCATCATATACAACTCTTTTCATAAATCCATTAAGGAATGCAGCTTTGATATCCATTTGCCAGATTTCATAAAATGCGGCAATTGCTAACATGATTCGAACAGACTTAAGCATCGATACGAGTGAGAAAGTCTCATCGTAGTCAACTCCTTGAATTTGTCGAAAACCTTTTGCAACATGTCGAGCTTTGAAGATAGTAAACATTACTATCAGCGTGAGTCTTCTTCTTGAAGATGCATTTCTTCTCTATGGATTGCCGATCATCGGGCAAGTCGACCAAATTCCATACTTTGTTCTCATACATGGATCCCATCTCAGATTTCATGGCCTCAAGCCATTTCACGGAATCTAGGCTCATCATCACTTCCTCATAGTTCGTATAGGTTCGTCATGGTCTAGTAACATGACTTCCAGAACAGGATTACTATACCACTCTAGTGCAGAACGTACTCTGGTTGACCTGCGAGGTTCGGTAGTAACTTGATATGAAGTTTCATGATCATCATCATTAGCATCCTCACTAATTGGTGTAGGCATCACGTGAACGGTTTTCTGTGATGAACTACTTTCCAATTAAAGAGAAGGTACAATTACCTCATCAAGTTCTACTTTCCTCCCACTCACTTCTTTCGAGAGAAACTCCTTCTCTAGAAAGGATCCATTCTTAGCAACAAAGATCTTGCCTTCGGCTCTGTGATAGATGGTGTACCCAACAGTTTCTTTTGGGTATCCTATGAAGACGCACTTCTCCGATTTGGGTTCGAGCTTATTAGGCTAAAGCTTTTTCACATAAGCATCGCAACCCCAAACTTTAAGAAACGACAGCTTAGGTTTCTTGCCAAACCATAGTTCATACGGTGTCATCTCAACGGATTTAGATGGTGCCCTATTTAACATGAATGCAGCTATCTCTAATGCATAACCCCAAAATGATGATGGTAAATCGGTAAGAGACATCATAGATCGCACCATCAATAAAGTACGGTTACGACGTTCGGACACACCATTACGCTGTGGTGTTCCAGGTGGCATGAGTTGTGAAACTATTCCACATTGTTTTAAATGAAGGCCAAACTCGTAACTCAAATATTCGCCTCCGCGATCAGATTGTAGAAACTTTATTTTCTTGTTACGATGGTTCTCCACTTCACTTTGAAATTCTTTGAACTTTTCAAATGTGTCAGACTTGTGTTTCATTAAGTAGATATAACCATATCTGCTCTGATAACCCGTGAAGGTTAGAAAATAGCGATACCCGCCGCGAGCCTCAGCACTCATCGGACCGCATACATCGGTCTGTATTATTTCCAATAAGTCAGTGGCTTGCTCCATTGTTCTGGAGAACGGAGTTTTAATCATCTGGGCCACGAGGCATGGTTCAGAAGCATCAAATGATTCATATTCAAGTGATTCCAAAAGTCCATCCACATGGAGTTTCTTCATGCGCTTTACACCAATATGATATAAACAGCAGTGCCACAAATATGTTGTACTATCATTATCAACTTTGCATCTTTTGGCATCAATATTATGAATATGTGTATCACCACAATCGAGATTCGACAAACCATTCACATTGGGTGTAAGACCATAGAAGGTTTTATTCATATATACAGAACAACAATTATTCTCCGACTTAAATGAATAACCGCATTGCAATAAACATGATCTAATCATATTAATGCTCAACGCAAACACCAAATAACATTTATTTAGGTTCAATTCTAATCCAGAAGGTAGAGGGAGTGTGCGATGGTGAACGTATCAACCTTGGAATTACTTCCAACACACATCGTCACCTCGTCTTTAACTAGTCTCTGTTTATTTTGCAACTCCTGTTTCGAGTTACTACTCTTAGCAACTGAGGCAGTATCAAATACTGAGGGTTGCTATAAACACTAGTAAATTACACATCAATAACATATATATCAAATATACCTTTGGTCACTTTGCCATCCTTCTTATCCGCCTAGTATCTAGGGAAATTCCACTTTGAGTGACCATTTCCTTTGCAGTAGAAGCACTCAGTTTCAGGGTTGGGTCTAGCTTTGGGCTTCTTCATGGGAGTGGCAACTTTCTTGCCATTCTTTTTGAAGTTTCCCTTTATTTCCCTTGCCCTTTTTCTTGAAACTAGTGGTCTTGTTAACCATCAACACTTTATGCTATTTCTTGATTTCTACCTTCGCTGATTTTAGCATCGCGAAGAGCTTGGGAATCGTTTTCGTCATCCCATGCATATTATAGTTCATCACGAAGTTCTAGTTACTTGGTGATAGTGACTAGAGAACTCTATCAATCACTATCTTATCTGGAAGATTAACTCCCACTTGATTCAAGTGATTGTAGTACCCAGACATTCTGAGCACATGCTCACTAGATGAGCTATTCTCCTCCATATTGTAGGCAAAGTACTTGTCAGGAGTCTCACACCTCTTAACACGGGCATGAGTCTGAAATATCATTTTCAACATCTTGGAACATCTCATATGAACAATGGCGTTCAAAACATTTTTGAAGTCCCGATTCTAAGCCGTAAAGCATGGTGCACTAAACTATCAAGTAGTCATCATACCGAGCATGGAAAACGTTCATAACGTCTGCATCTGCTCCTGCAACAGGTTTGTCACCTAGTAGTGCATCAAGGACATAATTCTTCTGTGCAGGAATGAGGATAATCCTCAGATCACGGACCGAGTCCGCGTCATTGGTACTATCATCTTTCAACTTAGTTTTCTCTAGGAACATATCAAAAATAAAACAGGGGAGCTATACGCGAGCTATTGATCTACAACACAGATATCCAAATACTATCAGGACTAAGTTCATGATAAATTTAGTTCAATTAATCATATTACTTAAGAACTCCCACTTAGATAGACATCCCTCAAGTCATCTAAATGACATGTGATCCAAATCAACTTAACCATGTCAGATCATCACGTGACATGGAGTAGTCATCAATGGTGAACATCTCTATGTTGATCATATCTACTATATGATTCACGTTTGACCTTTCAATCTCCAATGTTCTGGGGTCATGTCTGTACACGCTAGGCTCATCAAGTTTAACCCGAGTATTCTGCATGTGCAATACTGTCTTGCACCAGTTGTATGTGAACGTAGAGCTTATCACACCCGATCATCACGTGGTGTCTCGTCACGATGAACTGTCGCAATGGTGCATACTCGGGAAGAACACTTATACCTTGAAATTTTAGTGAGGGATCATCTTATAATGCTACCGCCGTACTATGCAAAATAAGATGCATAAAATATAAACATCACATGCAATCAAAATATGTGACGTGATATGGCCATCCTCATCTTGTGCCTTTGATCTCCATCTCCAAAGCACCGTCATGATCTCCATTGTCACTGGCTTGACACCTTGATCTCCATTGTAGCGGCGTTGTCGTCTCGCCAACTATTGCTTCTAGAACTATCGCTAACGCATAGTGATAAAGAAAGCAATTACATGCACTACAAAAAAAGACACATCCGTGACATTTTGGGCCGAACGAAAAAAATTTATGTCATGCTTATGACACTTCTATGATGATAATTGTGACAAAACCCGGTATCATCATAGATGTGGTGGGCTCCTACTTCTATGACAAAAACTCATGACAGAAAATTGGCTTTTCATCCAAGGCGGGCCGGAGACGCAGCTGCATGACATTCTTTGGGCCGTCCATGATGTAAAAAACTATGGTAGAAGCGAGGGCGAGGAAAATATCAGGGAGTTCCCGATTATGGTGGGTCGTCGGGGGCCGAGCGATGTGCGTTTCTCTCGTACACGTACGTGCGTGGGTGCGAGGCGTTGGGCTCTAACTGAACCCGAGCGAGGCGTTCGCCTACTGAACCCGAGCGATTGCACTGCAGGCTACGCGTTACTGAACCCGAGCGATCGATCGATGGCTGTTAATTAAACACAATCGAGCGATTCCTTCGCTACTGCTGCTAACTGAAGCCGATCGAACCCTGTTGTCTCCTTCCCTTGTTGAACAGTGAGCGTTGTTGGGGGGGGGGGGGGGTGGATGAACAGTTCCGGGTGGGGGGTTGGATGAACAGGACCCCGTGGTAGTAGAGGTCGTTGCCGCTGGATGAACAGGACCCCGATCGATCGAGCCGGTTGGGGGTAGATGAACAGGACCCCGTGGAGGGCTGGATGAACAGGACCCCGTGGAGGGCTGGTTGAGCAGTAGCCGGTGGACGGCTGGATGAACAGTAGCCCATGGAGGGGTGGTTGAACAGGACCCCATGGAGAGGGCTGGTTGAACAGGAGTCGGTGGAGGCTGAATGAACAAGAGCCCGTGGATGAATAGTTGCAGGTGGAGGCTGGAGGAGGTTGACGGTAGATGAATAGTAGCCCGTGGAGGCTGGAGGAGGTCGACGGTGGTGTCGGGGGTTGGGTGCGACATATGCCAATGGATGGCTTATCATGGTGGGAGCGAGTAGAACGTCGCCGGTGCCCGAAAGCGGGATGAGGCGTAGACACTAACGCCGGCGTACTTTACCCAGGTTCGGGGCTCTCCTAGGAGATAACACCCCTAGTCCTGCTCTGCGGGGTCTCCACGTGATCACTAAGGCACAAGTGGGTACAAGGGTGCTCCTTGAGCTGTATGCTAGAGGTAGGTGAAGGCAAGGCTAGCTCTCTCCTTCCTCTAACAGGTTCTAACAGGTTGGGAACCCTTTGCATGGGTGCCCTGGGGGGTTTATATAGGCCGACCCCCTAGGGGTACAATGGTATCCGGCCGGGCATAGGGCCCGGCCGTCAGTCTCTTTGGCCGCCGGCTTCTCCGCCGCCTGGTGGGCCCCGCCGACTAGTTGGGTACGGGGCCGACAGGCCGCCCCCGCCGCTCTCGGGTCTTGTCGGCAGCTGATCACTGTTGCCGTGTCTCTAATGACGCAGGCTTGGTCAGGGGGTCGTGGCTACAGCTCCGCCGCCTGGCGGGCGATTACTGTAGCCACTCCGTGTCTCGTCTGGTTAATGGCGCGTGGGTCCCGAGGAAGGGGCGGGCCGACTCCTAGGGGCCGACCTCCCTCGGGTCCGACTGGTGGGACTGTCGCCGTCTTCCGGGATCTCGCTGACTGGTGGGGCCCGTCGTCCTTGGGCCGTACCGACAGTCAGTCGTGGGAGCAGGATTCCACCTGCTTGTGATGATGTCAGGGATGGCATGGCAACAGTGCCACGCCGGGCGGAGATCTCTGCCAGATGACCTTTGTGACCATGCCAGCCCACAGGAAAGGGGAGGGATGGGCTACATCAGAACCATTCCCATCGCCCCCCCTTGATGAGGGCACGGGTTTCGCTGGTGCCGCGGGCCAACTCCTCGGGGCCGGCTTCTCTAGAAGCCATCGGATAGGAGTCGGCTTGTCTTGACCTTGCCCCCAGGACTCAGCTGTTTTTGGGCAGCCGGCTGTTCCTCCAGCCGGCCTCCAGAAGACGACTCTTCACCTTGGCATCTTGAGGGGCGCAGTCAGCCCCGATGTCTTGAAAGGTTCTGGGCTTCGGGTTAGTCTACCCGTGGCCCATTACTCCGACAGGTGGAGATGAACAGTATCTCGTGGAGTCCCATTTTGTGGTAGGCCACACCCCTCACGATGAACAGGACCGCCTTTTCTACCGTAGCGCTCCAACACAAGTTTGTTTCCTCCGTTTTGCGATACGCCACACCCCTCCCGATCAACAGGACCCTGTTTTGACCGTAGGAGGTCCAAGAGAAGTCCGTTTTCTCTGTTTTGCGGTACGCCAGACCCCTTTCGATGAACATGATCCTGTTTTGACACAAGGTTGTTTCCTCCGTTCGAACACACGACCGTTTCCTCTATTTTGCGGTATACCAGGCATCGTTTCGATCGGCTGTTCCGTCCAAGCCGGTTGGCTCCCGATGAACAGGACGACGGGACAGTTTCTCCGTTCTGACCCAGCCATGTACACGAGCTCTGGCCGTATGTATGCACGAGTAGGCGTTTGAGACCCCACCCATATGTACGTACGTGGCCGTATTTAGTTTCTTGCACCCTGGACGCTTTACATACGTGTACACGATATTAACGAGACTGCGTGACATGCTACGTGCGTGCCTCTACTACTACACGTGCCCTTTGTTACACGGCCACGGTTCATCGCTGCAGCCTGCATATAGACCGATCGACCAGTATGTACGTACATGTTCGCGACCATAATGACAACGCTACGTACGCTTCGACCAGGTGGGTCCCGACTGTCACACACTTCCTTACGTGCGAAGATGTAGCTGGTGGGTCCCAGCAGTCAGGGGGGAACTTTTTTTCGCGAAATACGGTGGCCTGTTTGGTGGGTCCCTCCTGTTAGGTGGAGGAATCATTATTTTCCCCGTAATAAGGAGGCACTTCCTTGCTGCGGCGGTGGACCCAGCTCTCCGCCTCTCCACGTACAGTACTCTTTCGATGGAAGTCATCTGTTGACCACATTGACAACGCCGCGCCGAGAGTACCAAGGCGGTGGACGACGGCGAGCCCTAGGAAGGGGACGATGCGGAGCCGGGGAAGACGTGGCAGTGGATGCCCATGCGAAGATGAGTACGAGGGTTCACTGGTTCGACTGTGGTGTGAGGCTGTCGTTGCCGCAGAATAACCGGGGGTCTGGGAGTAGAGTGATGGCCTGGCCAGCGGTGGGAGTAGTAGGCGGCGGTGAGGCCTCCGCGGCAGAACAGCCGGTCACGGGAGGCAGGAGCAGGCAGCACGACCAGCGCTGCTTTGGGCGGCTGGAGCAAGAAGACTAGAGGTTGAAGAAGCACAACGGCCATTGGATGGACGTCATACGGTCTCTGGAGCTAGAATCGTTCATATTGACTAAGTTGACAAAGCCCTCTGTCCCAGTCAACTTAGTAGGCCCACAAGTAAGCCTCCCACAATGTTGGGTCCCAACTAGCAGGGGGAGTATTAATTTTTGTGTGTGTAATAAGGAGGCACTTCCTAGCATGCGAAGATATAGCTGGTGGGTCCGACCTGTCAGCGGGAGCGATGTTGTTTTCTCGAAATATAGAGGCCCTTTCGGTGGGTCCTAGCTGTCAAGTGGAGGAATCATTATTTTGCGCGTAATAAGGAGGCATTTCCTTGCGTGTGGTCGTGGACCAAGCTGACAGCCTCTCCACGCACAGTCCACTTGCGATGGATGTCATTCGTTGACCACATTAACCATGCCGCGCCGAGAGCACCAGGGCGGTGGACGACGGCGATGCCTAGGAAGAGAATGACACGGAGATGGGAAGACGCAGCAGTGGAGTCATAGACGGAGAGGTGTACGAGGGTTTACTGGTTTGTTTGCCATCGCCGGAGAATAACAACAGGTGTGGGTGAGTAGAGGGATGGCTAGGCCAGCGTTGGGAGTACGGTGGGGCGGTGAAGCCTGCGCGGCAGCACAACTGGCCATGGGAGGAGGGAGCAGGTAGTCCTGCCGGCGCTTGTTTGACCGGCTGGAGCAGGAACATCAGAGATTGAAGAAGCATGACAGCCGTTGGATGGACATCCAACAGTCACTACTTGTGCGTCAACCTTTTTTTAGGAAAGCCTCAAATCTGTCGAAAACAGCATACATCCCATCTGCTAATTCTTAAGGTTTTTTTGGAGCCCATATTCTTTTTGTTAGCATTACAACCCATATTGTGGCCACGGTTAAAAAATTATACGAAATTTTGCATATTTCGGTGCGGTCCAAATTGTTTTTAATCCTAAAATTTCGAGTCACATTCAATCTGATTTTAAAAATAAATGTATATCAATATAAAATCCAACAAATTGTCCACACATAAAAATTAATGGAATTTAAAATCTCGAAATGAAAAAAAAATTGAAACTAATTGCCGGTTTGATGTGTTTTAAAAATGTACAGCCCATTTCTCATTAATGATAGGCCCTTTTCTGGGCCAGCCGAATGAAGCTCTCCTCTTCTTGAAAGATTTGCAGCCCAACAGGCCTGACAAAGCGACTTACTTGACATAGCAAAAAAAACCGGGCTAGGCATTTTCAGAAAGAAAAAAACTACTAGGCTGGTATGTGGTAAACATAAAAGAAAAGGCTGTCTAGACAAGCCAGAGTGCCCCGCACAGCCCAGTTGACACCCTGCTTCTGTCTCAAAAACAAATTAGATGAACGCCACTCCAATTATGGTGATTCATAAAAAATCCATTGCAATTTCCAAACTTTGAAAAATGTCACTGCAATTTTTGCAAACTTTCAAAAATGCCAGTGCAGTTTTTGCTAACTTTGAAAAACGCCACTCAAGACTTCGAAAAAATGCCACTGGAAATGGCATTTTTCAAAGTTTGGAAATTGCAGTGGCATTTCTCGGAATCACCAAATTTGGAGTGGCATTTATCAAATTAACACAAAACAAAAATAATTGGGTGAGCTGCTGGGTCCCTGGTGTCAGCCACTCGTTGTGCAATTATCTCGTTTACTGACTACGTTGACAATTGCATGGGACCTAGATGTCAGAAATCCATTAGGAGAAACCATTTTTTATTGGCTTGAAATAAGGAGGCACTTGCTTGTGTACTTCCATGACCTTGGTGGGTCCCTGCTGTCATCCTCTCCATGTACAATCATCTCCTGATTGTGTACGCGTCAACCTGGTATGCCCACAAGTCAGCCTGTAAACCCGTGGCGGACAAATACAACCCATTTAAAAAATAACAGCCCATTCCACACGTTCAAATGGAAAGTTCGACATTCAGAGCAAAGTAACAAGTCTGATCCAAATATAGAGTACTGAACTTCCACGTTGATAACCATCATAACTAAGTTAACTAACTACTCCCACTAATACTCTAGTACTGTACATGTACTAACTTACTCTTATCTAACTAGCTGATAGGGTGCGTTGCTCGCGCGCGTTGGTCCTTTCCGTGACAGCGTGGTCCACCGAAGCTTCGGCTTCTAAGCAGAAAACCCACTTGACGAGCTGGTAGTAAAATTCGGCGTCGCGAACGCATGCGTGCCCGACAGCCTCCAGTGCTATTTGCTGGGCACCGGCCTCCATGTAGTCGGCCCAGTTGCAGGCGCTCTGCTCGCGACTTAGAGCGTTGGTGCGCTGCTGCTCCATGTCCCGCTGGCGGCGCAAATCGGTGATAGGATGCTCTTCCGCCAGGCGGTCGTGCTCCAACAACTCCTCATACTCCGCATTACCATCTAAAGACCGATAGAATGCCTCCTCCCTCCGTCTGCCTTCCAGTGAAAAACCGAACACTAGTTCCGGCGGTGACCGCCTCCGGCGTCGCCTATTGTGGACTGGCGGGGGCATGGTGGACGTGGCGAGAGCGAGGATAAGTGGCGAGTGACGTCGGGCTGGTGGGGGCTTATTTGGATAGGGTGAGTTGGGTGATTGTGCCACCGGAGAAGGACGGTAAACAATAATTATAGGCTGAAGGTAGGAAAACCAGCGTGTCGCGAGAAACGCAACTGTCATCGCGGTCATCGAAATTCAATGCATAAGCAGGCATGGCTTAGCACGCCAGCTTGCCATGGAAAACTAGAAAAACTGAAATTATGACTGTGTCATCCCATCCCATCAGTGGTGCGTCCCGTCCGTGCTGGGTCGCACGTCGGCATGATGGTCAAATGAGTGCACTCAAATCATCCATATGAGGTACTCCCTCCTTGTCAAAAATGAGGAAGTACGTGTGTGATCTGCTATTTATTAGTGTAGGATCGAGTAGGTCGTTTTTTTAAGTGAGCCCTACAAACCTGAAAGGAGGTAGTACATGTGTGATCCGCTATTTATTCGTGTAGGATCGTGTAGGTCGGATAGTGTATGTGTAGGATCGAGTAGGTCGGATGGTGTACGTGTAGGATCGCATTAGCTGAAGAACGTTCGCTGACTCACAGGCCTGGCATTGTAATATGTTCACACTAGTAGCTGTCGGATTTCGGGTTCCGGCAGACCCTTGAGGTTTGAACACTGGGGTGCGCGCAGAGATCTTTCCCCCGCCAGCTCACGCGTTAATGGTTTGCGAGGGATCTAAACTGGGAACAATGAACAACACAAGCGACACAAGGTTTATACTGGTTCCGGCCACCGTGGTGGTGTAATACCCTACTCCAGTGTGTGGTGTGGTGGATTGCCTCTGGGGCTGATGAAGAACAGTACAAAGGGAGAACAGCCTCGCGAGGGGCTGTTCTTAAGCTGGTGCAATGAACTGCTTGGGTGAGTTCAGTCGCCTCTCTCTCTCTCTTTCTCTCTCTGGTTGATTCATCGACCCCTGGTTGATCTCTCGATGGTCGATCTCTCTATCCGTCCCCCCTACCCGGTGGGTGCCTAGTCCTATTTATAGAGCCAGGCCCTAGGCCTGTCGGAGTAAATGACCACGGGTAGCCTAGCCGGCTCCCCTGGCACTTTCAAAAAATTACGGGCCGATCGGGCCTCCAAGCGTCCAAGGCGTGGGGCCGCCTTCCCTCGGCCAGCTACCCCCCAAGCCGGCTACCAAGAGGCGGCCCGACCCTAAACCCACAGGAGAAAGGCCGGCAGAGGGCCGACTCCAAGAAGCCGGCCACGAGAAGGCCGACTCCAAGAAGCCGGCCACGAGAAGGCCGACTCCAAGAACCCGGCCCCCTAGCAGGCGGACAAGATCGCCCCCTCAAACTTTGCACCCACATAACGGCGATGAGACGGGTCGTGGCTACAGTGAAGCCTGCCACCCCTGAATCCCGGAGCAGGCGTGGCCACAGTGCGCCGTACGGGGCGGCCATCACCCGTCCTGCACGCATCACAAGTTGCCAAGTTGATTCTGACGTCAAGACGCGACAAAGTTGTCAAGATGGCTCATGGGCGGCGGGCCCCTCCAGTCAGAGAGATACCCGAAGGAGGCCAGGCCTCCCCCAGTCGGCCAGAGGTATGGCCGGCTCCCCGTAGCCGGCTTGCTCCCTCCCTTGAAGGAGGCGCCTCATTAAGGAGACAAGGTGAGGTAAGGCTACAGCCAAAGCGGTGGCACTGTAGCCATGCTTACCTCGACAAAGCCCTCATCATCAGGATTGAGGCAACAGTAACTAGCCCCCGACAAGGCCCCTAGCGGTGGGGCCAGCTTGTCGGCCAGAAGCCGGCAAGGCGGGACCCACCAGTTGGCGAGCCCTGGCCGGGCGGAGAGGCCATGAGCATAGACACTGGCGGCTAGGGCCCGTGCCCAGCGAGATTACCATTGTACCCCTGGGGGGTAGGCCTATATAAACCCCCCAGGGTACCCATGCAAAGGGTTGGTTCTTAGAGTTTTAGACACCACATAGAAGGAAGAGGAGAGCTAGTCGTGCCCTTCTTCTTCCTCTCACCAAAACAGCTCAAGGGGCCTCCTGTAGCTACTTGTTCACCTAGTGATTACGCGGAGACCCCACAGAGCAGCAGTAGGGGTGTTATCTCCACGGAGAGCCCCAAAGCTGGGTAAGATTCGCCGGCGTGCATGTCTTCGCCTCATCCCGTTTCCAGGCAATGGCAACGTCTTATTGGCTCCCACAATGATAAGCCACCCGTTGGCATATGTCGCACCTACCACCCGACAGGGCCTCTCCCCAAATAATGAGCGGGAAGGGCGCCAACAATTGGCCATTTTGAAGGGCAACATCTAGTACACTTATCCTGACTAAAGTTGGTCTTCGACTGCCAAAGGCTCAGGCGGTGACGCCGTCCTGGGCTCCATGATGACATCCATCCAGCCGTTCTACTGGTCTTGGTCTTGTTGCACCGAAGCGGTAACCTTTGCCTGATGCCTTGGCATGTGCTTGCCCCCTTTGCACCGAAAGGGAAACAAGGACCTTTGCCAGCATCACCGGGTCCTCGATCGTCGTCATGGCTTGCGCCACGGGGCACCCTCGTGAGGTACCCTGCCTTGATCTCTCGCCTCCTCGCGAGCCTGCACGAGGAGGCTGCTCCCGAGGAAGCTCCTCGTCGTCCGCCTCATGAGGCTTGGCCTCGCGAGGGTCTTGAGCTTGAGCTGATGAAGCTGGGCCATGCTGGGCCCCCACTTGAGCCACGCCACAGGCCGCAGGCAGGCAAGTCTGGGGACCCCTGTTCCTAGAACGCCGACAGTAGCCCCCGGGCCCAAGGCGCGCCCGGACTTGGCTTAGCAGAGAAGCGAAGGGGCAAGTGCGAAGCGCCGCGGGCCCCAACAGCCTGCGGCCTTGGGCGCCGCGTGGCGATTGATTGGTCGTGGGCGTCTCCGCTCCCCCACGATGCCTCGGCAACCACACGACTTGACAAGTCCCTACATGCAATAACGGGTCATGATTACCTGCGATCGTGGATGCCGACGGTTGGCCTCCCCCGGCTATAAGTACGGAACGACGCGCGCCATTCCCATTCATCTTCCTCTGCTACTCCTCCTCTTCTTCATCTTAGCCATTGCTCCGTCTCACGCTGATGGCACCCATCCGCCGGTTTTCTGCAGAAGAGAAGGGAAAGGCCCCCCGAGAGGGTCCTGACCCGCTTCCGCCGAAGAAGCGGTTAGTCCTCTGCCGCCGAGACAAGGGTGCGTGGCAGGAGATATCGAGGCCCTGGTACGAGCGACCGCCACCGAGGTTCCCGCTACCCCTATATGCCCGCATCGATGGCCCTGGAGGAGTAGACGCCAAGCGCCATAGATGACACCGCCGCCGGTGCCGGCGGGTCACGGCGGTGCGCGTTGTTCCTCCTGGAGTCCATGCTGAGGGCTCCTCCCGAGAGCTTGTGCTTCACACCGCCATGCCTCCTTAATCTTGGATTCGCCTTCCTCCCTCCTTCGCCTTCGAGATCCCTCCGAGGGGCTCTCTTGATCTCTGGTTGCAGCACACTGGCTGCAGCACCCTTGCGACCGGAGCGGAGGTTGCGGTTGTCACTCCAGGCAAGGTCTACATGACACGAGGCTGGGGCGAGATCGCCCGGGTCTGCGGACAAGGGGCGCCCTCGTGATCCACTTAGAATACGATGGCGCCTCCTTGATGTTCTTTAAGGTCTTCGACCCGGAAGGACGCCGGCTGGAATGCTGCCCCGAGAGGGGCGGTCGGGGCATCGTCGCGTCGAGGACTAGGCCGCCGATCGCCCCCTCGGCAGCTCTTCGGGCAGCAGCGAAGGGGCTGAAGGGTCCAGCTCCTCTGCCGAGCTACGAGCCCCCGAGCTCGCGCCGCGCTCGGAGCCGGGCGGGCGCTTCAGGCTACCGGCGTCGGTGATCTGGATGGGGTTGGCGCCGGCGCCTGGCGGCCCACTGTTGACGATGGCGTCTCCTGCGGAGGCACGTGTAGTCGGCGTCCCTTAGGATCATCACCTTTTATTTCCTGCAAAGAATCGAATTAGCACCCCGCGGGGGTATGTAAGGCGCTGGCCGTGTTTTGTGAACATTATGTCCTTATGATGAATCGGTGCGAGATGCTTGTTCTTTCCCGGCTCAATTCCCCCTTTCTTTCCTCATGAGGGATCGGTGCTCTGCGCCGATAGGTCCCGGTCCCCAGGTAGGCTTCAGCCGTCGCTGGTATGCCAGGTCGCGATGCCATGGTCAAGGCCAGGAGGTGAGCGGCCCGAGGTCCAGTAAGAGCCCCTGAGTCACGATGCTCAGGAGGTCCCCTTTAGCGCTCAAGCAGCCTCCGCAGGGCAAGAAAGGTAGGCAGCTTTGTCGTGGAAGAGCAGCAGTAGGCGGAGGGTTTTAACGCTGAGGCGGATTAGTTGTTGCGCGACTTATCTTGCAGGTTTGGAAAAGCGTTCGATGAGGTGCCATGTCTGCGCGACGGCAACCGAGGTGTTGCTGGGTAGGGTCCTCGCGAGCTTCTCCCTTCTCCCCCGTGCTTTCCTTAGTGCTCTACGTCCTCAGGTCCCGGCCCTCGAGAGAGCTCAACCGCCGCTGGTATGACAGGTCGCGATGCCGTGGGTCAAGGCCAGGGGGTGAGGGCTGGAGAGCCAGTAAGAGTCCATGAGTCGCGATGCTCAGGTACCCCACTTTTAACATGCAAGCGGATCGCACCGGAGAGGAGGAGAGAAGGCTCGTGATGTCGCTAGCGTTACTCCTGGAGCAGGTCCTGCGTACCAATCACAAGGGGAAACAAGATTCGTCGTTACGGTTGCGAGCCAACCATTGGTAGCTCCGAGGGAGTGATCGAGGGCACTGAGGGCTTGGTGAGGTGGCGCCTTGCGGGGCTGCCGCGGCCAGAGCTCAGCCACTCAGATTTATCGGCATTGCAGGGACGGACCCGTGCGCAAGTGCCGTGCCTGAGCGAGCGGCTCCAAAGGTAGGTGTCAATCGAGCAGGCGATTAGGTCAAGCATGTTATGTATGAATGAGCAAATCCATTTAGATAGGTGTGGAGAAAGCACACGCCACTGGGTTTGGCCCGAGCAGCTTGGGGATAATGCAGCCCGAGGGGCGCCCCCAACAAGGTAAATAAAGAACATAAGCGAAACGGATACATGACGCAGGGATGGACCCACGCGTTCGGGAATGATGCACTTTAGGGCGCCCCAAATGAAAACGGAACTTGGAAAGGTATCACCTGATATGGTCGGAGATGGCGGGATGTTGAGGTAGCGGATGATGCGTGGTGAGGAAGCCGGCGCTCACGAGCCCTCCGGACCTGGAGCCTCGGGAGGCTCCGGGGGCTCGGGGGGTTCGTCGAGAGCCACCTCCATCTCTGCCAGGACCGCGCGCTGCTTGACCTCCTGAGCTTCCAGAGCACCCCTCAGCAGGCGCTGATGGGCGGCGACCGCGTTTGGCAGGCCGAAAGGCATGCGAACGTAGCTGTGAGGAGGCCCCTCACAACGCCCCACGCGCGAGGGCCAGAGGCGCTCCTGAGACGCGGCCCGGTTAAGCCCTGGTATGTCGATGCAGATCCATAGCCCGGCATCCTCGCCTGGATGCGGGGCCACGGCGGGCAGGCGGCGATAGCCGCGCATGACTCTTGACTCCTGTAGCTCCTGGGTGTTCCTCGCGATGAACTCCTGAGGGTTTGGCCCTCCTTGTCCCATACATTCCTGAGGGAAACGTGCCTTGAAGCACGCCTCCAAGTGGTGCTCGAGCGCCTCCCTCGTGACCTCGGCTAGGTCGGTGGCTCGCCATGAAAGAGCCCCCAAGCCCAGCCTGAGGAGGGCTCCGGGCGCGCCTTCCTATGCGACAGATGGGGCAATAGAACAAGGGTATGGTTCAAAAAGAGGTAGCATACCTGAGGGTCGGTGGGAAGTGGCTTTGCTTGTGGTCGTCGTCCTCCGCACACACTACGACATCAAACTTGGGGACGGAGACCATCCCGCGCGGGCGCTAGGTCTGAGAGGACGGCATTGTCGTCAGTGCGTGACCTCGCTCGCCGACGACGAGTGCGTCAATGTTGTACGTCCTTTTCTTCCCTGGCGGATCTGTGACCACCAATGAGGAGGGAGAGAGGGGCCGTCTTTTTTAGATCTGGAGAGAGGGTGATAGTGTGAGAAGCAAGTGGGCAGCCCTTAGCAAGAAAGCGCTGAAGCTCCAGCCTATATATCTTTTTTATACTACTAGTACTCGAGGTAGAGTAGTGGTAGAGTAGTTTATATTTTCTCTGCATACAATACTAGTTAGTCGTGCTTCAAAACTGAATGGTTGTAACAGCCTGGTTTTTTGCCCTTTTCTTTTTCTTTTAATTTAATTGGTTTTTGCTCTGTTTTTCTTTTTGGAGTGGTTCTGTGGCCTTGCCACATGGGAAATCATCCTCATTACCCCTCCCAAGTGGCTCATCATTCTCAAAACCTTGCCAAGATCATGCCACTTCACTGCTTGACCAAATCCTAATTTCTTTTTTCTCAAGAATATTCCTTTTTCTATTAAAGGAATAACCCTGTCTGCCTTAGGTTGTGAAGCAACCTATATTCATGTCCATCCAAAAATTCCCAAATAATTCTCATGATTCCTTTGGGTCATATGTTTCTCAAATATGCCCAAACTTTCTTGTCCTAGCCCAAGAATAATTCCCCAATAATTATTCTTCCTTTCTGTCCTGAGTGGCACTTTGTGAAGGAAGTGTCATCTATCTTATCTTGTTTGCTCCCAAACTTGTTGGGCATTCTTTTAAGTCCAAATAATTGCCACATGCCAAAAATCAACTTTTTTTGCCTAGCAAATCTTCGTCAGTGATTTTTCAAATTTTCTGTCAAACAGAAGCCACTGTGAAGGAAGTACTACCTAGGAGAATCCAAATGAGTTGAAATTTTGCATGCCTCTTCTTGTGCTCATATTATCTCACTCCTACAAATTCATCCCCATCCAATCATTTGTGTGAGCACAGGGCCAAATCTTTGATTCTGGCAATATTTTTAGGTTGTGAAGCAAGTGCATTTTATATTGCTTCAAAAATCCTGATAAATTACCAGATTGTTCTAGTATCCTTAGAACATATCTCCACCTAATTTGGCACCATTTCACTTAGCCAATATTTCTCCAAAATTATTCCAAGATTCTGGTCAGTGAAGATGTTTGTGAAGCAAGTGCCATTTTGGCTTGTCCATTTGGTGTGAAACTTTTACAACATCTTTATTTGACCAAATGACTAAGCCTTGCCAAATTTGAGCTCAGTTTAACACTCGATGTGAGTGCACCTTCCTGATCTTGATTCTGGACTAAATATGCACTTGTGAAGCAACTATGGTGCATCTTGGTCCTAATCTTCTCAAAGTTACCAGGGTGAAAGTCCTTGTTTACCTAAACCTTCCAGACAACTCCTTTGCTCCCAATATCCTTCCTGTTGATCAGCAGTTCTCGGCCAAGTTTACTGCAGTAAACTTTAGAGGTTACTTACCATTTAACCAGAGCAGTTTTCATCGATCTACCCCCGCAGTTGAAACCTCCCCTGGAATGACTTATCCGTAGACAACAATTTCAAGCCCATCTTCCCCGCTACATTCCAGTGCACGCGGTGACCGCGTTAATGGCATCACAAAGGCACGACTGTGGTGCAAAGTGGCACGCATCCAAAGGCGTTTGTGCTTCGGCACCTCCTCCTCTCATCGGCTTCGCGCGCGTGAGCGTGTCCAGCAGTTTTACCGCGTCGTCGCCGTCCTCCTGGGCCACTCTCCCTCTCCGTAAAACCCCTCGCCGACGCTCGCCCACGGGTGGCCTGTGCTCCGTTTGGCTCCGAGCTCGTTTCGGCCTCTTCCTACGCTATCTGGCATCGCCTACCCCTCCGTGAGCTCTGAATCAATAGCTCGTCGTGTTCCTGCACCCTCCCGTGCTTGCTGGCCTTGCCAGAGCGTTTGCCGGATCCCCACGACGCCACCCGAGCTCGGCCTCCCTCGCCCCGGCTATAAATAGGCCTCACCCGAGCCGTTCGAGCACACCAGTAGCCTCTCCTCCCTCCACTACCCCTCCCCAGCCTCTCATTCAAGCTCGAGGAGCTCTCTATGCCATGGCCGTCGCCTCTACTCACTTCGAGTCCGCCAACCCCAAGCCCCGTTCTCTCTTCCACCACCTCTAGTAGATCACCCAGCCACTAGAGACTCTCCCATAACTCCCCTTTCCTTGCCGGAGTCTCCATAGCCTCGTCATCAAACTCTGGCCGAAGCCCCATCCGCTGCAGCTGCAGCTCTCCTCGACGTCGACCTCCCCGGAGTGCCTGGATGGTCCAGGACGGCGCGGCTCGGCCTGCTGATCTCGCCGCTAGGCAGCACGACACATGAGGTGGACGGAGTCGCCGGCGGTCATCATCCGGGCGGCCGACCTAGCCTCTGCCTCAGCGCGCATCGGGGAGGAGGAAGAAGGACCGAGATGAGAGAGAGAGGATAAAGTGGACCCCGCCTGTAAGTCTCATAGCCGCCCGGTCCCGCCTTGCCACGCTGGATAAGTGGAGGCGTATTCCTCGGAATACGTCTTCCCAGCTAGAAAGTGCACTTTCTTTCTCTTTCAGCTCAAAATGCGTTTTCTCTTCTCCGAAGGTGTATTCCTCTAAATGCGCTTTCTGTTTTTCAGCTTAGGGGCCTGTTTGTAGAAATATTTTTACAGATTGGTCCCTGAACTTCGTCGGGCTATAACTCTTTGCTTGCAACTGCAAATCAGGTGAATCCAAAGCCCATTTCTTTGTTTTGTCGAGCCCGTTCTGTTGGTTTCATTTTCACTATCGTTTGGCACTGTGAAAATGACCATTTTGCCCTTATGCTTAATCATCCCTCTCCAAGAGAGAACGTTTTTCGGCCTATCTTTCTGCGATCTTTCCGCACTTATTCCCAGAGTATTCTTCATCCCCAGGCAAGACACAAACACCATTTGCATGATAGCCATGCAGTAGCATTGGTTTTCAACTTGAATCTTTAATAACTATATCGTTGTTTTGCTACTGCTGCCGTTATTTCGGTTGTGCTTATGGATCGGTGGTTACTGTCATGCTATGTTTTCTTGCACTCTGTTAATATGTTCTACTCGCTAGTATTACTTTCATATTGCCATGCTTGATAATAGTACATGTTGGGTAGTTCATGTTCTTCGGTGCTTGACTAACGTCGGTTACCGAGTATCGTTAATATGCATTGTTCCTTTGCTGTTAGTTGGTTAAGTGATTACTCGGTAATGTTATTGATGTGTTCTTGCATCGTATTTATTGCTGATGCTAATGGTCATGTTATGAGTAGTGTTGTACTTGTAATATTCATGCTCGTCATTATGGTATGCTCAGTTGGATATGATTCATTGTTGATATGGTGGATAGTTATGTTGCACCCCCATGCTTATGTTGATATCATGCTCATGCTTTGTAATTGCATCATGTTAAGTTTATCATGGCTCAGCATATTACATTCAAGTTTAACCGGATTAAATTGAACTTGAACAACTGTTGGCCGAGTCATAGTGCCACCATATCGAGCTGACCAGTGCAACCACGCTTACCTTTATGGGAAGGTCCTAACTGGGTCTATTGTCGTGCCTCTCGCCAGTGCCTCCAACGAGGGAAGGTTATGGGCGCGCGCTACACTGATCAGGTAGGCGGACATAAGCCTTGTGTGCCCGTTGTTGTTGTTATGGATCCTTGTCCCTATTTGGGACCTTTTTTGCCACGATGGAGGCCGTTTTGCCACGACACTGGCCATTGGTGTCTTTGGTAGACACGGGGCTACCCAGGACTAGCCCAGTGGGGAGTGAGTCGGAGTGGCCGAGAGAGTGACATGGCAGTAGGACGGTTTGTCAGAACGCCGGTTGTCCACCCGAATGGTAGTGCGAGGCCATTGGTTCCGTAGTGTGGGTACAGTGCACTAACCTCTGTAGAGTGTATATTAAATCTATCGATAGCCATGCCCGCTGATAAGGACCCAGATCTTGTCGGTCACACTGTGAGTCAACAATGATTAATAATAACTTGATTAATAACAACCCTGGTCCGATGATGAGATAAGTTGGTTATGTGATCCATGAATGATCACCATTTGGTTACGAGATAACCCGTTGAGCCCAGAGTGGTTTCTTTTGTGATTCGTGAATGATCACCGTTTGGTTACGAGGTAACCTGTTGAGCCCATAGTGGTTCCGTTTGTGCTCCGTGAATGATCACCGTGGTATCGAGGATACCGAGTTGTTGGATATTCGTGATGTTGTGCGAGAATCATGGGTAAATATCAAGCTCCTTGTGGTCATTTAATGATTACTACGGTATTGTTTATACCAAGCTTGATTTGATCCTGAGATGATCGTGTGATGTTCGAGGTTGGTAAGTGCTGCACGTGATGGTTACGAGATAACCCGAGCATAGTAAGTTGGTGCATGATAATGTCAGCATGTTGCATGATAGTGTCATCATGTTTATATGTCCATGCCATGCTCATATTGTTCTAGCTGTATCTTGTTGTTCAAGCTATGTTGTTCGGATAATATATTGTTAATCCGTGTTTAACCTATAATTGCCATGCTGTTGTATGTCTTGAATGCTTCTGGTTATTGTGAGCTTGCAAGTACATTCAATGTACTGACCTGGCGTGTCATGCCAGTTTGCAGGTCATGTCGGATCCGATTGATTGCTTGTTGTGGTTTCTGTTCGTGCCAGCTAGGATAAGCGTTCCAGCTAGAGTCCCTATGGAGTGGAGTTCACCACCGTCATTGTTGTTCCGCTGCTAGAAGTTATTCCGCTGCTTCGTGTTCTCCTGCTGTTTGCATAGAGCAACTGAGGATGGCGTAGTGTCACCGTGCCGATGTTATTCATTGTAATATCGGAGACCTTATATTCATATTCGTGTAATAATAGAAAGCAGGTTTGTTCTATGCTAAGCAGTGCCGTATTCCGGAAGACTTCTCCTCGATCTCTAGGCTAGAATACGGGCGTTCCGGTTTCTCTGAGCCGGGGTGCCACAGAGGCACGCCATTAAAAAAATAAAGGTCGACAACTAATGCGGCACCTCGAGCCAACGCGGCCAGATCGCATTTTGCATGAGAAATTACACACCATGTTTCATTGACATGTGGTCCCATTCAAACATGTCAGTGAGACGATGGTGAGTCCTTTTGTACAATTTCTGAACGGACGTCTATGTAGGCCGGGGCGCCTCTTCATGTACCGTGGCAAACGTCCATCGACTCTTCGCCTTTCCCTCCCGATTTGGAACTGATGTGGCACGCTCTTCCTCCCTCCTCCATTTGCCTTCACCCTTCCTTCTGCCATTGTTCGATCGTCTTCTCCATGGAGGGAACAGGCCGGAAACGACCCCGTTATTCTTTCCCCGATCAGAATGATGATGTGGTGGAGGAACTCATTGATCGGTGCGACGTCATCACCTCGGCTAGCATGGCAGATTCGTTCAAGATCATTCTCGACTCAACTAATAACTTCATTACAAAGAACCCACGGGTCTAGGAGCGGTTTTATATCCCCTATCTTCTTCACCGTGACCCTGGTCACTTGCACGCAGACGACTGCTACCTCTTGAGCATGCGTTGGTTTTCCCTTGAAGAGGAAAGGGTGATGCAGCAAAGTAGCGTAAGTATTTCCCTCAGTTTTTGAGAACCAAGGTATCAATCCAGTAGGACATAACACACAGGTCACATAGTACCTGCACAAACAATAAAGAACCTTGCAACCAACGAGATAAAGGGGTTGTCAATCCCTTCACGGTCACTCGCAAAAGTGACATCTGATAAAGATAGTAAGATAAATATTTTTGGTATTTTTGTTGTATAGATTGAAAAGTAAAGATGGCAAAATAGTAAACGAGGTGTGATGTAAATAAAACAGATGAAATATAATAAGAAAGAGACCCGGGGGGGGGCATAGGTTTCACTAGTGGCTTCTCTCAAGATAGCATATATTACGGTGGGTGAACAAATTACTACCGAGCAATTGATAGAAAAACACATAATAATGAGAATATCTAGGCATGATCATGAATATAGGCATCACGTCTGTGTCAAATAGACTGAAACGATTCTGCATCTACTACTATTACTCCACAAATCGACCGTTATCTAGCATGCATCTAGAGTATTAAGTTCATAAGAATAGAGTAACACATTAAGCAAGATGGCATGATGTAGAGAGATAAACTCACGAAATATGATATAAACCCGATTTTTTATCATCGATGGCAACAATACAATACATGCCTTGCTGCCCCTACGTCCACTGGGAAAGGACACCGCAAGATTGAACCCAAAGCTACGCACTTCTCCCATTGCAACAAAGATCAATCTAGTAGGCCAAACTAAACCGATAATTTGAAGAGACTTGCGAAGATATCAAATCATGCATATAAGAATTTAGAGAAGAACCAAATATTATTCATAGATAAACTTGATCATAAATCCACAATACATCGGATCTCGGCAAATACACCGCAAAAGAGTATGACATCGTATAGATCTCCAAGAACATCGAGGAGAACTTTGTATTGAGAACCAAAGAGAGAGAAGAAGCCATCTAGCTAATAACTATGGACCTGAAGGTCTGTGGTAAACTACTCACACATCATTGGAGAGGCTATGGTGTTGATGTAGAAGCCCTCCGTGATCGATTCCCCCTCCGCAGATCGCCGGAAAAGGCCCCAAGATGGGATCTCACGGGTACAGAAGGTTGTGGCGGTGGAAAAGTGTTTTCGTGACTCCCCCTGATGTTTCTACGGTATAAGAGTATATATAGGCAAAAGAAGTACGTCGGTGGAGCTCCATGGGGCCCATGAGTGTGGGAGGCACGCCTACCCCCTGGGCGCCGTCCTGCCTCGTGGCTGCCTCGCGGAGTTCCATACTTCAACTCCAAGTCTTCTAGATTGCTTTTGTTCCAAGAAATATCATCGCGAAGGTCTCACTCCGTTTGGTATTCCTTTTCGGCAAAACACTGAAATAGTTGAAAAGACAGAAACTGGCACTGGGCCTTCGGTTAATAGGTTAGTCCCAAAAATAACATAAAAGAGCATATTAAAGCCCATTAAACATCCAAAACAGATAATAAAATAACAAGGAACAATAAAAAATTATAGATACGTTGGAGACGTATCAAGCATCCCCAAGCTTAATTCATGCTCGTCCTCGAGTAGGTAAATGATAAAAACAGAATTTTTGATGTGGAATGCCACCTAACATAATTTTCAATGTAATTTCCTTATTGTGGCATGAATGTTCAGATCCGAAAGTTTCAAGACAAAAGTTTAATATTGACATAAAAATAATAATACTTCAACCATACTAACAAAGTAATCATGTCTTCTCAAAATAACATGGCCAAAGAAAGTTCATCCCTGCAAAACCATATAGTTTGTCTATGCTCCATCTTCGTCACACAAAATGCTCAAACCATGCACAACCCCGATGACAAGCCAAGCAATTGTTTCATACTTTAGTATTCTCAAACTTTTTCAACTTTCACGCAATACATGAGCGTGATCCATGGACATAGCACTATAGGTGGAATAGAATGGTGGTTGTCGAGAAGACAAAAAAGAGGAAGATGGTCTCACACAACTAGGCATATTAATGGGCTATGGAGATGCGAATCAATAGATATCAGTGTGACTGAGTAGGGATTTCCATGCAACGGATGCACTAGAGCTACAAATGTATGAAAGCTCAACAAAAGAAACTAAGTGGGTGTGCATCCAACTTGCTTGCTCATGAGGGCATTTGAGGAAGCCCATTTTTGGAATATACAAGCCAAGTTCTATAATGAAAATTCCCACTAGTATATGAAAGTGACAAAATAAGAGACTCTCTATCATCAAGATCATGGTGCTACTTTGAAGCACAAGTGTGGAAAAAGGATAGCAACATTACCCCTTCTCTCTTTTTCTCTCATTTTTTGGGCCTTCTCTTTTTTTATTTGGCCTTTCTCTCTTTTTTTGGGCCTTCTCTTTTTTATTTGGCCTTTCTCCTTTTTGTATTTCCTCACACGGGATAATGCTCTAATTATGATGATCATCACACTTCTATTCATTTACAACTCAAGGATTACAACTCGATACTAGAACAAAATATGACTCTATATGAGTGCCTCCGGTGTGTCTTTGGGATGGGCAATGAATCAACAGTGACATGTATGAAAAATTATGAATGGTGGCCTTGCCACAAATACGATGTCAACTACATGATCATGCAAGGAAATATGACAATGATGAAGCGTGACATAATAAACGGAACGGTGAAAAGTTGCATGGCAATATATCTCAGAATGGCTATGTAAATGCCATAATAGGTAGGTATGGTGGCTGTTTGGAGGAAGGTGTATGGTGGGTTTATGGTACCGGCGAGAATTGCGTGGTACTAGAGAGGCTAGCAACGGTGGAAGGATGAGAGTGCGTATAATCCATGGACTCAACATTAGTCATAAAGAACTCACATACTTATTGCAAAAATCTACAAGTCATCAAAACCAAGTACTGCACGCATGCTCCTAGGGGGACAGATTGGTAGGAAAAGACCATCGCTCGTCCTCGACTCTCGGTTCATGGGTTCCGGCAAAACCCATAAGGTTCAAACTCTGGAGTGTGCGCGAAGTTCTTTCCTCCCTACCAATCCACGCCCTAGATTTGCTAAGATCTCGCAGACGAACTTGACAAACTCTCAACACAAAAGACACAAGATTTATACTAGTTCGGGCCACCGTTGTGGTGTAATACCCTACTCCAATGTGGCGGTGGTGGATTGCCTCTTGGGCTGATGATAAATGGAAGAACAACCTCCTGAGGTTGAGGTGTTCTTGTGCTCGGTGTGTGGCTAAGGATTAGGTGAGTTGCCTCTGAATGAGTTATCCCCTACGGTGGTGGCTAGTTCTACTTATATAGGCCCTGGTCCTCTCCCAAAATATTGAGCGAGAACGGAGCCAACAACGGCCAATTTGAAAGGGGACAGCTAGTACAGCTTATCCTGGCAAAAGCGGTCTTCGCCTCCAAAAGGCTCTGGTGGTGACGCCGTCTTGGGCTCCATGGTGACCTCCATCTTGCCGTCCTGCTGGTCTTGGTCTTGTTGCACCGATATGGAAACCTTTGCTTGACGTCTCGGTACTCTGCGCCTGCGCTTGCCCCCTTTAGCACCAAAGAGGAAACAAGGACGCTGCACGTGCTGGCACCCGCCTGCCGCCCGCCTGATCTTTGATCGTCATGGCTCACGTCACAAGAAACTCGCGAGGTTTGCCCTGCCTTGATCTCTCCGCTCCTCGCGAGCCAACCTGGTGACGCCGCTCCTGAGGAGGTCTTGTGTCGTCCGCCTCGTGAGGCTTGGCCCCTCGCGAGGGTCTTGAACTCCTTGTTGATGAAGGTGGGCCGTACAAGCCTACTAGCACAGCCACGCTGTGGGCCGCAGGCAAGTCTGGGGACCCCCGTTCCCAGAATGCCGACAGTAGCCCCCGGGCCCAAGGCGCGCTCGGGCTTAGCTTCGAGGCGAAGCCAAAGGTCAAATGCAGAGCACCGCGGGCCCCAAAAGCATGCGGCCATGGTCGACGCATGGCGGTTGATTGGACGTGGGCGTCTCCGCTTCCCCAGGCAGCCTCGGCAACTGCCCGACTTGACAAAAGGCTGGCTCAGACAGTGCTTGCCTTCATTGCTTCCCTTAGCCTTGCTCAGGTCCCCTTTCTTGCGCCCTGCTTTCGAAATCCTCAGATTTGCTTCCATCTTCTTCTGCACCAGCGACTAATAGCGCCGCGCAAGGTCAAGCCTTCCGCATCGCCGGCTTGGTACGAGCCAGCACTCGATGTGCCCAACGTCTCGGAGAAGAGCCTCGCCGCCACGCGCTTGCTTACGGCGGGGGAGAGCAACGAGAGGGGGAAAACGGAGCTCCGGCTTGCCTCCAACGTGTTGGAGCCTGAGGGAAGCACCTTCTTCCCCTTTTTCACGAGCAGTATCGCCGCGGGGTTGGTTTCCCCTTCTCGGACTTCTTCTATGAGGTCCTTGGCCACTATGGGCTGCAGGTGCTGCATCTTCATCCCAACTCCATTCTTCTCCTGTCCATCCTCGCCTACTATTGCGAGGCGTATCTAGGCATGATGCCGTCCGTGGCTCTGCTGCGCCACTTCTTCTTCCTCCGTGTCACCGAGGGCCATATCTCTGGGTGCGCCGATTTCATTGCGGTCGGCAAGGCCAACTCGATCTGGAATACCGGGAAGAAGGCCGACAACCTCAGGGCCAAATGGGTCATGGTGGGCGCCAAGTGCATCCACCCATGCTTGGCGCTGCCGACGGAGGCACCCCAGTCCGACAAGGGGTGGTCCTGCGCGAAGCTCACTGATGAGCAGGCGTCGTCTGTGCTGGAGCAGATGAAGGTCGACCTGAAGCCGGGCAATGCTCCTGAGGGAATTCTTGATGCTGCGCGTTGCTCCACTTCAGGCGCGTGTGCGCCCCTTGTGGAGGCTTGGAGATGAAGAGGATAGGATTCGCCTGAGTGATACGTCTCCAAGGTACCTATAATTTTTTATTGTTCCATGCTATTATATTATCTATTTTGGATGTTTATGGGCTTATTATGCACTTTTATATTATTTTTGGGACTAACCTATTAACCCAAAGCCCAATGCCAGTTCCTATTTTTTCCCTTGTTTCAGTCTTTCGAAGAAAAAGGAATATCAAACGGAGTCGAAACGGAATGAAACCTTCTGGAGAAGTTATTTTTGGAAAGAAAGCAATCCGGGGGACTTGGAGTCCACGTCAAGGAACCAACAAGGAAGGCACGAGACAGGGGGCGCGCCCATCCCCCTGGGCACGCCCTCCACCCTCATGGGCCCCTCGTGGCTCCCCTGACGTATTTCTTCCTCCTATTTATACCAATATACCATAAAAACTTCGGGGAACCGAATAGATCTGGAGTTCCGCCGCAGCAAACCTTTGTAGCCACCAAAAACCTCTCGGGACCCTGTTCCGGCACCCTGCCGGAGGGGGGGGGGAACCCTCACCGGTGGCCATCTTCATCATCCCGGCGCTCTCCATGACGAGGAGGGAGTACTTCACCCTTGGGGCTGAGGGTATGTACCAGTAGCTATGTGTTTGATATCTCTCTCTCTCTCTCTCTCTCTCTCTCTCTCTCTCTTGTGTTCTTGAGGTGATACGATCTTGATGTATCACGAGCTTTGCGATTATAGTTGGATCTTATTTTGCTTCTCCCCCTCTACTCTCTTCTAATGGATTGAGTTTTCCCTTTGAAGTAATCTTATCAGATTGAGTCTTTAATGATTTGAGAACACTTGATGTATGTCTTGCCGTGCGTATCTGTGGTGACAATGGGTATCACGTGATTCACTTGATGTAGTTTTGGTGATCAACTTGCGGGTTCCGCCCATGAACATATGCATAGGGGTTGGCACACATTTTCGTCTTGATTCTCCGGTAGAAACTTTGGGGCACTCTTTGAGGTTCTATGTGTTGGTTGAATAGATGAATTTGAGATTGTGTGATGCATATCGTATAATCATACCCACGGATACTTGAGCTGACATTGGAGTATCTAGGTGAAATAAGGGTTTTGGTTGATTTGTGTCTTAAGGTGTTATTCTAGTACAAACTCTATGGCTGTTTGTGACACTTATAGGAATAGCCCAACGGATTGATTGGAAAGAATAACTTTGAGGTGGTTTCATACCCTACCATAATTTCTTCGTTTGTTCTCCGCTATTAGTGACTTTGGAGTGACTCTTTATTGCATGTTGAGGGATAGTTATATGATCCAATTATGTTATTATTGTTGAGAGAACTTGCACTAGTGAAAGTATGAACCATAGGCCTTGTTTCCTAGCATTGCAATACCGTTTACGCTCACTTTTATCGCTTGCTACCTTGCTGTTTTTATATTTTCAGAATAGAAAAAACTTTATCTACCATCCATATTGCACTTGTATCACCATCCCTTGGCCGAACTAGTGCACCTATACAATTTACCATTGTATTGGGTGTGTTGGGGACACAAGAGACTCTTTGTTATTTGGTTGCAGGGTTGCTTGAGAGAGACCATCTTCAACCCACGCCTCCCATGGATTGATAAACCTTAGGTCATCCACTTGAGGGAAATTTGCTACTGTCCTACAAACCTCTGCACTTGGAGGCCCAACAACGTCTACAAGAAGAAGGTTGCGTAGTAGACATCAAGCAGTTTCTGGCACCGTTGCCGAGGAGGCTAGGTAAGCGGCACTCACACACCGTCAACTAAGCTCTTTTCTGACGCTGTTGCGAGGGAGGTGAGTGCTTGAAGGTATATCTTTAGATCTTGCAATCGAATATTTTAGTTTCTTGTTTTATCACTAGTTCAGTTTACAAAAGAAAACTACAAAAAATGGAATTAAGGGTGCCTCATATGCTTCATCTTTTTAATATCTTCCGTGAAAATAAGGATTCCGATAACTGTGCTCAAGTGCTAGAAGAAGAATGCATCAGAATGTTTGGCACTAAATATTTGAATGATGAGCATGATTGCAATGTTGTTAGTACGAATTCCTTGAATATCCATGATGCTAATGATATGCAAAGCCACAAGCTTGGGGAAGCTATGTTTGATGAAGATGATATTTTTTGTCCCCCAAGTTTTGATGAGCATATTTATTATGATGATAGCATGCCTCCTACTTATGATGATTATATTGATGAAAGTGGGTTTGGAAGAGTGTCAACTTTAGGAAGTAATGATCCCACTATTTTGGAGGTTGTTGAATCTTATAATATTTATGAAAGTGGATTTGGAGAGGTCATGACTTTATTTAGTGATGAATCCACTATTTCGGAAGAGGTTCCAATTGATTATGAGAACAAAGTTGCTATCTCTGATGATTATTGTGATGACTTGTATGCTATTAAGAAAAATGATAACCATGAAACTTGTCATCATGATTTTAGTTTTCAATTGGATTATGCCTCACATGATAATAATTTTGTTGAGTTTGCTCCCACTATTCTGAATGAGAAGAATTTTGCTTATGTGGAGAGTAATAAAATTTCTATGCTTGTAGATCATGAAAAGAATGCTTTATGTGATGGTTATATGGTTGAATTCACTCATGATGCTACTTAAAATTATTATGATGGAGGAACATATGCTTGTAGGAATTGCAATAATATCAAGTTTCCTCTCTATGTGCTTAAAGTTTTAAAGTTATGTTTGTTTTGCCTTCCTATGCTAGTTGATTATTGTTCAAATAAGTTATTTGATCACAAAATCCCTATGAATAGTAAGTGGGTTAGACTTAAATGTGCTAGTCATATTCTTCATGATGCTCTCTTTATCTTTCTATTCTTATCTTTTATGTGAGCATCATTGAAATCATCATGCCTAACTAGGGGCGTTAAACGTTAGCGCTTGTTGGGAGGCAACCCAATTTTATTTTAGTTCTTTGATTTTTGGTTCTGTTTAGTAATAAATAATCCATATAGCCTCTGTTTAGATGTGGTTTTATGTTTTAATTAGTGTTTGTGCCAAGTAGAATCTTTGGGAAGACTTGGGTGAAGTCTTTATGATCATGCTGTAAAAAACAGAAACTTTGGCGCTCATGAGATTAGCTAAATATTTTTACTGGAGAGTGTTATTTAGTTGATTCTTTTTGCAGATGATTACTAGACAAATTCCCCAGGTCCACAAATTTATTTTAGAATTTTTGGAGTTCCAGAAGTATACGTTTGATACAGATTACTACAGACTGTTTTGTTTTTGACAGATTCTGTTTTCTATGTGTTGTTTGCTTATTTTGATGAATCTATGGCTAGTAAAATAGTTTATAAACCATAGAGAAGTTGGAATACAGTAGTTTTAACACCAACATAAATAAAGAATGAGTTCATTACAGTACCTAAGTGGTGATTTATTTTCTTATACTAACGGAGCTTACGAGTTTTCTGTTAAGTTTTGTGTTGTGAAGTTTTCAAGTTTTGGGTAAAGATTCGATGGGCTATGGAATAAGGAGTGGCAAGATCCTAAGCTTGGGGATGCCCAAGGCACCCCAAGGTAATATTCAAGGACAACCAAGAGCCTAAGCTGGGGGATGCCCCGGATGGCATCCCCTCTTTCGTCTTCGTTCATCGGTAACTTTACTTGGAGCTATATTTTTATTCACCACATGATATGTGTTTTGCTTGGAGCGTCATGTCATTTTATTTTGTTTTTCTTGCTGTTTGAATAAATTATCAATATCTGAAATTCTTAGAATGGGAGAGTCTTCACATAGTTGCATAATTATTCGACTACTCATTGATCTTCACTTATATCTTTCGGAGTAGTTTGTTATTTGCTCTAGTGCTTCACTTATATCTTCAAGAGCATGGTGGTAGTTTTATATTGAAGAAATAGATGAACTCTCATGCTTCACTTATATTATTTTGAGAGTCCTAAACAGCATGGTAGTTTGCTTTGGTTATGAAACTAGTCCTAATATTATGGGCATCCAAGATGGGTATAATAAAAACTTTCATATAAGTGCATTGAATACTAAGAGAAGTTTGATACTTGATGATTGTTTTGAGATATGGAGATAGTGATATTAAAGTTGTGCTAGTTGAGTAGTTGTGAATTTGATAAATTCTTGTGTTGATGTTTGCAAGTCCCGTAGCATGCACGTATGGTAAACGTTGTGTAACAAATTTGAAACATGAGGTGTTCTTTGATTGTCCTCCTTGTGAGTGGCGGTCGGGGACGAGCGATGGTCTTTTCCTACCAATCTATCCCCCTAGGAGCATGCATGTAGTGCTTGGTTTTTTATGACTTGTAGATTTTTGCAATAAGTATGTGAGTTCTTTATGACTAATGTTGAGTCCATGGATCATACGCACTCTCACCTTTCCATCATTGCTAGCCTCTTCGGTACCGTGCATTGCCCTTTCTCACATTGAGAGTTGGTGCAAACTTCGCCGGTGCATCAAAACCTTGTGATATGATACGCTCTTTCACACATAAACCTTCTTATCTCTTCCTCAAAACAGCCACCATACCTACCTATTATGGCATTTCCATAGCCATTCCGAGATATATTGCCATGCAACTTTCCACCATTCCGTTTATCATGACACGTTCATCATTGTCATATTTCTTTGCATGATTATGTAGTTGACATAGTATTTGTGGCAAAGCCACCGTTCATAATTCTTTTATACATGTCACTCTTGGTTCATTGCATATCCTGGTACAGCGCCGGAGGCATTCATATAGAGTCATACTTTGTTCTAGTCTCGAGTTGTAATCATTGAGTTGTAAATAAATAGAAGTGTGATGATCATCATTTTCTAGAGCATTGTCCCAAGTGAGGAATAAAAAAAAGAGAAAGGCCATAAAAAAGAGAAGGCCCATAAAAGGAGAGAGAAAAAGAGAGAAGGGACAATGTTACTATCCTTTTACCACACTTGTGCTTCAAAGTAGCACCATAATCTTCATGGTAGAGAGTCTCTTGTTTTGTCACTTTCATATACTAGTGGGAATTTTTCATTATAGAACTTGGCTTGTATATTCCAACAATGGGCCTCCTCAAGTGCCCTAGGTCTTCGTGAGCAAGCAAGTTGGATGCACACCCACTTAGTTTCTTTTGTTGAGCTTTCATATATTTATAGCTCTAGTTCATCCGTTGCATGGCAATCCCTACTCCTTGCATTAACATCAATTGATGGGCATCTCCATAGCTCATTGATTAGCCTCATTGATGTGAGACTTTCTCCTTTTTTGTCTTCTCCACATAACCCCCATTATCATATTCTATTACACCCATAGTGCTATATCCATGGCTCACACTCATGTATTGCGTGAAGGTTGAAAAAGTTTGAGATTAGTAAAGAATGAAACAATTGCTTGGCTTGGCATCGGGGTTGTGCATGATGAGAGCATACTTGTGTGAAGAAAATGGAGCATGACAAAACTATATGATTTTGTAGGGATGAACTTTCTTTGGCCATGTTATTTTGAGAAGACATGATTGCTTAATTAGTATGCTTGAAGTATTATTATTTTTATGTCAATATTAAACTTTTGTCTTGA
The DNA here is from genome assembly GCA_021605145.1 of Aegilops bicornis. Lineage (NCBI taxonomy): Eukaryota > Viridiplantae > Streptophyta > Magnoliopsida > Poales > Poaceae > Aegilops > Aegilops bicornis. The sequence continues at coordinate 345,176,515 of CM038671.1, read as the reverse complement.
ATCTTATGGATCTGAATGTTCTTGCCACAATAAAGAGAATTACATGGATAAATATGTTAGGTAGCATTCGACATAAAAAATTCTGCTTTTATCATTTACCTACTTGAGGACGAGCAGAAATTAAGCTTGGGGATGCTGATACGTCTCCAACGTATCTATAATTTTTGATTGTTCCATGCTATTATATTATCTGTTTTGGATGTTTATGGGCTTTATTATGCACTTTATATTATTTTTGGGACTACCTATTAACCCAGAGCCCAGTGCCAGTTCCTGTTTTTTCCCTTGTTTCGGTGTTTCGAAGAAAAGGAATATCAAACGTAGTCGAAACAGAATGAAAGCTTCTGGGGAAGTTATGTTTGGAAAGTAAGCAATCCGGGGGACTTGGAGTCCACGTCAAGGAAGCAACGAGGAAGGCACGACGCAGGGGGTCGCGCCCACCCCCTGGGCACGCCCTCCACCCTTGTGGGCCCCTCGTGGCTCCCCTGACGTATTTCTTCCTCCTATATATACCAATATACCCTAAAAACTTCGGGGAACAGAATACATCTGGAGTTCCACCACCGCAAGCCTCTGTAGCCACCAAAAACCTCTCGGGACCCTCTTCCGGCACCCTGCCGGAGGTGGGGAACCCTCACCGGTGGGCATCTTCATCACCCCGGCGCTCTCCATGACGAGGAGGGAGTAGTTCACCCTCGAGGCTAAGGGTATGTACCAGTAGCTATGTGTTTGATCTCTCTCTCTCTCTCTCTCTCTCTCTCGTGTTCTTAAGGTGATACGATCTTGATGTATCGCGAGCTTTGCTATTATAGTTGGATATTATGTTGCTTCTCCCCCTCTACTCTCTTCTAATGGATTGAGTTTTCCCTTTGAAGTAATCTTATCAGATTGAGTCTATAATGATTTGAGAACACTTGATGTATGTCTTGCCATGCGTATCTATAGTGACAATGGGATATCACATGATTCACTTGATGTATGTTTTGGTGATCAACTTGCGGGTTCCGCCCATGAACCTATGCATAGGGGTTGGCACACGTTTTCGTCTTGATTCTCTGGTAGAAACTTTGGGGCACTCTTTGAGGTTCTATGTGTTGGTTGAATAGATGAATCTGAGATTGTGTGATGCATATCGTATAATCATACCCACTGATACTTGAGGTGGCATTGGAGTATCTAGGTGACATTAGGGTTTTGGTTGATTTGTGTCTTAAGGTGTTATTCTAGTAGGAACTCTAGGGATGTTTGTGACACTTATAGGAATAGCCCAACGGATTGATTGGATAGAATAACTTTGAGGTGGTTTCGTACCCTACCATAATCTCTTCGTTTGTTCTCCACTATTAGTGACTTTGGAGTGACTCTTTGTTGCATGTTGAGGGATAGTTATATGATCCAATTATGTTATTATTGTTGAGAGAACTTGCACTAGTGAAAGTATGAACCATAGGCCTTGTTTCCTAGCATTGCAATACCGTTTACGCTCACTTTTATCGCTTGCTACCTTGTTGTTTTTATATTTTCAGAATACAAAATCCTATATCTACCATCCATATTGCACTTGTATCACCATCTCTTCGCCGAGCTTGTGCACCTATACAATTTACCATTGTATTGGGTGTGTTGGGGACACAAGAGACTCTTTGTTATTTGGTTGCAGGGTTGCTTGAGAGAGACCATCTTCAACCTAAGCCTCCCACGGATTGATAAACCTTAGGTCATCCACTTGAGGGAAATTACGGATTGATAAACCTTAGGTCATCCACTTGAGGGAAATTTGCTATTGTCCTACAAACCTCTTCACTTGGAGGCCCAACAACGTCTACAAGAAGAATGTTGCATAGTAGACAACACTGAGCCCGGCGGCCTTGCCTGATGATGAGCTATCCGCAGTTTTGCGCCTCTTGGTCGGGGACTACCAGGAGTACCCGCCGAACGCCTTCGTTCCTGTGTTCCGCCGCATGGACTGGGAGCAGATTGTGGCTGCCAGGACCTTCGACGGACGCGGGTTGGTGCCGCCTGCGCCCTCTGGAGCTCCCGCAGCGCCAAAGCCGGTGGAGCTGTCTTCTGACGAGTCCCGCGGGGAGGAAGAAGAGGAGGTGGACTCAGAAGCGACCCCCGAGGAGATGGGGGAGACTTCTCCCTTGAGCAAGGACGACATCCTCCGCGCCCTGCCAGACGACGCCGAGATCGACGCCTGCCAGGAGGAGGAGGAGCTGCCCCTCATCCCGACAAGGGGAAGATCGTTGCTGGTCTCTCGAGATGCTGCCCCCGCCTTGACGCCGCCCGGAGATGCCTCCAGCCCTTCTGCCCCTGGAGCCCGTGTGCCCACTCCTCAGGCTCCGAAGCTTTCAGGTTTCAGGCTCCCCAAGCGGAAGGTGGACTATGTCGCGGTGGATCAGTAAGTGCTCCGAGCGTCGTCTTGTTCCTGCTTGTACTTGCTATTCCCTGACGTTCACCCTTGGTTGGTCAGGCCGACGCCTTCGGCGAAGAAAAGGAAGGAGGATATAGCGGCCGCCCCCCCCCCCCTCCGCAGAGAAAGGAGACGACAGCACTCGCACCTCCCCAGCCCGGTCGCCCTCGCGAGTCCAGGAGGAACATCATCTGGAGTAGTCAGCCCCTGTGGCCCCGCTGGCTCCGGAAGTGCCGGTGCTTGGCTCGGCTGATGAGGTCCCGAAGGCTCAGGAGCCCTTGGTTTCCCAGGCTGTGGTGACGATGTCGATTCCTTCTCCGGCTGTGCCACTACTCCTAGGTTCTTTTGCTTCCTCCGCCGCCTTGGAGCACGTTCTTTCAGGGATGGCCCAACTGCCGGAAGATCTCCTGGGCATGGCCCCGCACCTGGTAGTCGGGCGCCTGGAGCTGGCCTCCGGCTGGCTTCATTTTGACGCGGTGGTCCGAGCGACACTGAACAGGCGGCGACAGCCTCCAAGGAGGAGAAGCGGGCCACCGCACAAGCTGCGGCTGATCATGAGGCGGCGCTGAAGGACGCCAAGGCCGCTCGCGACCGCTGCCGGGTGCTGGAGGACGAGCTGAAGAGTCTGCGTGACCAGCACGCCGAAGAAACCCGTGGCCACCAGGCGAAGGAGGAGGAGATGAGGACCCGGGAGGACGCCGTCAGGGACCGCGACGCCGAGCTGGGGTAGTTGGCGAAGGCGCAGGCCGCGGAGCGCGACCGGCTGGAGGAGCTGCAGCGGAAGGTGAAGGCGAAGGAGGCCGACCATGACGTCAAGACGAAGGTCCTGGCCGATGACCATGAGGCCTTCGCGCTTCACGAGAAGAGGTCTCACGTGGCGCTGATGCCGCTCTACGAAAAGGGCTTGGAGAGGCCACTGTCCATCGACGAGGACGACCCCGCCAAGCTTCTTCCCTACTTGGTTGGCGCGCTTGAGGAGGTCGTGGCCAGCATCGGCCCCATGGCAGAGGACGAGGTATGCGTCCTTTCCTCGGCCGCGCTTACGCGGGTCTTCAGCCACCTTTACCTTCGCGATCCCTCCGCCCGCCTTGACGAGCTGTTAGATCCTGTAGATGAGGAGCATTGTGCGGCTGCTTCCGCTGCCATGAAGGGCCAAGTGGAGGCCCTGCTGAAGAAGTTCCGCGGCTTCGCTCTCTTGCCTTTTGCCGACGGTGCAGGTGAAGGCGATGCTACCAAGGAATGAGCACCTCTTGTGGGTGATGGCGGTGTCCAGGGCTGACCTGCGGCTACTTTCCTCTTTCATTCCTGCAGCATGCATCAGGCCTCGTGGAGGCGTTAAACTTTCCTTTGATATTGTGAGAACAATATGTCTTGTAATATTTGCTTCGAGATTTTGTGATTTTTCTTCCTATTTGCTTCATGTTCTGCGTCGGTAGAGCCCGGCCCCGCGCATACCTCAACCGCCGTTGGGCCGACCGGAGACCAGGACGGACGAAGGAGTGAGGGGCTACGTGACCAGTTAGGCTCCTGAGTCGCGATGCTCAGGAGTCCCCCTTGACGCGCATACCGCTTATAGGGAGAATACATGAGGATAGGTTAATGTTCTACGTCGGCAGGGCCCGGCCCTGCGCATACCAACCGCCGTTGGGCCGACCGGAAACCAGGACGGACCAAGGAGTGAGGGGCTACGTGACCAGTTAGGCTCCCGAGTCGCGATGCTCAGGTGTCCCACTTGACGTGCAAACTATCTCCATACCTTTGCCCTCGCTGTCGGTGTCAAAACCGGTGGATCTCGGGCAGGGGGTCCCGAACTGTGCGTCTAGGATCGATGGTAACAGGAGACGGGGGACACGATGTTTACCCAGGTTCGGGCCCACTCTATGGAGGTAATACCCTACTTCTTGCTTCATTGATCTTGATGAATATGAGTGTTACAAGAGTTGATCTACCAGGAGATCGTAATGGCTAAACCCTATAAGCCTAGCCTATGTGAATATGGTAATGAATGTCCCCTATCCGCACTATGCTCTCCGATTTATATAGACACCGGAGAGATCTAGGGTTACATGGAGTCGGTTACATCAGAGGGAATCTATATAGTCGGTTGCCAAGCTTGCCTTCCACGCCAAGTAGAGTCCAATCCGGACACGGGTACAATCTTGGGTCTTCACGTCTTCACAGCCCATCAGTCCGGGCCACGGATATTAGGACGGGCGCCCAAGGACCCCTTAGTCCAGGACTCCCTCAGTAGCCCCCGAACCAGGCTTCAACGATGAGGTGTTCGGCGCGCAAATTGCATTCGGCGTTGCAAGGCGGGTTCCTTCTCCAAGTAATATATTCGGCCGTTGATCCAATATCGCTCCCCTCGGCTTCTGTGCGCTAATAACTTCGTCTTCCACGTGTCGAGCGAATGCGGAGAGCCAGGGTATTTTTGCAAATAACACTCCGCCCACACAAGGCAGAGCGCCTATTTAAAGATATTGGATCTTAGATCCACTACTAGGAAAAGGGCTATAGATAATATGGACATTAATGACACACCACACATGTGGTGCGCCACTACTATATACTAATGGCGCACCATGTGTTGGTGCGCCATTAAACTCTAAATACTAATGGCGCACCACACCCATGGTGCGCCACTACTAACAATTTTTTTTTCAAAACTAGTAATGGCGCACCAGGGGATAGTGCGCCATTACTAGTTAAACTAGTAATGGCGCACCACACCCTCGGTGCGCCATTACTAATTTTTTTTCAAATTTTTTTTCAACTTTTTTTTTCAAAACTAGTAATGGCGCACCGTGGGTGTGGTGCGCCATTACTAGCACCCACGGTGTGCCATTACTAAGTTTTTTTCAAAAAAAATGTCATTTTTTTTCAAAACTAGTAATGGTGCACCGTGGGTGTGGTGCGCCATTACTAGTTTAACTAGTAATGGCGCACCACTCCCACGGTGCGCCATTACTAACTTTGACCAAAAATTCTACCGAATGCACCCCCAGTGGACCGCCTTTTCAGTTTTTTTTAAAAAAGAAAATGATGGAAATGTCAAAAAAATAAAAAAATTAGTTTCCCATGTGATATGTGGTCTACTTGTTGGGAAAATTTACAAATATGAATTTTGACTTTATTTGCAAAATCTCTATGGAATTTGTAAAATGGGCATAACTTTTGCATACGAACTCGGATTAAAAAGTTTTTTATATGAAAAATCATCTACTCAAAAATTTACATCTGAATGAAAAAAAATCCCCAAAAACCTAACAGAACGAAAGATACGGGGCTTTCAAGATCTAGAGGGGGGAAAATGAAAAAAAATCAAACTTACTAGTGGCGCACCATTTGCTAGGTGCGCCACTAATAGAAAAAAATTTGGTTTCAAAAAAAAATTGGATTTTTTTAAAATATGATACGTAATATGACCGGGAAGTTTGAAATATTTTTTCAAAATTTCATCATACTCATGAACATGAACAAAGTCCTAGACATCAACAAGGTTTAATAGGATTGATATGATAGATATATCAACAAGTGCTCGTGAAGTGAAATTTGGTCTTTGGGGTTGGATAGAACTGCGAAGCTAAGCGTGCTTGGGCTGGAGTAGTGTGAGGATGGGTGACCTTCCGGGAAGTATGACAAAAATTGTTACTAATGGCGCACTTCTATGTGGTGCGCCATTAGTATACCAGATACTAATGGCGCACCTGTGGTGCGCCATTAATAAAAAATTCTAATGGCCTGGTGCTAGTGGCGCACCTGTAGCACGCCATTAGTAGCGAAAACAGATGCGCCACTAGCAGGCCTTTTCCTAGTAGTGATCCAGGCGACACTGCGCGAAGAAAATCTCCGGAGACTGCCGGGAGAAACCATTCCATCATGGCTACCGTTCCTAGCTCCCCCTCCCGCTCCAGCCCAAAAAAAAGCGAGTGGGAGAAGTGCTCTGTGACTCATAGTCAACTAGCAAAGTTGCAAACGCAGGGATTTCTTCCACCCGCGGATCTGGTCCCTGTCCGAGCAAGGTCGGCCTTCTTCAATGGCGTGACTCAGGCGGAGGACTTCCCTAATCCATCCGGGGGGAGCGAGTGTGCTTCATCCCCTACCAGCTAAGAGGCGTTGGATTTCCCGTCCATCCGTTCCTCTGGGGGCTTTTGGAATATTATGGCCTCCAGCTGCACAACTTCACTCCCGCCTCTATCCTGCACATCGCAGGTTACATCGCTCTATGCGAGTTATTTCTGGGTGTTGAAGCCCATTTCGAATTGTGGAGAAAATTGTTCTGTCTTGTCCCACGCAACCACGAGGGGTCAATATTTGAAGTGGGCGGAGCCGAAGTGTGGCGCATCACCGATACCGGATACCTGTCCGGCACACCAAGGAGGGCAGCAAAGGAATGGCCTTCTGAATGGTTCTATATTGAGGATGTCGTGCTTCCTGACCCAGTTCGAAAGGGTCTCCCTGAATTCGCAAGCGTCCCGCTAAAGAAACGCCATAGTTGGCTTCCCTGGAGCCTTGAAGAGGATGATAGTGCGGAGGTTCATTAGCTCCTGGGCAAGGTAAAGACGCTCGCCCAGTCCGGATTAACAATGGTTGAGGTAGTGGCGGTCTCCCTACTACGAGGGGTTCAGCCGCTTCAATATAGAGGGCTCCCGATGTGGTACTACAACTGGGAGGACGACGCCTCCCGCTGTGGTCGAAAAGGTCCAGACACCCCTACCTCTCTAGCCAAGATACTGGCCGAGCTGTTGAAAGGGGAGGAAGAGGAATTCCTTGGCATCAATCACAGAGATGGATATTCTATGTATAATCTTCCCAGTTGGGTAAGCCCCAGTCCTTCTGCTCTACTCATTCTGCCTCCCGGATTACCTTTGATAAATTTCTAACACGCTTATAACAGCATTGGCGAAAAATCACCGAGGCCTTTCACAGCCCCGCCCCACAGCCTGAGAACCACAATCGGGAGCTAGATCCTGGGTTCGAAGAAGATCCGGATATATTTGTGGTACTCGCGGGAGGGGTGTTTGACCAGGTCAGCTATGATGGCACAGAAGTGGACATTATCGCCCATTACCCTGGTCTCCTTCCTTCTTCCCACGTAAGTCATTAAGAGTAGATCTCACGCGCAAGAGCTTCCTCGCACTGCCTCACCCATCGCACTGTCTCGTGCTCCATAGGGGAGGCATTCGGCGCGTCACGCTACTCTGGGGGCAGCTCCGAAGAGAGCGGCTCCGGCACCGAGCAAGGCTTCCAAAAGGAAGGTCGGCAAAGACACGACCGGTCCCTCGTCAAAGAGGTAAGGATTTGGAGGTATACTTTAGTAGTCACATCCAATTGTAACTTGTACGTCTGTTTGGTATCAGGAAAAACGTTCACCGGACTAAGTCCGGGGGTCCAGCCAGCCGTACTCCCAGCGCCCGGGATTTAGACCCCGTTGGAGAGGCGGAAGCCGATATAGGCACGGTGCCGGACTGTCCTTCAGCCGAGGGTTCGGAGAATATGTTCATTACCAACTCGGAAGTGGAGAGCGCCATGAATCATCGGCGTTGTAGGGCTATTTTACAAGACCCCGAATACTCGGAAGGGGCATTCAATGCCTTCAGCTCGGCTGACGCGTACATCTGGGCTGCTCGGAACGGGCTGAGTAGAGCCACCAATCAGCATTTAATAGACGTGCGGGTAAGTTTTCTTTGTCCGAATAGGGTAGCAATATGCCAGTAGCCCCCGGGACTGAGAGCAGTTGGTACAACTGACTTAAGGACCATTGTATCAGCAGGTTCTTACAAGGAAGAACAACCTGCTAACCCAAGAACTGGAACAGTGTCGGGCGCAGCTAAATGCTGCTACCGCCGAACTTGAAGGCTTCAAGAAGTTGTCCACTGGTAACGTTCCCCTCCATTAAGGAACAATAATTGTATACCAACTATGCTAATACTGCCATTGATCGCATAATAGGGTCGCCTGATCAACTTGAGAAGAAGTTGAAGGTCGCCCAAGAGGGAGAAAGAGAGGCAAAGAGGCAACACGCTGCAGGCGAGCGTGTGCTGACCCGCGTCAGGGACGAGAAAAATAATCTACAGGATTCCAACACCAAGTAGGGTGAAGAGTTGAAAGATGTGCTGGCCCAGCTAGCCGACTCCGTGAAGGAGAACAAGAAGCTGCGGGGTGGCATACTCAGTATGTTTCCGAACTTATTTTTTGTGTTAAGTAGTTCGGAGATAAATGGAACTGATATAGCTATGTTTGCAGGTATATTGACGGGCCGTCCTGAAGAGGAGGTGTCCGGATTAGCAGGTGATCAGCTGCAAAGACTGTCGCAGGTGCACGAGCCTGCTCGGCTGGCCATGCGGAGTGTTGGCAAGGCCTTATGGCCATCCGCCTCCCCTCCAGGAAGTATGGAGGAGCTTGTAGAGCTGTTCAAGGGAGCACGGCGGCGTATCCGGTTATGGAAGATATCGACCTGCCGAGAGGGTGCGCGAGAGGCCTGGGCCATGGTGAAAACGCGATATACCAAGCTAAATCCTAATCACATTGCCCCGGTTGGACCATTAGGGCCAAGTGGGGAAGAAAATCCCATTAGTTTAGTATATGACCAAGTAGTGGTGGCCGCCAAATATTCCCAACAGGATTGTAAGTTAGACTACCTATTAGATGGTATAGAGGAGGAAGTGTTTGAGTCCGAGTGACTATGTACATTCCTCACCATGTCAAATTCTAGCTGAATTGTATATCATTTGTCATGGCAGACCTTTTCGCTTCAACCTCCGGACCCGAAGGTGCAGAGTGTTTCCGAATACCGTCACAGCTGAACAGGCCAGGGTATGCGTGGAAAACTAAGCGCAGGGGACATAGTTGCTTGAACAGACAAGTTGTATCCGACTAGTTATGTTATATTACATTGAGATTGTAAGAAACATCTTCCAGGGAGAATAGTTCCATTAAGGGTTCGTTTCCCTGGGTGTGCATGCATGAGTAGACATGTCCGAATTGTGATGTAAAAATCACAGTGTGTATAGCTTCTGGGGGTTCACAATAGAGTGAGTGCAAAGAATATTTTTCATCCACCGACTAAATATTCCCTTAAGAACGCTAGCTTTAGGCTTCACCCAGTCTGAGGTACACATCTGGATGACCTGGCAGTAACAATCGCAGAGGTGCTCCCTTTACCACCTAGCCGCGGGAACGTAGGGATAAGCACAGTAGCCAAGAAACCCAGCTTGGCCAAAACTTAAGTCATATCGATGCATATAATAGTGAAGAAAAGACACATGGGAAAAACGCGTATGTATGATGAGGTTGACGCTTAGCAAATAATGTTAACAAGCTTCTGTTCAAGAAGCCCCCAGGTATAGTGGACGTACATATGTAAAGATGTGTACGTCAGGGGTGTTTGGTCTTCCCGTATGAGAGCTTTAAAGCGAAAAAATAAAGGTGGAAAAGAGATAAAAGGTAATGGAAACTACAAGGGAGAAGGGGACGAACAAAGAATTTGGCGCTAGGCATAAAACCTTTGGAGTCTGGCCGCATTCCAGGGGTTCGGCTCTAGGCGATTATCTGATGCATCACGAAGTCAGTACGCTCCGCCTGTTAGGACTTCGTCGATTTTAAGGGACCCTCCCATTTGGGCTTGAGTTTGTCCTTTTACTTCTCCAGCAAGCGTAGAACAAGTTCGCCAACGTTGTAAGTCTTGGCCCGTACTTACCTGCTTTGATATCTTTGACCTTGCTATTGATAAAATGTTGAACGGGCTTTGGCAACGTCGTGCTCCTCCTCCAGGGCGTCTTGGCTGTCCTGCCGATCCAACTGGACCACTTTCTCTTTGTACATACGCACTCGAGGTGAGTCATGTATAATATCGTAGGGCAATACGGCCTCTGCACCGTACACCATGAAGAAAGGTGTGTATCTAGTAGTACGGTTGGGCGTGGTCCGCAGCCCCCAGAGTACGGAGTCGAGCTCCTCGACCCAGTGCTTGTCTGATTCTTTCAAAGACCGCGCTAGCCTGGGTTTGATGCCGCTCATAATAAGACCATTGGCTCGCTCGACTTGACTGTTTGTTTGTGGGTGGTAGACAGAGGCGTAATCGAGCTTAATGCCCAGATTAGCACACCAGGTTTTCACCTCATCGGCTGTGAAATTGGAACCGTTATCAGTGGTGATGTTGGGCGGGACACCATAACGGTGCACCACATCGGATATAAATGCAATCACCGGTCCGGACTCGGCCGTTTTAACTAGTCTAGCCTCTATCCACTTGGTGAATTTGTCCACCATGACCAATAGATATTTTTTCTTATGGCTTCCTCCTTTAAGGGGTCCGACCATGTCCAAGCCCCAGACCGCAAAGGGCCATGTAATGGGGATTGTTTGTAGGGCGGTTGGGGGCATATGGCTTTGGTTGGCGAAGAGTTGGCATCCAACACAGCGCTGGACGAGGTCATGTGCGTCTGCTCGAGCCGTAGGCCAATAAAATCTTGTCCGGAAGGCCTTGCTGACAAGTGCCCGGGCTGCGGCGTGGTGCCCACCGAGACCGGCGTGAATTTCTGCCAAGAGTTGCCGCCCCTCCACCTTGGAGATGTACCTTTGAAGGACTCCAGTACTGCTTTTCTTGTAAAGCTCTCCTTCGTGAACTTTATAGGCCATTGAACGCCGGACAATGCGGCGAGCCTCGTTCTGATCTTCTGGGAGCTCCTTCCTATGAAAGTAGGCCAAGAATGGTTCGGTCCACGGGGCAATTACTGCCATGATGAGGTGGGCCGACGGTGTTATTACGGTGGCTTAGCCTCCGATGATATCGGCGTGTTCGCTATCTATGTTTGTGTTCGGAATGGGACTGCCGTTGCTATCCCCCCCCTGCCACACCATGGATGGCTTAAAGAGCCTTTTGAGGAAGATGTTAGGTGGGACGGGGTCACGCTTAGCACATATGTGAGCAAGGGCGTCTGCCGCCTGATTAATTTTGCGGGCAACGTGATGAAATTCGAGCCCCTCGAACCGAGCCGACATCTTGAAGACGACATTGCGATAAGCTGCCATCTTTGGATCTTTGGCGTCAAAGTCTCCATTAATTTGGGATATTGCGAGGTTTGAGTCCCCGCGCACCTCCAGGCGTTGTATGCCCATTGATACGGCCATCCGAAGGCCATGTAGCAAGGCCTCATATTCGGCTGCGTTGTTTGAGTCTGTGTATAATATTTGGAGTACGTACTGGACGATATCTCCTGTGGGGGATGTTAATACAACGCCGCCCCTAGCCCTGCCAACATTTTGGAGCCGACAGAGTGCATAACCCAGTTGGGATACGAGCCGAACTCTTTAGGGAGTTTGGCCTCTGTCCATTCAGCGACGAAGTCAGCCAGTACCTGGGATTTGATGGCTCGACGTGGTTTGTACGTGATGTCGAATGGCAGGAGCTCAATGGCCCATTTGGCAATCTGGCCCGTTGCATCCCGGTTGTTGATTATATCATTGAGGGGCACTTCAGAAACCACCGTGATCGAGCACTCCCGAAAGTAGTGTCGCAATTTTCGAGATGCCATGAAGACAGCATATGCTATGTTTTGATAGTGAGGGTACCGGGATTTGCATGGTGTGAGGACGGTGGATACGTAGTATACCGGCTTTTGGAGCAGAAATTTGTGTCCGTCCTATTCTCGCTCGACGACGAGCACGGCGCTCACCACCTGGTGTGTTGCCGATATATATAGGAGCACTGGTTCACCGATGTTTGGCACGTCCATGATTGGGTTGCTTGCCAAAAGGGCTTTTATTTTTTCCAGTCCGGCTATCGCCGCATCTGTCCACTCGAAGTTATCGGTGCGCCGTAGAAGGCGATAAAGGGGCAGCGCCTTTTCCCCCAACCTGGAGATAAAGCGGCTTAAAGCTGCCACGCACCCGGCGAGTTTTTGGACCTGTTTGAGTTCGGTTGGCACGGCCAATTGTGACTGAGCTCGGATTTTGGCTGGATTTGCCTCAATTCCTCTGTTGGAAACGATGTAGCCCAGAAGTTTATCGGCGAGGACACCGAAGAGGCATTTTTCGGGTTAAGCTTGATGTCGTATGCGCGGAGGTTGTCGAATGTGAGATGCAAGTCGTCTATTAGTGTTTCACGTGTCTAGTTTTGATGACGACATCGTCCATGTAGGCCTCCACTGTCTTGCCGATCTGTTTCTCGAGGCATGTTTGGATCATGCGCTGGTAGGTGGCGCCGGCGTTCTTGACCCCGAAAGGCATGGTGTTGAAGCAAAACGGCCTGTATGGTGTAATGAATGCTGTTGCGGCTTGATCGGACTTCTTCATTTTGATTTGATGGTATCCAGAATATGCATCGAGGAAGCATAGCGAGTCGTGTCCTGTGGTAGCATCAATGATTTGATCAATGCAAGGAAGGGGGAAGGGATCTTTAGGGCAAGCCTTGTTAAGGTCTTTGAAATCGACGCATAGGCGCCAGGATTTATCCTTCTTTGGTAGCATTACCAAGTTTGCTAGCCAGTCCGGATGTTTAATATCTTTGATGAATCCGACCTCGATGAGTTTGGCTAGCTCCTCCCCCATAGCTTGTTGTTTGGGTTCGGAAAAGCGCCACAGGGTTTGTTTGACCGGCTTATATCCCTTTAGTATGTTGTGGATGTGTTCGGCCAACTCGCGTGGGATTCCTGGCATATCTGAGGGGTGCCATGCGAATATATCCCTGTTTTGCGCAAGAAGTCTCGCAGTGCTGGGTTGAATGAGGGGCTGAGTAGCGCTCTGATAGAGGATGTCTTCTTCGGGTATGTTGGATGGACTTGAAATTCGACCATTTGTTCTGCTGGCTTGAAGGAGGTAGATTTGGGTCGTTTGTCCAGGATAACATCGTCTCCATCCACAGTGGAGCGTAGTGCGGTTAGTTCTTCAGCCGCAAGGGCCTCAGATAATGCCTCGAGGGCCAAGGATGCAGTTTTGTTCTCGGCGCGGAGTGTTATATCCGGATCGCTGACGAGGGTGATTATTCCATTAGGCCCGGGCATTTTTGCTTCATATACCCATCATGAGGTATGGCTTGAAAGCGCATGAAGGCCTCTCGCCCTAACAGCTTGTGGTATCCGCGGTTGAAAGGGGCCACCTGGAAAGTTATTTCTTCGGATCGATAATTCTCCGGCGTGTCGAATACCACATCGAGTGTATTTTTTCCTGCACACCGCGCTTCTCTACTGGGAATGATACCTCGAAAGGTCATGCTGCTTTTCTCGATGCGGCTCCTGTCTATTTCCATCTTGTGGAGCGTGTCCTCATAGATGAGGTTTAGTCCACTGCCGCCGTCCATGAGGACCTTTGTAAGTCGAAAACCGTCCACGATGGGACTAAGGACTAATGCAGCTGGCGCTCGGACTGTTCTGTATTTGGGTTCATCACTAGCGTTAAAGGTTATGGCTGTGTCGTTCCAGAGGTCAATTGCGGCGACCTGGCAAACTTCGAGGAATATCGCACATTGCCCTTTTACACTTATTGTTTGAAGCGAATGTCTCGAAGACTGTCAATACTCTAGTGTCATCGTTTGCTGGAGGGTCCTATTCTGGGGTGTCCTTGATAAGGATGTCCTCGCCGCTCTTGGCTACCTGCCAAAGTATCCAACATGCTCTAAGGTTGTGGGTTGCCGCGGTATCCGGCGTCGTGTGTATTTTGCACGGGCCATTGAGCCATCCCTCCAGAACGGTGTCGTGCAGTGTGATGGGTTTATGTTTTTGACTGTTCGGCTAGGCGTACCGCAGGGGTGCGTCCTTTTCGCCTGTAGGATGAGTTGGGTTGGCGCTGATGGTTCCCAGCGGGCTGCCTGAATTTTCTAGGGGCATTCCATCGCACTGTACTTTTGTGCGATAGTTGCTAAGTCAGCAAACTTAAGTATGCAGCGGCGATTGATGGCATTTAGGATACCTTCGTCCGTGCAGTTGTTGCAGAATGCTGCTATCACGTCTTCGTCATGACAATCTTTTACCTTATCTTTGACAAGGAGGAATCTTGCCCAGAAGTGGTGGACCATTTCCTGAGGCTGTTGTTTGATGTTCTTGAGAGCGTCTATGTCTGGGTGGGTGGGTGGAACGAAATCTGAACCCAGACCCGATTTTGTATCCAGAGTTTGAAGATCTACCGGCCCTGGCAGTTCGGGCTCCGGGATATCGACTGATTTTTTAGGCTCATCGTCCAACTCCGTGTCCGGGGGACGGAACATGCCTCTCTGCCGGAGAATATCCGGCCGTTCAAGATCGAAGATCCGAACATAGTTCATCTTCAATATAGTAGAAGAGTTGCTCCGCTCCTCAACTACCGCTATCTGGTGTGTGATCAGTGGGGTTTTAATTTCTCTCTGGTCGGGTTTAAGCCCAACCTGATCGAGTTGCTCCGCTCCTCAACTACCGCTATCTGGTGTGTGATCAGTGGGGTTTTAATTTCTCTCTGGTCGGGTTTAAGCCCAACCCGATCGTAGTCTGTAGCGACCCCAAGGCGGCCTTGTGATCCAGGAGTTCGTTCAACGACGATAACTCCGTTGGGTCCATCCGGGCGGAATATTCGGGGCCGACGCGGAGGCGTTCCGATGACTTGAGAGGTCATCGTCGGCTTAAGGGCCGACTCGGCGGTCATGATGAAGCCGCCCATCCGGAGGGTTTGGCCTGGAGCCAGAGTTCCTCCGGAGATGATATTATCCTTGAGAACAAGGTGAGCCATCAATCCTCTTGGCGACGGCATAGTGGAACTCTCAACGAAAGCACCAATGTCGGTGTCAAAACCGGCGAATCTCGGGTAGGGGGTCCCAAATTGTGCGTCTAGGATGGATGGTAACAGGAGACGGGGGACACGATGTTTACCCAGGTTCGGGCCCTCTCTATGGAGGTAATACCCTACTTCCTGCTTGATTGATCTTGATGAATATGAGTGTTACAAGAGTTGATCTACCACGAGATCGTAATGGCTAAACCCTAGGAGCCTAGCCTATGTGAATATGGTAATGAATGTCCCCTATCCGGACTATGCTCTCCGGTTTATATAGACACCTGAGAGATCTAGGGTTACATGGAGTCAGTTACATCAGAGGGAATCTACATAGTCGGTTTCCAAGCATGCCTTCCATGCCAAGTAGAGTCCAATCCGGACAAGGGTACAATCTTGGGTCTTCACGTATTCACAGCCCATCAGTCCAGCCCACGGATAATTGGCCGGACGCCCGAGGACCCCTTAGTCCAGGACTCCCTCACTCGCCGAGGCCCGGCTCGGGAGGGGCGCGCGACGACCATGTCCGGGAGACCTGGTTGGGTGGCGTACGCTTGGGCATGACACGAGCGCAGCCCCCGTGCCCAGCCCCCTCGCGCAGCTCTCCCGAGGGGAGGCATTGCAGTGAGGCTGGACACTGAGCTCTGGGGCTCCCTGAGGTTGGTATGGTCGTGAGGCCGCCCTTAGTTGTTTATCACCAGCACGGAGCATAGTGCTTCTGCTTGTGCACAGGCATAGCCGCTCCTCGGTAGTGTCGACGGCCAGCTCGGAGCATGGTGCTTCCACTTGTGCGTGGGAGGGGGGCTCCCTCTGCGGAGAGCCCCCGGGGCATGTACAGTCCTGCCCTGACACGTGGCTTGCACGGCAGGGATAAACGAGGTGTATCTGGGCACTCGTGAGCCAGCGCGGGACTCACGAGGCCCTACCTCAAGGCGGGTTGCGCCTGGTCTTGGTTCTTGTTCGCTGTGCTGGTCCTGCGAGGTGGTCAGACAACCTGCGCCGAACGAATCTCCTAAGGTTACCGCGTGAGAGGGTCAAGCACCAACGGCCCCAGAAGGTGACGTGAACGGGGCCGGCCCGCTAGACAGAGCTCAGCTGCTCAATTTATCGACGCTACAGGGACGGGCCCGAGCATAGACACCATGTTTATCCTACCCATGCGAAGGATCCTGAAGAAAGACGGCCGGCGCGTGGTTCTCATAGTGGCTGGCGATCGAGCAGGTAATAATCATAGGTAGATTAAGCATGGAAAGCATACTGGCTCAAGAAAAAACAGGGAAGATACACAACACTAGGTCAGGCCTGAGCGGCTTGGGGACGATGCAGCCCGTGGGGCGCCCCCAGCGAGGTAAGCTAAAGACATAAGAAAAAGGGGTGCATGCCATAGGGACGGACCCACGTGGCCTGGGAATGATGCAGCCCGAGGGGCGCTCCCAGCTAAATAAACTTGGAAAATGTCACCTGGTTCTGTCAATGAAGGGGTGTCGGGGCAGCTGAAGGTACGCGACGAAAGAATTACTCCTCATGAGCCACCGGGGCCCTGAGCCTTGGGAGGCTCTGGGGGTCCAGGTGGTTCCCTGTGGACCTCTCCATCTCCGCCGGCATAGCGTGGTGCCTAGCCTCCTGAGCCGCCAGGATGCGTCGCAAGTTGCGCTGATAGGCGGACGACACGCTCGGCAGGCCAACCGCATGCTAATGTAGGTGTGCGGTGGACCCTCGCAGCGTCCCACGCGCGAAGGCTAGAAGGGCTCCTGAGATGTGGCCCTGTTGAGCCCTGGGACGTCGATGCAGACGCGCAGCCCAGCATCCTCGCCTAGATGGGGAGCTGCGCTTCGTGAGTGGCGGTCGCCGTGCATGGGCCTAGTGTCCTGCAGCTCCTGAGTAGTCTTGGTGATGAACTCCTGAGCGATGGGCGCTCCTCTCCCTGTGTTCTCCTGAGGGAGACATGCCGCAAAGCACGCCTCCAAGTGGTGCCCGAGCGCCTCCCTCGTGATGTTTCAGACCCTCCAGAAGAGAGCCCCCGAGCCTTGCCCGAGAAGGGCACCAGGCGCGCCTCCCTATGCGATGGAGGGAGGCGCCCCTGGCGCGGGCGCTGATCCTGACGAGGTTCCAGTCGCGACGCCATCCTCCTGAGGTCCTGC
The DNA here is from genome assembly GCA_021605145.1 of Aegilops bicornis. Classification (NCBI taxonomy): domain Eukaryota; kingdom Viridiplantae; phylum Streptophyta; class Magnoliopsida; order Poales; family Poaceae; genus Aegilops; species Aegilops bicornis. The sequence goes on along the minus strand of CM038671.1, from coordinate 345,159,223 downwards.
ACGGCGATGCTGCTTCTTCTTCTTGGGGATGGCCTCAGGAGGGCCCTCGCCCTTGCTGTCGGGGTCGTTGATTGCTGCAGCTCGAAAGGCACGCTCGAGGGAGCACACCGCGTCTCTTTCTTCACATGGGACCGTGATGATTCCGCCGCTTCCCGACATCTTGAGGGCATTGTAGCCATGATGGGTCACCGCCATGAACTTGGCCAGGGCTGGATACTCGAGGATGGCATTGTACGGTAGACGTATGTGCGCGACGTTAAAGTCGATGAGCTTGGTGTGGTAGTTCTTGCGTTATCTGAAGGTGACAGGGAGGTGGACCTTCCCTATCAGCATGGTGGAGCCGTCGATCACTCCTGAGAAAGGCTTGGTAGGCTGAAGCTGATCATCCGACACTTGGAGGTTGTCGAACGTGTCGACGGACAGGATGTTGAGCCCTGCACCGTCGTTGATGCGGGTTTTGGTGACTTGCACGTTGCTCATGACTGGGGAGCAAAGCATCGGGAGGGCGCCAGCGGTGGCTACGCACTTGAGCTGATCCGCAGAACTGAAGGTGATTGTGCACTGGGACCACCTAAGCGGGCGTGTGGCCTCAAGCTTGGGGAGGACTACATTCACTTCACGAGAAAACTGTTTGAAGATACGCTGCGAGGCTGGGGCCTGAGCTCCGCCTAAGATGCATGCGATAGCACGTGGCTCCTTGAAGCCCCCAGCCCCCTCGGCTAGATGGTGGTCGTCATTCCTTCTTGGTGGCAGCGGAGGAAGGCCAACATTGCATTGAGGACGGTCCTCACGAGGCTGATCCCTCCAGGTGCCCTCACGAGGCTGATCCAGCCAGTGGTCCTCACGAGGCCGGCCGCACCACTCCTGGCGCGGGCCACGGTCGTCCCAGCGTCCGCGACCACATCCTCCTCCCTGGATGTAGCCCCGGTCGTTGCGCTCGGGGCGTCGACCGAAGCGTCCTTCTCGGATGGCTCTAAGCTCTTGATAGTCGCTGGTGTTGTGGGTGTGCAGGTTCAGGAAAGCGCAGAACGGTCGACTACTCTTGGATGACTCTGGCTGATCTCTGCCTTGCTTGGTGTCCGGTTCCGCCGCGAGCACGGCTGCTCCCTTGCGCTTCACATCCTTGGCCTTGGCTTTCTTCTCCTCTGGGTCCGCAGCCGACTGCTCAAGGAGGGAGAGGCGCCCTTCCTGAGCTCTTGCACACATGTTCGCCAGGTTGAACAACTCCTGAGATGTGCACAACTCCTCATGGATAGAGAGCTCCTCCTTCATCTTGACGTCGCGGACGCCATCAGAGAATGCGGAGATGATGGCCTCGTCCATCACCTTGGGGATCTTGAGACTAACGTTGCTGAAGCATTGAATGTACTTCTGGAGGGTCTCTCCTGGTTGTTGCTTGACGTGACGAAGGTCTACCGCGGCCGTTGGGCGGTCGCGAGTGCCCTGGAAGTTGGCGACGAAGCGGTCGCGCATCTCGTCCCAGGAGGAAATCGAGCCTAGAGGAAGGTTCAGGAGCCATGAACGAGCACCGTCTTTGAGCACCATAGGGAACCAGTTCGCCATGACTTTTCCGTCGCCGTTGGCCGCCTCGATGCTGAGCTCGTAGAGCTGCAGGAACTCCGCAGGGTCGGGGGTGCCGTATAGGGAGGGGCAGATCTGGCTTGAACTTGCTCGGCCAGGCGACGCTACGCAGCTCAGGGGTGAAGGCGCGATAGCCGGCCGTGGTCGCCGGGGCCCGTCTTGGAGGCGGAGCTTGGTCTTGACGCCCACGCGCCGCTTCGGCAAGCTGCACGGGGCCCGGCCGCGTCAGACGATCCTGGCGCGGCGGTGCAAGGAGTGGCAGATTGTTCTCTTGCGGTCGAGGGACTTCTTGACAGCTTCTTTCTTCATGCACGGGCGTTGGGCGCGGCCGGTCGCGTCGTGGAGGTGCGCGCCTTGGCGCCAGGGCGCCGTCTTGGGGCACAGGTGGCGGAGGTGCTCAGTGAGCTATGTCGCCTGTAGCTGGAGGAGGGCGAGGCGAAGAGAGGGACGGCGCAGGGGAGCCCCCTGCGGTGCGGACAAGCTCGGCGATGCGGTCGAGCTAGTCTTCATAGAGGTCGTCGACCAGGCGGTAGCGCAGGAGCTCATGCGCCATGAGGAGCGCGGCCCGCGCGTCCATGGGAGTGCGACGAGCGTGGGACGACGAACTTGCGGGAGTCGGCGATGGGGTGGCGGTGCGGCCGTCCCGCCGCACCGAGGGGTGCAGCGAGGATGCTTGCTGCTCGTTTCCCGCCTGGTCGGTAGTGGCGTTGGCGGCATGCGACGGGGAACGACGAGGTGGCCCGCCGACGGGAGCCGTCTGAGCGACGTGGGTGGCGAGGGCAGGCCGATGCTCAACACGAGCACGGCGAGCATCCGGCATGGAGACGACGGAGCAACTGGACGCGGAGTGAAAGAAAGGAAGCTTTGGCACACCCCTACCTGGCGTGCCAAATGCTAGATCACGGGTTCCGGCAAAACCCTTAAGGTTCGAACTCTGGGGTGTGCGTGAAGTTCTTTCCTCCCTACCGATCCACGCCCTAGATTTGCTAAGATTTCACGGACGAACTCGACGAACTCTCAACACAGAAGACACAAGATTTATACTAGTTCGGGCCACCGTTGTGGTGTAATACCCTAATCCAGTGTGGCGGTGGTGGATTGCCTCTTGGGCTGATGACAAAGGGAATAACAGCCTCCTGAGGTTGAGGTTTTCTTGTGCTCGGTGTGTGGCTAAGGATTAGGTGAGATGCCTCTGAATGAGCTATCCCCTAGGGTGGTGGCTAGTTCTACTTGTATAGGCCCTGGTCCTCTCCCCAAATATTGAGCGGGAAGGGAGCCAACAACGACCAATTTGAAAGGGGACAGCTAGTACAGCTTATCCTGACAAAAGCGGTCTTCGCCTGCAAAAGGCTCTGGTGGTGACGCCGTCTTGGGATCCATGGTGACCTCCGTCTTGCCGTCCTATTTGTCTTGGTCTTGTTGCACCGATATGGAAACCTTTGCTTGACGCCTCGGTACTCTGTGCCTGCGCTTGCCCCCTTTAGCACCAAAGAGGAAACAAGGACGCTACATGCGCTGGCGCCCGCCTGGGGCCCGCCTGATCTTTGATCGTCATGGCTCACGTCACGAGAACCTCGCGAGGTTTCCCCTGCCTTGATCTCTCCGCTCCTCGCGAGCCAACCTTGTGAGGCCGCTCCCGAGGAGGTCTTGTGTCGTCCGCCTCACGAGGCTTGGCCCCTCGCGAGGGTCTTGAACGCCTTGTTGATGAAGGTGGGTCGTACAGGCCTGCTAGCACAGCCACGCCGTGGGCCGCAGGCAGGCAAGTCTGGGGACCCCCATTCCCAGAACGCCGACACCGACTGCCACTCATAAGGATGACAATCAAAGAAACACCTCATGCTTCAAATTTGTTACACAACGGTTACCATACGTGCATGCTACGGGACTTGCAAACCTCAACACAAGTATTTCTCAAATTCACAAATACTCAACTAGCATGACTCTAATATCACCATCTTCATGTCTCAAAACAATCATCAAGTATCAAACTTCTCATAGTATTCAATGCACTCTATATGAAAGTTTTTATTATACCCATCTTGAATGCCCATCATATTAGGACAAATTTTATAACCAAAGCAAATTACCATGCTGTTCCAAAAGACTCTCAAAATAGTATAGGTGAAGCATGAGAGATCAATAATTTCTATAAAATAAAACCACCACCGTGCTCTAAAAAGATATAAGTAAAGCACTAGAGAAAAATTATCTAGCTCAAAAGATATAAGTGAAGCACAAAGAGTATTCTAATAAATTCTGATTCATGTGTGTCTCTCCCAAAAGGTGTGTACAGCAAGGATGATTGTAGTAAACTAAAAAGCAAAGACTCAAATCATTCAAGACGCTCCAAGCAAAACACATATATCGTGTGGTGAATAAAAATATAGCCTCAAGTAAAGTTACCGATAGACGAAGACGAAATAGGGCATGCCTTCCGGGGCATCCCCAAGCTTGGGATTTTGGTTGTCCTTAAATTTTACCTTAGGTGCCTTGGGCATCCCCAAGCTTAGGCTCTTTGAGGGAGTCCTGGATTAAGGGTCCTCGGGCGTCCGGCCTGTTGGACATGGGTTGGACTGATGGGCTGTGAAGATACAAGACCGAAGACTCTCACCCGTGTCGGGATGGGACTCTCCTTGGTGTGGTTGGCAAGCTTGGCGTTCGGATATGAAGATTCCTTTCTTTGTAACCGACTTTGTACATCCCTAGTCCCCTCCGGTGTATATATAAACCGGAGGGTTTAGTCCATAGAGGCAATCATAATCACAATCATACAGGCTAGACTTCTAGGGTTTTAGCCATTACGATCTCGCGGTAGATCAACTTTTGTAATACTCATATTTATCAAGATCAATCAAGCATGAAGTAGGGTATTACCTCCATACAGAGGGCCCAAACCTGGGTAAACATCGTGTCCCCTGTCTCCTGTTACCATCGACCTTAGACGCATAGTTCGGGACCCCTACCCAAGACCCACCGGTTTTGACACCGACATTGGTGCTTTCATTGAGGGTTCCGCTGCGTCATCACCAAGAGGTTTGATGGCTCCATCAATCATCGACAACAATGCTGTCCTAGGCCAGATCTTCGTGTTCAGCGGCTTCGCACTGTGGGCCAACTCGCTTGACCATCTAAAGCAGATCAACAGCTACGCCCCAGGTCACCAGATTAGTTTTCGAAACCTGGACTACGTCGCTGACGTCCGGGGAGTCTTGATCTTCCTTGGATTTGCGACCCCAACCACTGCTACGTCCTTAGATCCGGAGCACGTCACCAGGCCCGAAGACGGGATTCTTGAGCCGTCGGACTATCTCCGGCCACTAAACCCAGTACGGGAGAGCCGGATGAGGTATCGTCGCAGGCAATCATCACGAAGCCGGACTCTTATCCGGCCACTGGCTCCGAATACTCAGGGCCAGCATCGTGTGAGTTCGTCCAGGGAACCTCCCTCCTGTCGTACTCCATGGGCTCTCTCATCCCTAGCAAAACCTCACCTTTAAGCGAGGCTCTGGACTTAATGTGATCCCTTGTCATTACAGAAGAGCAACGTCCAAAGTATGCCCAGCCCGTACTAGGGGCTGAGAGTAGGGAATTTTGCCTCCCGCCCACCACCCACTTCATAGCCACTGTCGAGGACTTAACCGACATGCTCAATTACGGCTCCGAAGACATCGACGGTATGGACGAGGATGCCGAAGAGGAGCAGGCCCAAAGCCCACCGCATACCGAACGCTGGGCGGCCACCTCCACGTACGATATATATATGGTGGATACATCCAAAGATGATGGCGAGGATGGCGGTAGGGATCCAGTCAAGGACAATAACGCCGATAAACCACCAAAGCGGCGGCATCAGCGGCATCAGCGGCGCCGTCCAAAAATCACGTCGTGACAAATAAAGCAATACCGGCACCGGAGAAAATAATACTCCGGAGAACGCCGAAGACCAAGACGCCCTCATCAAACCAGCTTCCGAACAGGAAGATAGGGAGGAAGGGGAGAGTAACCCCGACGAGCCAGTTGGGAACGACGACTCGGAGGACAGCAGTTATATGGCACTCTCCGAATACGACATAAGCCTCGGCAACGAAGACTTCATCATGCCAGAAGAACCCCTCGAGCAAGAACGCTTTAAGCAACAGCTCATCGCAACCGCGAGGAGCCTGAAAAGGAAGTAGCAATGGCTTCAAGTTGAACATGATACACTCAACGACAGATGGACTCAGGTCCTAGCAGCTAAGGAGAACGGCCTTGAGCGCCCAATAAAAAGCTATCCGAAGCTCAAACTTCTACCCCAATTCGACATCGAGGCATGCGAGCCTATAGCACCAGCATATAATACAGCTGATAAACCAGACCGGACACCCCATGGCCGCAACAAAATGGCTACACAAGCCAAACACCAGCCCACATTACCCCGCCATAAAGGAAGAGAGACAGCGGCCCAGGATTACACCTATGACCTACGACAGGGCCTGGACGCCAGGGCAGGCCTGGCTAGAACAATTTACGGGTCAAAGGGACGTGCCCCCACACAAGAGGATGGCTTCAGGCCTGGCGCGACCAACACAACCTCCCTCGGGGTGAAAACCGTTTAGGGACGTACGCCGAACTCTGTCGAGATAGCCGCCTGTTACAGAGGCGCCGCTTACCCCTTATGCTTCACCGATGAGGTTTAAACCGATGAATATCGAATCATACGACGGAACAATAGATCCCACAGTACGGATTGAAGATTTTCTTCTCCATATCCACATGGCCCGTGGTGATGATCTCCACACCATCAAATACCTCCCACTAAAATTAAAGGGACCAGCACGGCACTGGCTAAACAGCCTTCCAGAGAACTCCATTGGCAGCTGTGAGGACTTGGAAGACGCCTTCCGCGATAACTTCCAAGGTACATTTGTCCGGCCACCAGAAGCTGATGACTTAGGTCACTTTATCCAGCAGCCCGAAGAGTCAGCCAGGAAGCTCTAGACTAGGTTCTTAATTAAAAAGAACCAAATTGTCGATTGTTCGGACGCCGAAACCCTCGCGGCCTTCAAACATAGCGTCCGGGATGAGTGGCTCGCCCGCCACCTTGGTCAAGAAAAACCAAAATCTATGGCTGCCCTTACCGCTCTGATGACCCGCTTTTGCGCGGGAGAAGACAACTGGTCGCTCGTAGAAGCAACAACACCAGTGATCCGGGCACTTCCGAAGTTCGATACGGCAACGGCAAGCCACGACACAAAAACACAAGCGTCGAAATAATAATGACGGAACGCAAGACACGACGGTCAACGCCGGACTCAGCAGCTCCAAACCCGGTCAACGAAAAAAGCCATTCAAGGCAAATAGAGATGGGCCATCCAATTTAGACAAGATACTAGATTGGCCCTGCCAGATTCATGGCACCCCTGATAAACCAGCTACTCACACCCACAGAAGTTGTTGGGTCTTCAAACAAGCCGGCAAGCTTAATGCCGAACACAAGGGGAAGGGGCCGCCCACTGACAGCGATGACGAAGAGACTCGCCAGCCGAACATCGGGGTCAGAAGCAATTTCCCCCCGAAGTGAAAACCGTAAACATGGTATACGTGGCGCACACCCCTATAGTGGAGCGCAGGCGCGCACTATGGGAAGCATACGCCATAGAGCCGGTCACCCCAAAATTTAGCCAATGGGCGGCCTGCCCGATCACTTTTGATTGCAAGGACCACCCAGCCAGTATCCGTCATGAAGGTTCGGCAGCTCTCGTCATCGACCCAATTATCAATGGATTCCATGTCACGAAAGTCCTTATAGACGACGGCGGTAGCCTTAATCTACTTTACCAAGACACTGTCCGCAAAATGGGCATTGATCCTTCAAAAATCAAGCCCACCACAAATACCTTCAAGGGAGCATTACCCGGCATAGAAGCTCACTGCACGGGCTCAATTACATTGAAAGTTGTTTTCGGTTCGCCGAAGAACTTTCGAAGCGAAGGCTTGACTTTCGATATTGTCCCGTTCCGCAGTTGTCGGCGTTCTGGGAATGGGGGTACCAGAACTTGCTCGCCCGCGCCCGCGGGCGTGGCTCAAGGGGTGGCCCAAAGAAGGCCCATCTTCATCAAGACAAGCTCAAGACCCTCGCGAGGCCAAGCCTCATGGGCGGACCACGTGAAGCCTCCTCGTGCACAGCCTCGTCAAGCTGGCTCGCGAGGCGGAGATATCAAGGCGGGGTACCTCACGAGGTGCCCATGACGCAAGCCATGATTTACCAAGGGCGCCAGGCGGGCGCCAGCCAGCAGATGTCCTCATTTCCTCTTTGGTGCAAAGGGGGCAAGCGCAGCGAGAGCATCAAGAAAAGGCATCTGCTTCGGTGCAACAAGACCAAGACCGCCGCAGAACGGCAGGAAGGAAGTCATCGTGGAGCCCAAGCCGCATCACCACTCAGAGCCTTTGACAAAGCGAGGACCAACTTTAGTCAGGATAAGTGTACCAGATGTTCCTCTTCAAAATGGCCAATTGTTGGCGCCCTTCCCGCTCAATATTTGGGAAGAGGCCCGGGGCCTCTGCCTATAAATAGGACTAGCCACCCACAGGGTAGGGGGATCCGAAACCTTGAGCAGAGCTAGAGATCAAGCAATCTAGAGAGAGAGAGAGAGAGAGAGAGAGAGAGAGAGCGACTGAACTCCCCCTAGCAGTTCATCGCACTAGCCAAGAACATACCCTCGCGAGGTTGTTCTTCCTTGTACTGTTCATCATCAGCCCAAGAGGCAATCCACCACACCACACACTGGAGTAGGGTGTTACACCACAATGGTGGCCCGAACCAGTATAAACCTTGTGTCTCTTGTGTTGTCCCTTTGGTAGATTTAGATCCTAGCGAGGCGACGAGGTGCAGGCAGCTAGGGGGCGAGATCTCCGCATGCACCCCAGAGTTTGAACCTAGAGGGTCTGCCGGAACCCGAAATCCGACATCTGGCGCGCCATGTAGGGGTGCGCCGGAATTCGTCTTCTGCCTCCCTGTTCTTCGCCGCCCATCGCATCCATGTCAGACGCTTCCGGGCTCGCTGAAAGTGCCGAGCCGCTCGCTACCCGCATCGCCCAGACGGCCCGCCGGCGTCGCCGCCGCCGTTCGCCGCCGCCATTAACGCCGCCACCGGCCCGGCGGGGAACGAGCAGCAAGCATCGTCCCAGCATCCGTCCGTTAGGCAAGACGGCCGTACCGCCACTCCTTCACTCGCCCCAGCTGGTTCTTCGTCTCGCGCGCTCCGCGCGCCCATGGAGGCTCGAGCTGCGCTCATCGCGGCAAACGAGCTCCTGTGCTACCGCCCTGTCGACGACGTCTACGAAGAGTGGCTCGACCGCGTCGCCGAGCTCGTCCCACTACTAGAAAAAGGGCTATAGATGGGATTGACACTAATGGCGCACCAGACAAGCGGTGCGCCATTAGTATATACTAAAGGCGCACCACCTTCTGATACGCCATTATAGTTGAAACTACTAATGGCGCACCTGGCCCAAGGTGCGCCATTAGTATCAATTTTTTTTGAACCAGTGCGCCTGTCCAAACATACTAATGGCGCATCCAGACTCAAAGGCGCCATTACTAGTTGTAACTAGTAATGGCGCACTGCCGGAAAGTGCGCCACTAATGTTGTTTTTTATTATATTTTTTATTCCTTTTTTGTAAAACTACTAATGGCGCCTTTGTTCCACCGTGCGCCATTACTAGTTTAAACTAGTAATGGCGCACTGTGGAACAGCGCCATTAGTATGTTTTTTTTTTGCAAAACTACTAATGGCGCACCACCAGAAGGTGCGCCATTAGTAACCTGGATTACTAATGGCGCATTTAGAGTTGGTGCGCCATTAGTAAGTGGGCAGCAACAAGATATTTTGGACAGCCTCTCCTACCCACACTCACTTTCTCCCCACTTCATTCTCTCCACCTCCTCCTTGTCTCGGGTGCCTCCTCTTTTCACCTCATTTCCACCATAGATTCATTCAAATTAAGTGGTTAAATTACCTTGTTTTGATAGGTAAGTAAGGGGGAAGCTATATTTATGTTGTTCTCCCTACAACAATGTGCACATGCACTTTTTATGGCCTAGCTAGATCTATGTATGTTCGTGGTGTTGCATATGTTTGTGGTGTTGCATATGTGTTTGTGTTTGGAGGTGTACCGGTATTTGAAATGCGATAGTTGCCAATATTTTGCGGAATGTTGATTCATTTCCGTTTAATGAGAATTTTGGCATTAAGCATTCTTTTGGTCCTATTTTAGGGAAAGTCATGCCAAATTTTTTCTTTGTTCTTAAATATCGTTTTGCTCTACCCCGCAGGCGACCATGGTCCGCACGATGACCGAAGGCATCGTGAATAGGTTTTTGAGGTCCGCGAAGGCCGAGATGCTTCAAAAGAACGATACGGAGATAAGATGTCCGTGTCGAAGATGCAAGGATCTGTTCGATGGTGAAACCAAACCCCGAAAACGCCCGTGTACGAGGAGCGGCGAGGAAATAGACAAGCTGTTGAAAAATTGGAAAGACTGCCCATTGCCGGGAAAGAAGCAAAAGGCGCCAGAGCCGGGAAAGAAGCGAAAGGCGCCAGAGCCGCTGCTAGGGCCGAGGCGTTGCATTTCTCTTCCGATCGTTCTGTTGCATACTTATATATTGCTTATGTATTGTCTGTGAATTGGTACTAACGTTTGGTTTGGCTAGTGCATAGCGATGTCGTCGTATGTCGTGTACAAGGGTAAGGTTCCCGGAGTCTACGACGACTGGGAGGAGGGTACACCACTAGGGCCGAGGCCGAATCTAGATACGCCCGCTATCTAGCGGGAGAGGGGAGGGAGCGTTGGAGGAACCGGATGAAGACGAGTTTCATCGTGATGATGCTCATCGTGATGACCGCAGCTCTCTTCTATGTGATGGTAGTTTAGATGATCGATATCGACTTGTAATGTGAAGACAAACTCGCTACTCGCGGTCTCGAGACTTGTAATATAATGTTCTATCTTTGTTCGGTCTTTTCAATTAGGAGACTAATATGATGAATTGTATTCGGAGACTAATATGATGAATTGTATTCAGAGACTAATCTTCTATTGTATTCGATGAATCTGTTGTTGATGTGTGCTGTCTATATTTTGTCCAATTATACATTTTGTAACCTGTGCAAAAAACAAAAATAAAAAATAAAAACCTAATATTCATACTAATGGCGCATCACATCACGGTGTGCCATTAGTATGCCAAAGGATACTAATGGCGCATCATTAAATCAAAGGCGCCATTAGTATGCCGGGTTACTAATGGCGCATCTTGTTGTTGTGTGCCATTAGTATGCCAAAGCACTGGGTATACATGGCCCCAGGAGGCATACTAATGGCGCCTTGTTGTATATACTAATGGCGCATCTGAGGTCCGCCATTAGTATACCAGATACTAATGGCGCACCAGTGGTGCGCCATTAGTAAAATATACTAATGGCGTGGCACTAATGGCGCACCACTAATGCGCCATTAATGGCCAAATTTGGTGCGCCATTAGTAGGCCTTTTCCTAGTAGTGTCCGCGCCGCAGGGGGCTCCCCCGCGCTGTCCTTCTCGCTGCACCGCGCCCCGCCCTGCACGGGCGATGAAGCTCCAGTGGCGCATCAGCCGCCTCCCCCTCAAGAAGCCGCCCTGGCCCCAAGGCATGTGGACCCTGGGCGGAACCCACTCCGTCTGGCACCAGCGCAGCAAGAGCAGAGCTGTCAAGAGGTCCCTCGCCCCCAAGAAGCTGCCCGAGTGCTCCCTCGCGCGGCCCGTCCACGACAGCTCCCGCTCCAAAGACGCCAAGACCCCGCGCTGCTCCCAGTGGAAGCGCACGGGGACCCGAAAGGCCAGGCTCTTCGTCACCAAAGCCCCCCCGTGGCCACAGCAGGCTGCCGCGCCTTCACCACCGAGCTATGCAGCATCGCGTGGCCCGACAAGTTCAAACCAAACCTGCCTCCTCGCTACGACGGCACGACCGACCCAGCGGAGTTCCTACAGCTCTACGAGCTGGGCATCGAAGCAGCCAACAGAGACGAGAAGGTCATGGCGAACTGGTTTCCCATGGCACTCAAGGACGGGGCCCGCACTGCTCCTGAACACGGCTCTGCACGATCTCCTCCTGGGACGAGATGCGCACCCGCTTCATCGCCAACTTCCAAGGTACTCGTGACCGGCCTCCTGCCGTGAGCGACATGCGCCACATCAAGCAGCACCCAGGGGAGACCCTGCAGAAGTACATCCAGCACTTCAACAACGCACGCCTCAATATTTCCAAGGTGACTGAGGAGGCCATCATCTCTGCCTTCTCCGACGGTGTGCGTGACGTCAAGATGAAGGAGGAGCTGGCGATGCATGAAGATCTGTGCACATCCTTGGAGCTGTTCAACTTGGCGACCAAGTGCGCCAGGGCTGAGGAAGGACGCCTTTCCCTCCTTGAGCTGCCAGCCGCAGATCCAGAAGAGAAGAAGTCCAAGGCCAAGGGCGTGAAGCGCAAGGGGCTGCCGTGCTCATGGCAGAACTGCATACACCAAGCGAGGCAGAGATCAGCCCGAGTCTTCCAAGGGCAGCCCGTACTATGTGTACCATGACCTCCACACCCACAACACCAACGAATGTCAAGAGCTCCGAGCCGTGCGAGAAGGGAGAATCGGTCGACGCCCCGACCGCAATGATCAAGGCTACGACCGAGGAGGAGGAAGAAACGCAGGACGCTGGGAAGACCGTGGCCCTCGCTAAGGGTGGCGTGACCGACCTCACGAGGATCGCTGGCAGGATCAGCCTCGCAAGGGAGGCTGGAGGGATCAGCCTTGCGAGGATCGCCTGCAAGGAAACGCAGGCCTCCCTCCTCTGCTGCTGCAGCCAAGGAGAAATGAGGACCATCATCAGGACGAGGGGGCTGGGGGCTTCTAGGAGCCGCGCGCTATCGCTTGCATCCTAGGCGGAGCTCAAGCCCCAGCCTCTCAACGCATCTTCAAGCAGTTCGCCCGTGAAGTGAATGTAGTCCTCCCCAAGCTCGAAGCCACGCGCCCTCTCAGGTGGTTAGCGTGCGCCATCACGTTCAGCTCAGCAGATCAGCTCAAGTGCGCGGCCATAGCCGGAGTCCTCCCGATGCTTTGTTCCCCAATCATCAGCAACGTGCAAGTCACCAGGACCCTCATCGATGGCGGATCAGGGCTCAATATCCTGTCCGTAGAAACATTCAACAATCTCCAAGTGTCTTACAATCAGCTTCAGCCAGCCAAGCCTTTCTCTGGAGTCACTGATGGCTCCACAGTTCCGATTGGGCAGGTCTGCCTCCTTGTCACCTTCGGGGCACGCGACAACTACCGCACCGAGCTCATCGACTTCGATGTCACCCACATTCACCTGCCATACAATGCCATCCTCGGGTACCCAGCTCTGGCCAAGTTCATGGCCGTGACTCTTCACGGCTGCAACATCCTCAAGATGCAAGGAAGCAGCAGAGTTATCACAGTGCCTTGTGAAGAAAGAGACGCAGTGTGCTCCCTGGAGCGAGCTTTTTAAGCCGCGTCACTTGAAGACCCAGATCGCAGGACCGGGAGGCTCCCCGAGACCGCTCCCAAGAAGAAGAAGACATCGCCAGGCCCGACCCCTCGGGAGGCAGGCCCTTCAGGGTCCGTGCCTGTTCAGAGGGCACCTCCTTTTCTCGCATACGAAGGCGCGCCCGGCGCCCTCCTCAAGCAAGGCTCGAGGGCTCTCTCCTGGAGGGCCACCGACCTTTCTAAGGTCGCGAGGGAGGCGCTTGGGCACCACTTGGAGGCGTGTTTCAGAGCACCTTTCCCTCAGGAAGGAGAGAGGTAAGGAGGGCAAAACCCTCAGGAGTTCTTCAGCCAGATCATTCATGAGCTGCAGGAGTCAAGAGTCATGAGTGGCAGCCGCCGCTTACCCGCCGTAGCTCCCCATCCAGGCGAGGATGGTGGGCTGCGCGTCTGCATCGACATACCAGGGCTCAACCGAGCCGCCTCTCAGGAGCACTTATGTCCCTCATGCGCGGGGAGCTATGAAGGTCCACCCCACAGCTACGTTCGCATGCCCTACGGCGTGCCAAATGCGGCCGCCACGTGCCAGCGCCTCACGGGGAACATCCTAGAGGCTCAAGAGGCCAGGCGTTCCGCAGTCCTGGCGGAGATGGAGATGGTCCGCGAGGAGCCACCAACGCCCCCGGAGCCTCCCGAGGCTCCTGGGCCTGGGGGCTCATGAAGATCGGCTTCCCCAGCCCACGACGTCCGCTACTTCAGCATCCCTTCGTCTTCAACGTTATCAGGTGACATCCTTCAAGTTTCATCTCTAGCTGGGAGTGCCCCCTAGGGCTGCATCATTCCCAGGCCACGTGGGTCCGTCCCTGCGGCGTGTATCCCTTTTACTTCATGTTCCTAGCTTACTTTGTCGGGGGCGCCCCTCGGGCTGCATCATCCCCAAGTCGCTCGGGCCAGACCCAGCGACGTCTGCCTTCCCTGCACCTATCTAAATGAACTTGCTCCTTCGTGATTAACGTGCTTGACCTAGTTGCCCGCTTGACTGACACCAACTGACGGAGCTGCTCCCCAACGGCACGACACTTGCGCATGGGTCCGTCCCTGCAACGCCGAAAAACCTGAATGGCTGAGCTCTGGCCGCGGCAGCCCCGCACAGCGCCACCTCGTCAGGCCTTCAATGCCTCGTCACCCCTCCAAAGCAACCAACGGCTGACCGTCGCTTGTCATAGCAGACTCTTGTTCCTCTTGTGGTGAGCCTGCAGGATCCCTTCAAGGAGCAACGCCAGGCGAGGCCCTCACGGCGCCTTCTTCACTCTCGTCCGCGCGAACCGCTTGCACGTTAAAGGGGGGGTACCTGAGCATCACGACTCACGGGCTCCTACTGGCTCTCCAGCCCTCACCCTCTGGCCTTGTCCACGGCATCACGACCTGGCATACCAGCGACGGCTGAGACCCGCTCGAGGGCTGGGTCCCGACGATGTAGAGCAGAAAGGAGGGCAAAGGCGAGAGGGAAGAGGCACGCGGGGACCTCGCCAGGCAACCCCTCTCCTGCCGATGCGCGGACATAACGTCGCACCAGGAAGCAGTTCCTGACTCCCGAGATAGGTCACCCTTCGGAAACACCAGCTATCGCAGCACCGACCTCGCACCTAATGCAATCTCGTGTTAGCAATGTCGTGCTCCTTTCTCACCGAACGATGGCTGCTTGGGCGGTAAAGGGGACCTCCTGAGCATCGCGACTAAGGGGCTCTTACTAGACCCCGGGCCGCTCACCTCCTCGCCTTGACCACGGCATCGCGAGCTAGCATACCAGCGACGGCTAAAGCCTGCCTTGGGACCGGGACCTATCTCCGCAGAGCACCAAGCCCTCATGAGGTTCGAAAGGGGGACTAAGCTAAGACGGAATGAGCGTCTCACACTACTTCACGACAAGGATCATATTAACAAACAGAACCACAGGCACCTTACAAGCCCCCACGGGGCGCGCTTTTCGATTCCTCGCACGGAATAGAGGGAGAAGATCCTAAAGAACGCTAACTACACGCGCCTCCGCGAGAGACGCCATCATCAATAGTGGGCCGTCAGGCACCGGCGCCAACCTCATCCAGATCAGAGGCGGCGGCGGCCTGGCGAGCCCGCCCTGCTCCGAGAGCGGCGCAAGCTCGGGGCTCAGAGCTGTCGTGCCGCCGTCTCCGGAGTCGCCAAGAGCTCGGCGGAGTCGCTGGACCCTCCGCCGCCTCCGCCCGAGGAGCTGCCGAGGAAGCGATCGGCAAGCTCGGTCTCGCCCGGCGGGCCTCACCACCACTCTCGTGGCAACACTCTAGCCGGCGTCCTTCCGCCGAAGACCTTGAAGAGCATCATGGAAGCGCCGTGCATTACTGTGGTGGATCGCGAGGGCGTCCCTCGTCATGCAGACCCGGGCGATCTCGCCGCAGCCTCGAGTCATGAAGACCTTGCCCGGAGCAACGACCACGACCTGCGCTTCGGTCGCGAGGGTGCTATAACCGGCGTGCTGCAACCAGAGCTCCAGATATCCCCCCTGCGGCATCACGAAGGCGAAGGAGGGAGGAAGGCGGATCCAGGACTGAGGAGGCATGGCGGCGTGGAGCACAAGCTCTCGGGAGGAGCCCTCGGCATGGACTCCAGGAGGGACAACACGCACTGCCGTAACCCGCCAACGCCGACGGCGGCGTCGTCCATGGCGCTCGACATCAACTCCTTCAGGGCCCTCAAGGTGGGCGTACAAGGGCAGTGGGAACCCCGGCGGCGGCCGCTCGCACCAAGGCCTCGACACCTCCTGCCGGGGCCCTCATCTCGACGGCATAGGGCTAGCCGTTTCTTTAGCGGAAGCGGGATGGGACCCTCCTGGGGAGCCTTTCCCTTCTCTTCCGCGGAGAACCGGCGGATCGGAGCCATTGCCACAAAGTGGAGCAAGGATGGAGCAGAAGGAGAAGCAAGAAGAGATGGACTGGAAGGGCCCGCGCCGTTCCGTACTTATTGTCGGGGAAGGCCAACCGTCGACCTCCACAATCGCAGGTAATCATGACCCGCTTTGCATGCAGGGACTTGTCAATTCGTGCAGTTGCCGAGGCGTCGTGGGGAAGCAGGGCCGCCCACGTCCAATCAACCGCCACGCGGCGCCCGAGGCCGCAGGCTGTTAGGGCCCGCGGCGCTTCGCACTTGCCCCTTCGCTTCTCTGCTCAGCCAAGTCCAGGCGCGCCTTGGGCCTGGGGGCTACCCAGACTTGCCTGCCTGTGGCCTGCGGCGTGGCTCAAGGGGTGGCCCAGCACGGCCCATCTTCATCAGCACAAGCTCAAGACCCTCGCGAGGGGCCAAGCCTCGCGAGGCGGACGATAGGAAGCCTCCTCAGGCACGGCCTCATCAGGCTGGCTCGCGAGGAGGCAGAGAGATCAAGGCGGGGTACCTCACGAGGTGCCCATGATGCAAGCCATGACGACCAAGGGCGCCAGGCGGGTGCCAGCCCGCCCAGTGTCCTCATTTCCTCTTTGGTGCAAAGGGGGCAAGCGCAGGCGAGAGCATCAAGCAAAGGCATCCGTTTCGGTGCAACAAGACCAAGGCCGTCGCAACGGCAGGAAGGAAGTCATCGTGGAGCCCAAGCCGGCGTCACCACCAGAGCCTTTGGCAGGCGAGGACAAACTTTAGTCAGGATAAGTGTACCAGATGTTCCCCTTCAAAATGGCCAATTGTTGGCGCCCTTCCCGCTCAATATTTGGGAAGAGGCCCAGGGCCTCTGCCTATAAATAGGACTAGCCACCCACAGGGTAGGGGGATCCGAAACCTGAGCAGAGATAGAGATCAAGCAATCTAGAAAGAGAGAGAGAGAGCGACTGAACTCCCCCTAGCAGTTCATCGCACCAGCCAAGAACAGACCCTCGCGAGGCTGTTCTTCCTTGTACTGTTCATCATCAGCCCAAGAGGCAATCCACCACACCACCCATTGGAGTAGGGTGTTACACCACAATGGTCGCCCGAACCAGTATAAACCTTGTGTCTCTTGTGTTGTCCCTTTGGTAGATTTAGATCCTAGCGACGCGATGAGGTGCAGGCAGGTAGGGGGCGAGATCTCCGCGTGCACCCCAGTGTTCGAACCTAGAGGGTCTGCCGGAACCCGAAATCAGACAATAGTAGCTACAGGCACTACTCGGGCATACCGCTTTTGCTCGCTTCAATGTGGTCCCACATTACGCCTATCTAAAGCTTAAGATGCCCGGTCCACGCGGCATCATCATGATAAACGGAAATGCGGAATGCTCCCTCCGTACAGAGGAGCACACTATGGCTACTGCAGCCGAAGTACAAAGCGGTCTCATCAAGCCACACATCTCATCGGCCATCAAGCCACTGGTCCCTCTTAAAAAGGACCAATCAATCTCAGAGGTGGATTAGCGGTTTGGCCTCCGTCGTTCGCCTCATATAGCCACGAAGTTTGCACCGCACATACATAATTACGCACTTAAAATACCCTGGTCATCGGCGGAGGCACAATATGGACAGTACTACAACGCGGTCCACACTCCCATAGCCTTTTTCCTTTTTCTAAATATTTTTTATCTTTTACCACAGGTGACTTAAAGGCTGGTCATCTTACAGACTCTTTTGGAGTTCGGCTTTGTATACTTATCCAAAGGCTATTCCTGTTAAGGATTCCTTTCGCCGAGGCAAGACGGTGTAGACGTGCGACAGGAGGTCCAAATAATTTTTTGTAGACCACACTCTTTCTTTCGAGAATGTAAGGTGCCTTTTCCCTCAGCCTTCGACCCCCGGCTTGTCAAATAGCCCAAGTAGTGGCGTTATAATCTGTAAGATTGCATTTGACAAGTCAACCAGATTCCAGTGAACATAATATGTATTCAGCATTCGCTTTTTATAAGAACTGAATTTTGCTTCTTCGATTGTTTCACGCACGCACCTCGGCAAAAATTGCTAGGGGCTCGATATGGCAACATATGAGTTCCCGACAAGTCCGAACAACTTTATAGCATACTTCGGCGTCACAAGTTTGGCCTTATATGCATCAGCTCTGAATCATGTCTTTGGTCCATAGTTGGGTTGCCCGGCTCCTGTGCTTGCTACCTTACGTTCTATTGTCCTATCGGCTAAGGTAGTATAGGGAGAACTACTGCGATTGTGTTTCGGGTTCATCTGGTCAAGCACCTCAGTAGAGAAAGCCGAAAACTGACTGTCATGATGCAGCGAGAGCTAGTCAACCACTCGATGACTTATCAGAATCTTTTGTGATTCTTTCCATATTACATGAAGGACCGTTCTTCTAGGTCACCTTTGTAACGCACCGTATTCAGATAACCGCATACATACCAGGGGCTATATCGTAGACCCATCTTCAAACTCCTATAGCTAAGTGAAAGTGTTAAAGCCCTATAGTCTGATTCCCTAGTTTGCCCCATTCAGACCTCCTTCACGGAACAAGATGTTGGGTCAAGAGTGATCAAGTGCTTTTCCTAACACCCCCGTATGATATGTGAGGGGGCCGAAGCCGACGACTGGTAAAATTTCAGATCATACGGAAAACGGCCGCACATGAGGAACTTGCCGCCCGGAGCTTCGCAATATCCTCCTCTGTGACAGAAGAGGCCACCCACCGGCCTTGAGGACTAGGTCCGGACATGACTGGGAGGCTCGGAGCAATTAAGTTGAAACTTGGGTGCTGGAACTCGAGGTTGGAAAGGTTGAAGAAGAGGCAGACATAGAGGAGAAAGACGGGTCTGTGCCCCTGTATAAAGACGATGAATATCAAACGCCTCCTCGTAGGCCTTAAAACCTGCCTATTCCCAAGGAATCATGCCAACGGGATGGTTGGGTTACCCAGGCCCGTACTGATGAGAATCCCGCAATAAGGGGACACGATCTCTACTTTGACAAGATGTGCCAATGAAACCGTGTCTCAAAGCGTGGAGTGGCAGGCTAAAAAATGGTTCAAAATAATGACCAGGTGGTGACGTGGTGTCACGCTGGAAAAGTTGTCAATGGATTGGACTCGTGAAATATTATACTCTCTGCGGTTGTGTGTGGAACTTGTTTTGCAGAGCCGGACACGTTCTTTGTGTTTGAAGGCTGTTTTGGAGTATTCGGAGGAGGAACCCGCCTTGCAATGCCGAAGACAATCTGCGCGCCGGACACCTCGTCATTGAAGCTTGCTTCAGGGGCTACTGAGGGAGTCCTGGATTAAGGGGTCCTTGGGTGTCTAGCCTGTTGGACATGGGCCGGACTGACGGGCTATGAAGATACAAGACCGAAGACTCTCACCCCTGTCTGGATGGGACTCTCCTTGGCGTTCGGATATGAAGATTCCTTTCTCTGTAACCGACTTTGTACATCCCTAGTCCACTCCGGTGTCTATATAAACTAGAGGGTTTAGTCCCTAGAGGCAATCATAATCACAATCATACATGCTAGACTTCTAGGGTTTTAGGCATTACGATCTCGCGTCAGATCAACTCTTGTAATACTCATATTTATCAAGATCAATCAAGCAGGAAGTAGGGTATTACCTCCATAGAGAGGGCCCGAACCATCGTGTCCCCTGCCTCCTGTTACCATCGACCATAGACGCACACTTCGGGACCTGCTACACGAGATCTGCCAGTTTTGACACCGACACTCTTGCCACTCCTTATTCCCAAATCCATCAAATCTTTACCCAAAAACTTGAAAACTTCACAACACAAAACTTAAAAGAAAATCTCATGAGCTCCGTTAGTATAAGAAAACAAACCACCAGTTTAAAGTACTCTAATGAACTCATTCTTTATTTATATTGGTGTTAAACCTACTGTATTCCAACTTCTCTATGGTTCATACACCCCGATACAACTCATAGATTCATTAATATAAGCAAACAACACACGAAAAACAGAATCTATCAAAACAGAACAGTCTATAGCAATCTGATCAATACGAATACTTCTGTAACTCCAAAAATTCTGAAATAAACTTGTGGACGTGAGGAATTTGTCTATTAATCATCTGCAAAAAGAATCAACCTAAAAGCAATCTCCAGTAAAAAAAATGGGATCTAATCTCGTGAGCGCAAAAGTTTTTGTTTTTTACAGCAAGATTGCAAAGACTTCACCCATGTCTTCCCAAAGGTTCTACTTGGCACAAACACTAACTAAAACATAAAACCACATCTAAATAGAGGCTATATGAATTATTTATTACTAAACAGGAACAAAAATCAAATAACAAAAATAAAATTGGGTTGCCTCCCAACAAGCGCTATCGTTTAACGCCCCTAGCTAGGCATAAAGCAAGAATAGATCTAGGTATTATCATCTTTGGTATGAAATCCTTAAGTGGCACTCATAATTGATTCATAAGGCAATTTAATTTTCTTTCTAGGAAGGTGTTCCATGCATTTCCTTAATACAAATTGGAATCTAATATTTCCTTCTTTCATGTCAATAATGGCACCAATCGTTCTAAGGAAAGGTCTACGAAGAATAATAGGACACGTAGGATTGCAATCTATATCAAGAAAAATGAAATCTACGGGCACATAATTCCTATTAGCAAAATAAGAACATCATTAATCCTTCCCATAGGTTTCTTAATGGTGGAATCCGCAAGATCCAAATTTAAAGAACAATCATCAAATTCACGGAAACCTAACACATCACACAAAGGTTTCGGAATCGTGGAAACACTAGCACCCAAATCACACAAAGCATAGCATTCATAATATTTAATCTTAATTTTAATAGTAGGTTCCCACTCTTCATAAAGTTTTCTACAAATAGAAACTTCTTGTTCAAGCTTTTCTTCATAAGATTGTATTAAAGCATCAACGATATGTTTAGTAAAAGCTTTCTTTTGATTATAAGCATGAGGAGAATTCAATACAGATTGCAACAAGGAAATACAATCTTGCAAAGAGCAATTATCATAATTAAATTCCTTGAAATCCAAAATAGTGGGTTCATTGCTATGTAAAGTTTTTTGTTAATTTTAGCATCAAGATCTAAAAACTCCGAATCATTGGGACGCCTTTTAACTAAATTTGACTCATCACCAGTCCTATCTTTATTAAGATTCATATTGGAAAACAAAGATTTAACTGGAGTCACATCAATCACTTTTAGATCATCATCATCATTATTATCGAAACTAGAAGAACACACTTTCACAAAGCAATCTTTTTTAGCATGCATCCTAGCGGTTCTCCCTTTGCACTCATCAATAGAAATTCTCATGGCTTTGAGAGACTCATTGATATCATGCTTAGGTGGAATAGATCTAAGTTTCAAGGAATCAACATCAAGAGAAATTCTATCCACGTTCCTAGCCAACTCATCAATCTTAAGCAATTTTTCTTCAATCAAAGCATTGAAATTCTTTTGCAAACTCATGAACTCTTTAACATTAGTCTCAAAATCATAAGGCGTCTTATTAAAATTTCCGTAAGAGTTTTTGTAGGAATTGCCATAATTATCAGAGGAATTACTAGGGAACGGCCTAGAATTAAAGTTTCCTCTATCCGCGTTGTTACCAAAAATGTTCCTACCAACAAAATTCACATCCATAGATTCATTATTATTCTCAATCAAAGTGGACCAAGGCATATCATTAGGATCAGAAGAAACACTCTTGTTAGCAAATACTTTCATAAGTTCATCCATCTTTCCACTAAAAACATTAATCTCTTCAATTGCATGAACCTTTTTACTAGTGGATCTTTCGGTGTGCCATTGAGAATAATTAACCATAATACAGTATTATCTAGGAGTTCAGTAGCTTCTCCTAAAGTGATTTCCATAAAAGTGCTTCCCGCGGCCGAATCTAAAAGATTTCTAGAAGCAAAATTCAATCCGGCATAAATTTTTTTGTATAATCATCCATAAATTGAAACCATGTGTAGGGAAATTATGTATCATTAATTTCATCCTCTCCCAAGCTTGTGCAACATGCTCATGATCAAGTTGCTTAAAATTCATAATATCGTTTCTAAGAGAGATGATCTTAGCGGGAGAAAAATACTTAGAGATAAAAGCATCTTTGCACTTATTCCATGAATCAATACTATTTTTAGGCAAAGTAGAGAACCAAGTTTTAGCACGATCTCTAAGAGAAAACGGAAATAGATTCAATTTAACAATATCATTATCCACATCTTTCTTATTTTGCATATCACACAAATTAACAAAGTTGTTTCGATGGGTAGCGGCATCTTCACTAGGAAGGCCAGAAAATTGATCTTTCATGACAAGGTTCGACAAAGCGGCATTAATTTCACAAGATTTAGCATCAGTAACAGGAGCAATCGAAGTGCTAATTAAAGTCATTGTTGTTGGTATTGGAAATGTCAAACAATTTAGTATTATCTTGAGCCATCGTGACAGACTATCAATCCAACACACAAGCACACATGAGGCAAGCAAAAAGAAGCGAACGGAAAAGAGGCGAATAAAAGGCAACAATTTTTGAAAATCTTTTTAGAAGTGGGGGAGAGGAAAACGAGGGGCGAATGGCAAATAATGTTATGCGAGGGAGAAGATTTTATGGTGGGTACTTGGTATGTGTTGACTTGAGCATACATCTCCCCGGCAACGGCGCCAGAAATCCTTCTTGCTACCTCTTGAGCATGCGTTGGTTTTCCCTTGAAGAGGAAAGGGTGATGCAGCACAGTAGCGTAAGTATTTCCCACAGTTTTTGAGAACCAAGGCATCAATCCAGTAGGAGATAACACGCAAGTCACCTAGTACCAGCACAAACAATCAAGAACCTTGCAACCAACGCGATAAAGGGGTTGTCAATCCCTTCATGGTCACTCGCAGAAGTGAGATCTGATAAAGATAGTAAGATAAATATTTTTTGTATTTTTGTTGTATAAATTGAAAAGTAAAGATGACAAAATAGTAAACGAGGTGTGATGTAAATAAAAGAGATGCAATATAATAAGAAAGAGACCCGGGGGCCATAGGTTTCACTAGTGGCTTCTCTCAAGATAGCATATATTACGGTGGGTGAACAAATTACTGCCGAGCAATTGATAGAAAAGCGCATAATTATGAGAATATCTAGGCATGATCATGAATATAGGCATCACGTCTGTGTTAAGTAGAACGAAATGATTCTGCATCTACTACTATTACTCCACACATCGACCGTTATCCAGCATGCATCTAGAGTATTAAGTTCATAAGAACAGAGTAACGCATTAAGCAAGATGACATGATGTAGAGGGATAAACTCAAGCAATATGATATAAACCCCATCTTTTTATCCTCGATGGCAACAATTAAATACGTGCCTTGCTGCCCCTACTGCCACTGGGAAAGGACACCACAAGATTGAACCCATAGCTACGCACTTCTCCCATTGCAACAAAGATCAATCTAGTAGGCCAAACTAAACCGATAATTCAAAGTGACTTGCGAAGATATCAAATCATGCATATAAGAATTCAGAGAAGAACCAAATATTATTCATAGTTAAACTTGATCATAAATCCACAATTCATCGGATCTCGGCAAACATACCGCAAAAGAGTATGACATGGAATAGATCTCCAAGAATAGCGAGGAGAACTTTGTATTGAGAACCAAAGAGAGAGAACAAGCCATCTAGCTAATAACTATAGACCCGAAGGTCTGTGGTAAACTACTCACACATCATCGGAGAGGCTATGGTGTTGATGTAGAAGCCCTTCGTGATAGATTCCCCCTCCGGCAGATCACCGGAAAAGTCCCCAAGATGGGATCTCACGAGTACAGAAGGTTGCGCCGTTGGAAAAGTGTTTTCATGGCTCCCCATGATGTTTTTACGTTATAAGAGTATATATAAGAGAAAGAAGTACGTCGGTGGAGCTCCATGGGGTCCACGAGTGTGGGAGGCGCGCCTACCCCCCTGGGCGCGCCCTCCTGCCTTGTGGCCGCCTCGCGGAGTTCCATACTTCAACTCCAAGTCTTCTGGATTGCTTTTGTTCCAAGAAAAATCATCGCGAAGGTTTCATTCTGTTTGGTATTCCTTTTCTGCAAAACATGAAATAGGCAAAAAAAGAAACTAGCACTGAGCCTTCGGTTAAAAGGTTAGTCCCAAAAATAACATAAAAGAGCATATTAAAGCCAATTAAACATCCAAAACAGATAATATAATAGCATGGAACAATCAAAAATTATAGATACGTTGGAGACCTATCAAGCATCCCCAAGTGTCGTGGAATTGTCACGGCAGATGTCCTAGTGTGAGGACTTAGTCGTGAGGCCAACGCATCTAAGTGGTAGCTTAAGAGGGGTTGAGCGGAATTGAGAGATGCAACACAAGACAAGGGTTTGGACAGCTTCGGGCCCCGGGAAACATCATACGGTAACAACTCTACATGTTGTTTGAGGCTAGGTCTCATTATGATCATGAGGTAAACCGGCTCTCCTAGTTATGTCTAGCCCAAAGATTATTTCTCTCTTTACTTGTCCCTCTTGGTGTGCCCTGCCCCTCCTAATATATGTTGAAGGGGCGGGTTACATGTAGAGTCCAACTCGGATTAAGACTTAAACTATTTTGACTTCTCTTCATGGGCTTCTTAACATCTTGGGCTTCTTAACGTCTCGGGCTTGTTAACCCCAGGCGACTCTGTCTGCCGGGTTATGATTGTCTGCCAGGTTATGACTGTCTGCCGGGTTATGACTGTCTGCCAGGTTATGATTATCTGCCGCGTTATGATCTGACTTAACACCTGCCGGGTTATTATCTGACTTAACACCTGCTGGGTTATCAAGTCCCAGCCGGGTTATAACTCCGGTCGGGTCATACAGCAGGGTATTTCCCCGACATTAGCCCCTAGTTTAATTTGGATTTATCCATGTTAAACTGATCCTGATCACCCTTAACATCTTTTCATTTTCTTCTTCTAGAAAATCCGGGTCAATATGCCAGCTTCATAATCAATTTGCTGACATTGGTTTGTCACAGAGAAATATTATGAAGAATAATTCATTTGACTCAGCTCCCAATGCTTAACAAAAATATTGGTCCTTGAAATACTCATCTGATCTTTAGCCGGCTTAAGGATGTAGAACTTGCCGGTTTATCATTATCATAAATTGCTGGTTTATAAATATTGACGGCACCTAGTCATAATTGTAGTTAACATCAAGCTTGAAAATATACCTCTGATATGCCTATCACTTGTAGCCCCCAAGTCTTAAGAAGGTAGCGTAGCAACAGCTTAAGACTTGCTTCGATATAAATGTCACAACCTTGAAGAAATCCGATTTGTTCATCTCAGTCACTAGTCAAACTGAATATTCCACATATGTAGCCCCCAAGGGCCGGGTCATTTTGCAATAATGAGCAGGGACTTTGCAGATAAGATCATGTAGATTTGAATAGCAACGTGTAGCCCCCAAGGGCCGGCTCAGTAAAATAATAGTGAGCTGGGACTTTATATATACTTCTTTGAAAAAGAACATCATATGATGTAACCCCCATCACGGGGCTTAAACCCACGTCCACAAGATTAAGAGCTTTGTGTTTTACCAACTGAGCAGTGGACCCTTCAATATAACGGATTAAGATTTGTGTACCTTGAATTTTTGACTGGAGCAATTATTAGCCCCCAAGGGCCGGCTCATTATGATGTGATGAGTCGGTTCTTCAATCAAGCAAGTTAAAATGTCTTTGCATTAGCCCCCAAGTGCCATGGTGCATGCTGGCAGTGACATGGGACTTGCATATTTGATGTGATCTCAAGTTGAATTATGTAGCCCCCAAGTGCCGGGTCGTAAGCCTGCAGCGACTCGGGACTATTCCTTCTATTGTAGAATACACTACAAAAAAATACACTTCTGTGATGATACGTGTTTGTCACAGTAGGTCGCGTTTTTTGTCATGCATGTACATCCATGACAAATTTATGACAGAATCAAGATAGTCATACGGTCTTTGTCAGAGAAGTGTTCCATGACATTACCAAAATTATCATCACGGAAGTGTCCACTTCCATGACGATAAATCATGCGTCACAGAAGTGCTTTCGTCAAGGGTGACCGACACGTGGCATCCACCGTAACGGAACACCGTTAAGCTATCGGGTCGGGTTTTGGATCCGATAACCCGTTAACAGCCCCGACCAATGGGGATTTTCCACGTGTAAAATCATCATTGGCTGGAGGAAACACGTGTCGGCTCACCGTTGGGACAGATGTCAACCGCTCATTGGACCGAAGGCGCCTATGATATGGCGACACGTGGCACGGCCCAACAGAGGCTCATTCCTGTGAAAAGGCCGGCCCGTTTGACTTGGTCAAAAGGTGGCGGGCCGGCCCACGGAAAGCCTGTTAACGGCCTGTTCGCATATAGCCCATTTACAGCCCACTAACCCAGGGCCCGTTACGCCCTATCCGAATTAGGCCTAGTAGCGTCATCTGGGCCGTCCAATATGATTCAGCCCGTTTTAACTTTCAGCCCATGTGTGGCCCATGACTTCTTTCGGCCCATATGAGGACCTTTGTAACTCTTGGCCCATTAACGGCTCATTGTGAAACTGACCCATAATGAACAGTGTATCACTTTATACCCATTAACGGCCCGTTATTCCATTGGGCGCTTCAGCCTAAGTTATCTTTCGCCTTCTCAGCCCATTGATTATTGGGTTCATTTGCAAGATTCGGTTACATACGGCCCACATCGCTATTTTACGCTTGTGGGCGAATTCAGCCTGTCGTTACATTCGCCCGCTTATGACCGTTAATACGTTGAGCCGTTTTCATATAAAAAACCCGTTGGGCTGTTTTCATAGAGTTATCAAATACGGCCTATTAACGGCCCGTTATGGTCCACGAATAGTACGACCCATGATTGGTTAAATGATGATACGCCCCGTAGAAGGCCCATGGATCCAACGGCCCATATGAGGCCCATGGATAGTACGGCCTGTAGAAGGCCCATGGATCGCATGGCCCGTAGAAGGCCCACGGACCCTACGGCCCGTAGAAGGCCCATGGACCCTAAGGCCCTTATAGAAGGCCGATGGATCCTACGACCGGACGAGGGCACATGGATCATACGACCTGTAGGAGGCCCATGGTTACAACAGTCCATGTGTTGGCATGATTATTTTGGCCTAGTTACCAAAAATAGGCTATTGTGGCCACTAGAAAAAAAATAGAAAAAGAACTGCAGTGACTACAAGCAAACAACTAAACAAGATAATAAGGAAATAAATAAGCAAGCAATTAACGCTAGCCTATTACCGCTATTACACATATTACATACACTGGGCATCAAAGTTTGCCACCAGTGCAAATATAGGGAACAAAGCAGCACATTACATACACTGGTCGTCAAAATTTGCCACCAGTGCAAATAAACGCGGCAGCAAAACAAGAGCATAACTGAAACAACTTTAGAAGAGCTCAAGAAAGCGTTATCACAGGTATCCACCATGTCGGCAATAAGCTTAGCAAGCTGATTAGCTTTGTCCTGTTTGGCGCTAAAATCCTCCAACGCTTGTCGTTGCACCGTAAAGTATGCATCTGAATGCTCCAGTGGACTTCCGCAGTCCTTCCGCTTCTTGTCGCAGCACAACTGATCAATGTCTTTCAACTTGTAGTTGAGACTCAAGAAACCGAACTGATTCAGACAGTGAGTTTGAATAGCTTGTGCAAGCGGTAGTGGCCAGTAACTCGAACACTAAACCAAGACAAGACTTTGGGGTTGTCTCGCTGTCTTCAAGATAGTCTTCCTTAGTTGTTTTATAAGCTTTGTTGGAGAGCAACAAGGATGTGTCACTATCCTGAACCTTATCTGTATTACTTCCTTTACCATTGCTTAATAAGAAACAAGCAGACACATAACAAGTTTAGCATGTACTAGTATATTAAACTCATTTCGGTGAACCAGTTCATTAGTAAGGTGGACATGATTAAACTACCAAGTCTTCTATTGCCAAGTACTAGTACATAATAAAAACATCAAACAAACATATATCTATGTCCTTTGGTCACTGCATTGTCTTGCCAAATCAAAATAGAGACACGGTTCAAATCATATCGTTCAAGACAAAGCGAAGTGAAAGAATACAAAGCGTGGGAAACTACGGCACAACAAGATTTCAGATGGGTACCACGGGTCTACATGTACAACAACACTATTGGCTCTGTTGTGATGCTAGTAATGTGCATGATATGAAAGTCAACTGTATACACAATTTAAATTGAAATCAATAGAGCTATTGATAAGAGCAAAACTGTTGAAGAAACATGCGTGAACATACCTGCTGTGCCATTGGAGTTTCGATTGGATCCCTCAATTTAAAAATAAGTTTGTATGAATAAATACAGTGATACAAGAGCAAAGCAATCATAGTTAAAAAAGGCACGCCTAAGCGAGCGCTTAAGCGCGCCTAGGCTCTAGGCGTTGGCAAAATGCATCGCGCATAACTACACATAATTTGTGCATAACTGCGCATAAGCATGCGCTTTTGTCAGTAAAGTGCAAGGCAGTGGCAAAACGCACAATTAACACCTAGCGCTTTTTTGAACTATGATAGCAATGGAATCTTAAATTAGAACAGTTGTTCTTCAGGTTTATGCACTTGTTCTACATGAATAGAGTACAGTAAGACGCAAGAATATAATACTTAAAAATATAAAATGAGCTCATAGACCTTACCAAATTCTTGGTTCGGGACCAGTAAAGAACAAGGCGTTCCCAGTCATCGTCCAGTAAATGTGTCTCAGGAGAATGTAAGGGAATTTGATGAGTTTCTTTGCCGGTGACGACGCTTTTCTTGTGTAATTCCGACATCGCCACCAAGCATTCTTGAAGATAGCAGAGGTATTAGCACAGGTTACCTCATCCTGAGTTTCCAAATCGGTCCTTCTCGATAGAGAAAAATGGGAAAATTTGCTGTATTATAACCATCATGGAGGTAGGATGTATGGGACGAAGCAAAGTAATTGCCATGAATAACATTACTTACAAATAACTCCTGGACAAACACTGCAGAATCGGCATTTTCCTTCATCTTAGATAATATTTCCAAGATGGGAAGATACGCACATACGATTTAACAACATCAAATGCGATAGATGATAAACTACGACTAGCTGGTTGTGCTTCCTCCACAGGAATAGGCGTACTAACTGGTGGAGTTGAGGTTCGCCGTGATAGTACTGGCCCTTTGGGCAATGGAGCTGGCTTACTAACTGCTCTTGTTTGGGAGCTCTGTGGTGGAGATGGTGCTGTGTCAACAGGAACTGGGTTACTATCGGCTGGGGTTGGGGTTAGATTGGGTGAAGCTGGTTCTCTGTCCATCGTAGTAGGGGTACAATCTGCGAGAGTTTCGTTATGTGTGGTAGGGCTGGTTCTTGTGCATGTACAACCGGGGTGCTATCTCCACCAAGAGGTAGCATTGTTTTATTTGAAGGCCGTGTTTTTAGTTAAGCTGAATCGGCATCACCGCCCAATTCAAATGGCTGATAAACAGGAAACATAGTTGAATGTACAGATATTGTATGAGAGATGGATGCAATAGATAGTGTGGAAAAAAGAGGGCATGAAATAGTTGACATGTATATTGTTTAACTAAAACGGATAGCATGACACAATTTCACATATATGATGTCTATCTAAACTGGATAGCATAGCATAACATAATTCAAAGATATGGTGAATAACTAAACAGGATCGCATGACATAATTCACCTACATGTTCTCTAAGTAATCAGGATCGCATCATTTAATTCACATATGTGATTTACATGCTAAACAGAGGGCATTCAATATGATGTATGAACTAAGAACATGGTGTTCAATATCGTGTATATGATGTCTAAACTATACAATGCAAGACACCGTATGCATGATATGAGCAGTATAACCGTGCCAAGTTAGAGCATACACCTCAGTGGGGGAATAGGACTGGTCATCTGTCTCCGAATCCATCTCTGTGGAGCTATCGGGACCCAACAAGAGATCTGCTTCGGCTGTGTAGCACCGCCTCGCTCAAGGCCTTGTTTTCACTCCAGATTTTTGCATCTCCCACCCAAATGGCTGATTCACAGGAAGAGTAGTTTAATGTACAAACATTGTCGACAAATGGAAATGTAATGAAGAAAAGGATGGGCAAGATATCATTCAAATATATGATGCCTGGTTAAACAGGATGGCATTGCACATTTCACATATATTATTGCTGGCTAAAAGACATGAGACTGCATAATTCCCATATATGATATAGAAACTAATCAGGTGGCATTACATAACATGTCTTAACTAAGCAGATGACATATATGATGTCAAAAGTAGGCACTGCAAGGCAACATATGCATGATATGACTAACATCATCATGCCAAGGTAGAGCAAACACCTTGGGGGTAAATAGGAGTGGTCAGCGGCGTCTGAGTCCGCCTCAGAACAGATATCATCCTATGGATTACAATCTGGAGAGGGGTGGGGAGGGTTTTCCATTGAACCCACCATGGAGCGATGTCTGCATGACATTGTATTGACGCGCAAAACTCTTCTCTTTTTCTCTACATGTTCAGCATGACTGTGTACTATATCTGACATGCATACGAAAAAAAATATGGCGAGATTATGTAAGGAGAGCATGCAGAAATTTAGAGTGATGGTAACAACCAGTGGATCGACGTTTTCGTTGAACCAAAATAGCCCTAATGGATCTACGTGAATGTATAGTAATAAGTGATGCAACAAGTGTACAACCTCTTTGTCAGAGCCGTGTCGGCCTCAAAGCATCATTGGTTTGGTCAAGAAAGCTTGAGGTAGAGGTGGCTGTCGGAGGTGTGGAGGAAGATCGGAGGAATCAGACGGCGCCTGTGGCACTGCTCTGTTGTGATGGATCGCTACGTCGTTGAAGCAGCTCCGTGAGCCAGAAGACGTTAAGGCTGAAGCAAGACAAGACAAACATCGTCAATCTCAAGTGGGATTCTAATAGCATCTCCAATAGATGATGTAAAATGGATGTAAAATTAACATCACCAAAAACCACCTGACTACAACAGATGAGGTAAAAACTGTTGACTCTGAACTTAACTGTCGAAACTGAAATTTACTGTGGAATCTGAATGCTACTGTCGAAACTGAACGCAATGGTAGCAGAGAGGCACTTGACATGTAGTTTAGGGAGGGCATGCAGTTCATCTTCAACCTGCACCCCCCTGAGCCGCCAGCCACCACCGGCCGAACCGGCTGCCCCAAAGCCGCCTCGCCGCCCAAACAACTTCAAGAATCGCCGCCTGACCAGCCCTCTAGGCCCCCGCCCCCACCTGAACTCTAAGATAGATAGTGGGGTACCTCTCCGGCGAGCCCCCATCCCCGCCACGGGTGGTTCTTCCTTAACTCCGGCGAGCCCCCCAACCCCTGAAAATCGATCGACCCAAAAGTCAATTCATTCGATCAAGTGTGGCTTAATCGAGCAGAGCAGCAAAGACGAAGCGAGGGGGAGAGCAGCAGAATGGGCGAAGCGAGCGAGCGAGAGCCAGAGCGAGCAAGAAGCAGCTGAAGGAAGCGAGAGCCGGAGCAGCAGCAGCAGATCCGGCTGGTATGGGCTCCGCCACCGAAGGGGCCTCACACTTGGGGAGAGCCGCCGTGGAGATGTCACCCGCGGCGCCGGCTTCAAGGTAGCCGCTCCATGGGGGTGCAGGATGGAGCACCGTCGGCGGCGGGGGGTCGAGTTAAGGAGAAGGTGTGATGCGATGAGTGTACAACCTATTTGGTGGCGCCGAGTAGGCCTCGGCTTCGTCCGAGGAGTCTGTGAGGATGTTGCGGTTCCGGTGGAGCAGGTTAAGGCGGCGATGTGGGGATGGAGCAACCGCGATAGATGAGGCGATCATCGGAGCAGCTCCTTGGAGGTGGAGGACGGGGCGGCTGAACCGGCGGGACGGCGAGATGGACGACGGATCCTCATCCGGGGAGGTGGACGAGGGACGTCGAGCTGTTGCGGTGGACGACATCATCGGGGAAGGGGCTCCGGCTGTGCAGCGGTGACGTGGCGGACGGAGGAGGGTGGGGTTTCGCGGCTGGAGCGGAGACGTTATGGCAGCCTGGGATTTCGGATGGCGAAAAGGGGGGATGGGAGGGGGTGAAGCATGACTTAGGGACGCGCTTATCCAAAATCTAGGGTGTGTTACAAAAGTACCCCCACCGATTTGAACTAGCAGCCCTTTCGGCTCAGGGTTAGAAAGGGGATTTCGTGTGTCCGGATTTGGCAGCTGGAGGGAGTTTTCGCGCGCGTTGTATTTTCGGGATAGCAAGGCGCGGGTTGTGAAGGCGCCAGTTTTGGGAGCACGATATCTGAATTTTTGGGATATAACAAGACGCAGGATGAATTTTAGGGACAAGCCTAACGTGTAGTAATATTGTACTTGTACGTACCAAATCAATTCACACTTCCCTCAACCAAAAAGAAAACGAAAAAAATAAAACTATTCACACCACACAAAGAGAGAGTCTTGCCCCGTTTTACTATACAAATGCTATTCAAAGCTACTCCATCCTTCCATCTATACAGGGCCTAATGTGTTTTTCGATGCTAACTTTGGCCAAATATTAGAGCAATGATATATGAAATGCAACTTACACAAAGCACACCGTTAAACTCGTCTGTGAAAGGTTCTTTCAATGATATAATTTTCACATTGTGCATGTCATTTACTATTAATCGTGTCAATAGTCAAAGGCGGTCTTAGAAATCTCATTACACCCTATATAGATGGAAGGAGGGAGTATGAATCCATGTTATGTCCGATTAAATTTTTTTGCTTGCTGTATAATGCATGTAACCTACTCATACCAACATTTTAGTGCATTCCAAATGTCTATACTACCGCTGCAATTCAAACTAAATTTGAATTCGTTTCTCTATTTCAATAAGAATCTACAATCATGATTGTTGCCAACTTCAGCCATCATAGTTTCCTGCTATCCGCTAGATATAAATCGGACGACCTATAATGCAGGATGGCAGGCACACCATCATCAACAACTCCTTTTTTTATAAGAGTAGAGATAAAATGTGTTAAATGTAGTATAACATGTTCATAACCACACCATGTGTATCACCGTTATATATATTCACACATGCGTCAGGTTGAAACACTATGATAAATTCTTCAAATATCTGAATTCGCTTTTTATAATAAAGTATATATGATCTCTATTCGTCTTTTACACCCACACAACCCTCTTATCTTTGTAGCTAGCGCTAACTTTCTCTTGTGCATGCACACGCCCGCATCCCTCTCACTCTCCTTCAGCATTCTCTAGCACCATCACGCAAATTCGTCTTTTCACTTTAGGTCGTTCACCCACGGTGTGTGTAGGCCCCCCAGCTCCTTCTTTATGGAACACATCGATCGATATGCCTCTCTAGCCAGGTGTGCCTAGCACAAACACAAGCTTCCCCTCTTGTCTTGTCACCATCCATGCCTCACTCCGACCAGTCTTTTCATCGTTCTCGTACTCGCACACTCCTCCCCCCTTGATATAGTATGCCTCTCGTACCACCTCCTACATGCATCCCTCTCTCTCTATCCTTCTCCTCATGCCTCATTTGCTTCTAACACACACATGCATGTATACCGATCGATCTCCCAACATATACCTAGATCGACTTTAACTACCCCCCCCCCCCATCGATCGACGTACCTCACAAGTTATGTATCTCCTTTCTCTAACAAAGGGCGATTGATCTTCCTATGTAGTTATGTCTGATTACCACAGCCACATCGTCCCCCTCATCATTCGTGCATGCCTCCCCGACCCGCCTCTCACACGCACGCGTACGCACAACAAGCAGCCATCTCCTCTCTTATTGATATTATGGCGTTCTCCGCTTGTCTAGCAAGCCTATCCCACAATTTGTTAGAAGCAACTCCACTACCACCCCCTCGAACACTCTAGCTCTGTCTCTCTCCCAACATTATTCCTCTCCTGCACATATGCATGGATGCCGATCGATCTCCCTTAATACATGATGCAGATCGATCTCCTTAATACATGAGGTAGGCCTCTCTCCTCCTCCACACATATACCAGCCATTGTACCTCTATAGTTAATTGGGCATCCTCTTCCCCACCACACACCGATAGTCGAGCGCTGCAGTAGGTATCCATGCCACAGAGACAAACTGCACATGTCCCATCTCACGTTCCAAGAGGGCCAGCCACTCTATATCTTTGACGTGGGCACACACAAATTCGATGGCACTTTTATCGATCGCAAAGCACACACACATCATCCCTCTCTTCGATTCTATGGACACCTCAAGCCGATGATACCTCCACTCCCTTCTCGTGGATCGCCCCCTCTATATATATGTTATATCCAGGACTTTATTTCACACACATTGCATATGTTACATTTTTTATTGACCCCCTCCCCCCCAAAAAAACTCTCAAGAACCCACACACTATATCTCTCTAGGTTTGTATCTCTCTCACACAACCCCACATAGGTGGTGTACGTATACATGAAGAGAATAGGTGCACCGTGCACGTATTCACGCTTCGTGCCCAGCCACACCCGCGCGGGTACACGGTGGAGCTCATTTCTTTACGAAATGGCAGCCCACGTGCTAATTTGAACGCTTGTAGTGGTTGTTTACCTAGGGAGGTCGTGTACCACGCGTGCACGAAACAAAGTTCGACTTGACGCGTTGCCCCATTATTTTTAAATAAAGTTATAGAGCTCAATGGCACGTACACAGAATATAAAACGATTTTTATGGAGAAAAAGGTAGTCCGCTCACTATATACAATGGAGCATGCCTCCTGGTTTGTCGCTTCTTCGAGTATCTCACACAAGGCTGCGGTGGCCTCTCTCTCTCTCACCGTTGGACACCGATCCGCCGCATCCCGTCCGGCCGGGGAAAGGGAGTGCGGTGGCCTCTCTCTCACCGTTGGTCACTGATCCGGCCGCATCCCATCCGCCGGGGGAAAGGGAGGAAGTGCATCGTTTCTTCGTTCGACGGCGCCGAGGCAGCACGTCCTGATCTGCGGTACACACCATTCTCTGTGACCAAGCTCCGGTGCGGCAGGGCCTATGCCACCTGCTCGCAGATTCCGCCCACCGTCGCTCACCTAGTTACATCCCGACGACCCCCAGGTATCCCCTCCGGCCTTGCTCCACTGCCCATCTTCCCACGTCACTACATGTGGATCTTCCATAGTTCTTTGCCCAAAACGTAGCTCGTCTGGCGTACTTTCCATATTGCATTCTCGTCCTCATATCGTTTTAGACAAACACAACCGTGTTGTTATCTTCCCTTAGGACTAGGAATATGCTTCTTTTTTGTCGTCGCATGTGTCATCAACTGTTATTGGCCAGTAATTGTTTCCTTTCTACCTCTTTTTTGCAAACAGGGCTATCCATTTCACCTCGTTGCTATTGCGACCTTTTGGTAAACTGCACAAATCACTTTTTTTCTTAAGAGTGTTTTGTGCAGTTGTACTAAAATGTCACATGGGCAACGTCTCTACATTTTAGTGCGACTGCACAAAGGGAGATTGGCTTTGCTCTATCCTCCTCATCCAACTCCGAGCCTAATCTTCTCCAACTAGTTAGTCATAAGAGAGACTGCAAAGGTGACCGGCTTATATTTGTGTGTTTATTGTTTCATCAGCAGTCCTATATTATCGTAATCACACTTAATATCTTTGGAACAGTGGACGCCAGCTCTATTTTAGTGGAACTGCACGAAATGATCGGAATGTTGCATGCTCCAGACAACTACTTATTTCCCAACATGCCTTGTTGATTTAGACAGAGCTGGGGGCACGTTGCTTCCAATGAAAGCATGGATCAATTTTAATTTAACACCTTCTCACAACTCTGTCTTCAGTTGTGATGTAATTATTAGCTCTGATCTGCTAATAATTGACATGCATTAGCAAGGAAGTTAGTTTTTTATTGTTTCCAAAAGAGCATCAATGGCAAGACACGCGACCCACAAGCTGAAAGCTCACACTATTGTACAATTTCATGTCATTGGAAAATTATTTGTATAGTACGTCAATTATGTAAACAAATGATGGAAGCTTGATAGCATTGCCGTAAGCCTCTTCATCATCCGGGTCCATGTGCCATGCACAAAATTATACTCCTTCGTTCCTAAATATTTGTCTTTTTACAAATTTCAAACGGGCATATTTTAGAGTGTAGATTCACTCATTTTTCTTCATATGTGTACTCCCTCCGTTCCTAAATATTCTATTCGTCTTTCTAGAGATTTCAACAAGTGACTACATACGAAGCAAAATGAGTGAATCTACACTCTAAAATATGTCTATATACATCTGTATGTGCCAGTCCATTTGAAATCTCTAAAAAGACAAATATTTGAGTACTCACTCGTTGAAATCTCTAGAAATACAAATACTCTTGAGTATATTTAAGAACCGAGGGGGTAGTGCACAACCGCATGGGAGACTCAGCCCGGTCGTTGCGCCGCATTAATAGTGAGTAATGAGAAGTCAAATCATAAGCCCCACCTTTCCCACTGTAAGTTCCTCTGAAGAAGCAACCATCAATAAGCTCTTCTTTGAATCTGCTCATACTACTCCATCCGTCACTGTTTATACAGTGCGCTTCAGAAAAAAGAAAAAAATTCTGTGGGACCAAGGCGACTAGCGATCGGCCTGAAAAATAGCATTGGTAGTTATAGCACGACGTCTATTACTAGAGGGAATAATGCGTACACACATGCATGCAGTGCTTCCACCCCGAGTACACACATGCATGCACTTACTCCACTCCGTAGTACAGTACATGGAGAGAAAATTGTGGACTTGATTGCGGTTACCACGCCCTAATTAATTGAGCATTAAACCAAACACATCTAAAGTCTCTCTAGTGGTGGAAATGCATTGAGAGAAATGCATCATAATGAAGCGTGCTCTGTAAAC
Organism: Aegilops bicornis; assembly: GCA_021605145.1. NCBI lineage: Eukaryota > Viridiplantae > Streptophyta > Magnoliopsida > Poales > Poaceae > Aegilops > Aegilops bicornis. Next base: position 345,122,228 of record CM038671.1, on the reverse strand, counting down.
TGTGATAGAGGGAGGAGTAGTATGAAGGTGCAAAACCAAGTACGCGTATGGCCAGTCGGTCAACGCACCTCCTCTTGGTATATCACTAACATGTGGACAGGAGTGTGAGCAAACTGATCTCAATTGACGGCAAAGAGCCAACCCGCCGTTCCTTGAGAGAGACGAGGAGCAAGAACACACAGACGGGCTCGCACGGAGGCCAATATATATTCGAGCATGGTTGGTTGATCGATATCATTCATTACATGTTGGGCTGCCGTTTTCCGCCCTTCTCCGGAATAAATGTGTACTTTATCAGAGATAAAAAAATAAGAGTACAGACGCTCCACCATGCGGTTCTAGTAGTAGTACTACTCGTACTACTGCGCTTGGCTCTTAGCATCTGCGTGAAGTCGAACAATGATGGTACTCCTCATGTTGGGTACTACGGTGTATGCCTCGACAATCGACACCGAATGGACTGATGCATGTCCACCGAGGGTAGGTTGCATTAGTCAAAGTCGTAAGCGAGCTTCACCTTGTCCCGCAAGCTTCTCCTCGTTCATGAGTTGACGGGCACACCAAAAAGTAGTGCTAGTCCATACTCCCTCCTTTCCGGTTAATATGGCTTAATCTTTTTGCGGGTAAATGAGAGAGCTTTATTCATATATAAGCATTCTTAGGACGATCAGCCAAGACACTGGTCACTAGGAAGCGAGGTACCCATAAAAAAGAAGTAGGAAGCGAGGTGTTTCATCAAGCCAGCTCTCGGCCACATTCAAAGTGCAGCAAGCACGGTTCGCACGAAGATGCGCCTCAAGGTTTGCTGACCTGTTTACATGCTGAATAACAAAAAAAGGAAATATTACCGAGCGCTACTATTTGTAACAGGATATGAGCCAGCATTAAGCGAGAATTGTGGCGAGTGTTCCATGCAATCAACTTCCATTATCACATGCGAGAACCCTTGAAGAGAACCAAATGTGTTAAAGATTGCTTTATCACATTTTAAAATTATAATAAGAGTGCAGACGCTCCTCCATCCGGTTCCTAGTACTAGTATAGTACATTACCTTTATAGACTATAGTAGTAGTACTAGTAAACTTTGCGCTTGGCTGTTTGCCTATTCGGGAAGTCGAACAATAATAGCACTAGTAGTATAGTTTATGCTTCTGGCAGTCTGACACCGAATTAACTGTTGCACGTCCATCGCCTGAGCGAGGGAGAGCTTGCATTAGTCAAAAGTTTCTCCTTGTCCTGCAAGCCACCGCGCTCAAGCTTCTCCCGTCCTACAACCTTGTCCTCGTTCGGCAAGTTGACGGGACAAAACAAAGTAATGCTAGTCCGTACTGCCTCCTCTCCGGTTAATATGGCTTAATTTCAAACGAGATAAATACACTGTCTGTCACTGTATATTTGTAAAAATACGGTCAGTGAACTTCATAATACGCTCATTGCGCTCAATATATATATTTTCCGGTGTTTATACGGTCACTAGCTCACCCTGACTGAGTATGTGTGTGCATGCACGTGTAGGTTGAGCACTTGAGCGTGACCTTATGTGTTCCGTCGTGTGCTCGGACATGCATGCATTAGGGCGTCGCGCGCGTTTTTGCGTCCATGTGTACGTGTGACTGTTGCATATACATAGGGGGAGTACATGTAGGGGCCACTAAGGAGCAGTCAAATCACACAAAGAAGTTAGTCGGAAGAAGCAACCATCATTTCACTCTTGAATGACACGACGCATAATAGAAAATGGTTGATATGGAGAGAAAAGAAAACCACTATATATACACTAGCAGGAGCCTAAGCTACAAGCCCGCTTGCTTAGGTTGCTCTCTTCACAAGCATAGAACGACGGGCCTGATCCCGCAATGGGGAAGGGAACAATGTTCTGCGAGACGTGGTCGACATCGGCGAGGAGAAACCCACGATCGGTGCGTCCCAATCGGGGGTCACCGCGGTATGGGCCGATGCCGCGTCCCAACCGCCCTTCTAGCTACAGTCCGACGTCCCAGGTAGTCCATCTTCCTTTTGGAACCGGCTTGCTCCACTGCCGTAGCTCCATCTCCATGTCGATCTTTCTCTACTTATACCGGCTTCTACTTGTGATGAGTTTATGTCTCATGAACTAGTTCTAGTACTATTATTCTAATCACACTTCTTCAATATCTTTGCCATCAGGGATGCTCAGGTCGATTTTAGTGGAACTGCACAAAAGCATCGTATGATCCGAGGGTGCCAGCCATCTTTCCTTCGACAGGTTCTACCCGCCAGGAAATTAAATCATGTTTAGGGTTTAGGGTTTAAGTCGTAGTGACCCCATCAGTAGTTTTCTTTCGTACACGCTCTCGCAACTTTTTTCTTTAGTTGTGAAGTAAATATTAGCTCTGATATGTGAATCATTGAGATGCATCAGCATACGTGTTAGTTTTCCTTTGTATTTGATGGAATGTTGTAACGGGGCAACCTTGGAATAGGAATGAAAATGGAGTGGAAAAGTTTCTGTTTTTCTGGAGAAAAAATGAAAACAGAGAGAAACCAACGTTTCATTTCGTAGGATCGCGCCATCGAGCAAAACCAACGTTTAAATCACGTTTGTCGTGTTCGTGTCTCACCCTCCTCCATGGCTCGACCCCACATGGTCGCTCGGCATGCCACTCACCGCAAACCGAGTAGTATACCATAACTTCCCCGCCTGCTTGTCGATGGATCGCGCCATGGAGTACTAGCACTACTGGAAGAGATTAACGAGTTGGGGGAGGACAGCTAGCTGTAACACGGACTCTCAAGAACTTTTTACATGCATGTTGTAGCCGGCTATTGCGACCTTTGAACACGGAGCAGCCGCGTGCACCCGGAAGCAGCGCGGGCGACGCTCTCTCCGCCGGCACACTGCTTCAATGCCGGCGCCAGTGAGAGGTCGCGTCCGCTCTGGCCGGGCATGAATGCGGCACTGACCATTTCGGGCGGGAAGCACGCGCGGGTGATGAAGAGGGTTCGGGTTGGTCAGGACCGGCCGTGGCAGCGGTCCGGACGTGCGCAAACAAGAGATGTTGTACGTCAATATTGCTGTGTATATAATTAACAATGTAAATAATGTGCCAGTTGGAAAAATATGATTGGAGATGGAGATGGAAATGGTATTTTACGTAAACACGGATATGCATGTCTATGTCTATGTGTGTGTGTGACGACTCTCGTCACAGGCGGGGCGTGTTTTTGATTGAGTTTTCTTTCTTGGTACGTTAGAAAATCAGTTTGTCTAATTCACATCTAGATGTTATTTAAGGATATCACATCTAAGCTCCCACAAGTATATAATGTAGCAACAAGAAGCAAAAAAAACTAGAAAAAAATAGACCACAAACAGAGTGGACATCAACTTAGATGTGACATAACTATGTCACATCTAGATGTGTCCTAGATGCACCTCTTAAAAATTGTCCGCCAGTTTTCGTTTCTTCTTTCCGGGAACGCGCGTATTCTATTTAAAACCACTGTTATGGAGAGATTTTTTTACTCCATTATAGCCTCTTGTTTGATAGAGTTTCTCGTGTCCCGCTCTCTCACCCTCTCCATATCAAAACAAGATGAAAGTGTCCACTCTATCTCTCTCCTCACCGGTGGTCACAGATCCGGCCGAATCCTGTCCACTGCGGGAGGTGAGGAGGTGCAGCGTTGACGTTGTCGCCGTCAGCGACAGAGGAAGCTGATGCACACCGTCCTCTCAGAGCCAGCGCTGGCGCGGACGAAGATCCTCCGCGACCTTGTTCGCTGTTGTTGTGTGGGTAGACCCCTCCCGCCAGCCTAAACGACATCTTGCCCACCTGAGGTATAACTTCTTGTACTGGTCCAGTTCCCCAGGTCGCTGCGTGCGGGTTTTCTTCTGTGCGACTACTCCCCATCTCCCCATGCATAGTAGCTAGGGTTCGTCGGCTGGTCCAACATCACCTACTAGTACTAATATTATAGAGGAAATGCCACTCAAAAAGTTGTCCTGATTTATGCCTTGGTGGAGGTATACATGTTGTTTCAACAAAAAGTACATGGTGGTTGTGCGGTCATTGTCCATATGGTGGTAGTACTATCACTGGTTAAATGAAGAAATGTTTTTTTCTCGGGTATCCCGGTTTAGTTCCCATCAAGATAATTATGATGCTTCTGTTTGTTGGTGTACTTTTCATTAATTCTTATTGACAATTGAGATGTCGTTGCTAATCCTTTTTTATATTTTTGGAAACAGCGATGCGTGTCTCCATACCTGGGTATGTGTTCCTCAATTTTAGTGGAACTGCACAAAATTGGATGGCCATTGTTGTTCCGCCTCACTGTCCTCTGCCACGTGGTTCTTCCTTCCTCGAGCTTGATTACTGAGAAGAAACAGACCATAGTGAGGATTTGTCGAACTTCATAGGTGCCTCACCCAAACTTGATGCCAAATGGATGATGCATCACCACGATGACCTATCGATGCTCATGGTTGCGCCTCATGGTTGCGTCGGCTAGTGAAGCTGATCGATTTTTGATGAAAAACAAGCTGTCTTCCATCAGTGCTCTTTTCTTGTTACATACAAAGATGACATCCTTCATCAGTTCACCTTGGTTGCGTTGGAGACACAGTCGTCTTTCACGTTGGTGCAATTTTATCACACAATTGTCTATGAACCAAATGTTTCCTCGAAGAAGGATCGACGTTGGTACTAAGAGCATAAGTTTTGTATTGATTTATAAGCCTTCTCACAGCTTTGTCTCCAGCTCCCCTGTAATTTTATTTGTCCAGCTATTAACTTTGATTTAAAAAATGGTGTGTACTAAAAACCCGGATGGACGTAGTAGCCCTCCATTTTTATTTACTCCACATATTAGATTTGACTGAAATCAAACTTTGTAATACTCTCAAACCTTTCCGATAATTGAAATTAAAATTATTTATTTGTACACACTCTCACACGTTTCCGATAATTTGGCGCATGTGTGGTTGTTCACTTAAGGGTGGGTAGTGTACCACACGTGAAGGACAGGAAGTGCGACCAGACGCTGGGCGTGGATCGTTAGTTCATCGGAAGTAGTACTAGTTTTCTTCACTTTGTACATTAAATAAAGAGTTTTGTTTCGTACTTACACAATTTAAAAGCGATTGTTATGGAGAGAATAAGAAAACCACTCCACTATATATTAGTCGTATACACGAGAGTACTATATGGACGCAGCTTCATTGACTTAGTGCACCTGCCTTTGGATTTATGACAGGGGGGCCCAAAATGTGGCTGGCTCACTTGTCATACAGCCAAAAGCAAAAGGTGAAGGCACCGGAGCTCAGTCTGTACTACAGTAGTATATATATAAGCGGGAGCCTCAGCGCTTGTTCTCTAGGATTTACACTCTCCACACGCTCGCCGCACTACATATATGTTACAGGCTGGAGGCTCAGCGTTCATTTGCTAGGGTTTCCTATATTCACAGTCTCTCACCCTCTCTTCACCAGATCTAAACAAGACTGCGTTGGCCTCTTGTCTCTCTCTCCCCCTCACAGCTGGTGAAGGAGGCGTCCGTATTCCGTCGCACCGGGAAGGGGAGGAGGTGCAGCGTTCACTCGATCGCCTTCAGCGAGGGAGGCGATCCACTGCCGGCTGCGCTGTTCTCTTTCACCCATCGCCTGTGCAGGAGGGCCACCGACCCCTTCTTCCTTGCTGTCGTACATAGTGTGGGCAGATCCGGCCTCCCGCCGCACGCCTTGCCACATCCCGACGACCCTAAGGTATAAGTTTCTTTGAAACCGTCGTTGCTCTAGCTGCATGTGGATCTTTTTCGATCTGTAGTCGAATCTAGGTCATGGTTCAAAGAGGAATGAAGCGTCTGGTGGGCTGGAGCAAGAATCTAGGACGTGTTTCAATGAGGAAAGGAGGGGTGGAAAGTAGTATAGACTGGCTATCCAGCCGCTTTGTAGGTCGAAAAGGGAAAAAGGGGGTAACCCAGTACACACATCTGTAAGGAACCGATCTCTTTGTTGAAAAGGGAAAGAAACTGGGGAGTCGGGTACTTTGTGTAGGACTAGATTTGCTGCCCTCACATAGGAAGAAGGTTCAAACAGAACAAATATGGGACCGGCGCATATATGTTGCTTGGCTACATACTCTGCATCACCCATTTATACGTGTGGGACACATGGTGCCGGCATGTCCCATACAACTATTTTCTTGTTGTTAATCTAAGAATGCCACCAAAAATTGAAGCAATGCCACCGTTAAAAGTAAATTACATTTTTTAACAAATGTTGTTTCAAGAGAATGTCTCTCATTAATATGAATCAATGCAACCGTTTTAGAAATGCTACTGTCCTACTTCGTTTTCCATCCAAGATAAGTTAGATGCTTCTTTCTATCACCGTTTGTTTCATCCTCCTTTATCGGCAAGTAATTGTTTCCTTTTTGCCTCTGTTAAAACAGGGGTATCGATTCAACTTGTTGCTATCGCGACATTTTGCTTCGCTACTCGAAACACTTATGTTTTAAGAGTGTTTTGTGCAGTTTAACTTGAATGTCACACAGGTGCCTTTGCTTAATTTAGGTGGAACTGCACAAAAGGAGATCGAGATTTGTTTCCAATCTTCATGGCGAGTTGTTTCAAATCTTGGTCTCAACCACATGATGTGCAGTGTGCTTTGAGATGTTGTGCTACTTGTTTTGGTACTGTTTTTAAATAAATGTTTAATTGAAGCTATTGTATTGTTGTCTTTTCCCATTAAGTAGTGAACAAAAATGGGACCAACCCAGACATGATGCTTGTTGCTTTGTTACAACAAATTTAGCATCACCCCCTTTATAAGCCAGTAATTGATGCCACTCGTAATTAACTATCAATCTTATTTCAAAACTGCAACACTTGTTAGGGATTGGTGGGATTACCATTTTTGTGGCCGCATGTTTCATCCTCCTTTATTAGCCTGTAATTGATTCCTTTTTTGCCTCTGTTTAAACAGGGATATCTATTCAACTTGTTGCTATTGCGACATTTTGATTCGCTACGCGAAACACTTTGCTTGATTTTCAAAGTGCAACCGCACAAAACGAGATTGGATTTCCTATTCGTGTTGGCAGATTCGTATTTTATCTTGTCCGTCTCATGAAAGGTCAAGACAGGCCTTCATCCACATGATTGTGCAAAGTGTGCTTTGAGATGTTGTGCTACTTGTATTGGTACTATTTTAAATAAATGTTGGATTGAAGCTATTGTATTGCTGTCTTTTCCCATTAAGTAGTGAACAAAAATGGGACCAACCAGACATGATGCTTGTTGCTTTGTTACAACAAACTCTGCATCACCCCCTTTATAAGTAGATGGAAGCACATACTGTTGTTGCGCCCACTCTCCCCTGGAACTGTTTATGCTTTTCGTTAATCTAATACCGCTGGTAAAATTAAGCAATGCCACTCAAAATTAATTAACTACTGAATCTTAGTTCAAAATTGCAACACTTGTTAGGAATGGTACTATCCTGCTTTGTAGTTCTTGCTACATGTTTAACCAAGGTATTGTTAAGATAATGTCTCTGTTAAAATGAATCAGTTGCATTGTTTTAGGAATGGTACTTTTCTGCTTTGTCATTCTTTATACATGTTGAAACCAGACATTGTTAAGATAATGTCTCACCAATATGAATGAATCACACTGTGATGGAGAATTGCTACTCTCCTGCTTTGTTTCCCATTAAGATAAAGTAGATCAGTAGATGCTTTTCTTCTGGGAGTACAAGTCATCAACCGTTATTTCTCAGTAATTGTTTCCCTTATACCTATTTTTTCTTACAGGGCTATCAAAATTAAAGCTCGGTTTTATTCCGACTTTGATTTTAGTTGAACTGCAAAAAAGGAGCCAATGTGTCCAAGGCAAACTGCTGCATTACTAGGTCCAGTTGGTTGTTCCACATTGCGAGAAGAAGCGATCGCTTATGCGCTACATTACGTAAGGAATGACCGAGAAGCTTTACAGAGTATTATTAGACACCGGTGACATGACTAGTCTGTAGAGACCATTGGCAATTTAACAACACGTGGAGTGCCCTGGGCAAAAAGTGCCCAAACAAGTACAAGAAGCTACGACAGGACCCCAGATCATAGGCATTACATATTTTGAATGGGAAAAGCTTGTCAAAGTTTTTTAATCATTGATGTTAGCAACAAGACGTTAGTTTAATATATTGGAATTGGAAAACCTTGTCAAAATTTGCTCATTGATGTTAGCCAGAAGACATGCATTTGGTATTTTTGAGTGGGATGCCCTTGCTGTGAGCAGCGTCAAGTGTTTTTTCCTATTCCCGTGTTCAGTTTAGCAGCAAATAGTTACTCTGCTGAGATATTCCTGTGTTAAGAGTTTGTTCTGAATATTGTCTATGTAATGTCAGGCCTTGTGTTTGATTGCAAAGTTGAGCTTGGAATGTTGTGGCATGCGGCATCACGAGCTGTTCACCGTGCCTTAGAATAATGCTTCGTATTGTTTTGCATGTCGATCTAATGCCAGTGATTTTCTTGTTAATAATATCATCCTCTTCTGTTGTTTCCGTGCTTAAGAAGTTCATCATCTGATGTTTCATTCATAGCCTATACGACAAGTCGGGTAGGTTAGACGTGAAACCATATGATCTTCCGACCAACTCATGATATTAGGCCGTGATTGGATCGTTGTTTTCCAACCAAAACCGCTTGTAAAACTAATGCTTGTAAATTAAAGCAGATGGTCTCGGGCGAAGGCGCTTGGTTGGTCGATTTTGACTAGTAAAATATCGGAAGTACTTCACAGACGATAAAAACGCTGAACGACACTCGGACAATTGTTAATCCAGCCGTTAGCTGCTGTTTCAGCCTTGCCCACGGATGGCATGATACGCACGTCGTGCATATAGCAGTGCTCGTAAAATATACACTGGTCTCTCAAATTACACGCGTAACCCGCCGGTTGTACTTACAGACCTCGGGCCCTCGGTTTCATTACGCATGTATTTTACGCGTTGTTTCCGATGAAGAGTAAATTACACTTGTATGTTAATACAGGTTTGAAATAAACCAGAGCTCCCAAGCGCGGCCTTACCGTTTCATGCCGTCTCAGTTTCTCGAAGGTGCTCATAGGTGTTCGATGATCCTGGCTTCCTGAATGAGCAGCGAGCGCTGTATCAGACCATCCGTAGGGCCCGCAAGGCCCTCTCCGTTGTACTTTGAGTTGTTGCGCTTGCCGTGTCGCCGAGCATTGTTAACATCGTCAACGAACATGAGGATTCAGGAGATGACTTTATTTTGACGGGATGACACTAGGGACCCACTAGGGCCATAGCCGTACGTACGCAAGTGCCTCCTTATTATGTACAACTATTTTTTTTTGCTTTCTCCTGGTATCCTGACATCACGGTCCCACACCATTGTCAACCTATGTAGTCAATATAAACAAGAGAATTGCACAAGGTGCAATGACGATTGGGACCAAGAAGCTCGAGCAAGATTTGTGTTTTTGAGGCATGAGCACTGCAGAAGTTTTTCTTGGCGATGATTTTGTTGTTGTTCATAGGAGAGCAGGGTATTAACTGGCGGGCTATGGCCCGTCTAGCCTGAGCCGATATCCAGCCCAGATACTAATTTTTTCAAGATGAAAATGGCTAGCCCAGCTATACGTCTTTTTGAGGAATACCCAGCCAAGGCCAACTTGTTATTTTCCGCCCCGCTGGGCTGCAAATCTTTCCTAGGAGGGATGCCTTAGGCTTAACAGGAAAATGGGCTTTAAAAAATAATAAATGGGATGTAATTATAAAAACCGGGCAGTAACTATAAAAAAATGCACCAAACACGAAATTAGTTTATAAAATATTATTTATGGATTTTGAAAATCTTAAATTTTCATTGTTGCGTGCACAATGTTTTGTTGGATTTTTACTAATACAAATTTATATTTAATCTGACTAGAAATTTTATTGAATTATGTCTTCAACGGTTGGTTGAAATTATTAATCGTTGTCCTACCTAGAAAATGGGCTGTACTTTAACAAACTGTAAATGGGTTGTTGTAAATTCCATTAGAATTCAAAAATGGGCTGTACATTCTTACAAAATGCAAATGGGCTATAAGTTTTCTGCCACGCACTTGTGGGCCTACTAAGTGACGCGTCCCCTAAAAAAATAAGTTGACGCCTATGCAAGGCTTTGTCAACTTATTATAGTCAACACACGGTTCCAGCCGCAGTGGCCATTAGATATCTATCCAACGGATGTCGTGCTTCTTCTTCAATCTCGGATATTCTTAGCTTCCGCCGCCCAAAAAATGATTCCTCCCCCTGACATCTAGGGTGCACCATTTCGGAGGCTGACCTATGGGCCTACTAAGTTGGAGCGTACCAAGGGTTTTGTCAACTTAGTCAATATAAACGATTCTAGCTTCAATGATCGTACGATGTCCATACAACGGCCGTAGTGCTTCTTCAACCTCTGGTCTTCTAGGTCCAGCCGCCCAAAGCAGTGCCGGTCGTGCCGCCTGCTCCTGCCTCCCGTGGCCGGGTTGTCGCCTGAGGCCTCGCCGCCCCATACTACTCCCACCGCTGGCCAAGCCATCCCTCCACTCACCCACACCCCAGCTATTCTGGGCGACGACAAATTTCACACCGCAGTAACCAAGTTGAACCTCGTACTCCTCTCCGCTGGATTCCATCATGCGTCTTCCTCGCTCGTGTCGCCCCCTTCCTAGGCCTCGCTGCCCACCACCACCCTGGTGCTCTCGGCGCGGCGTGGAACGTGGTTAACGACCGACTTCCATCGGAAGAGTACTGTACGTGGAGAGGCTGACAGCTGGGTCCACGGCGGCCGCAAGGAAGTGCCTGCTTATTACACGCAAAATAATTATTCCTCCTCCTGGCAGCGGGGACCCACCGGACGGGCCACCTTATTTCGTGAAAAAACGTTTGCCCCCATGACTGCTGGGACCCACCGGACAGGCCACCGTATTTCGCGAAAAAAACGTTCCCCCCGCTGTCAGCTCGGACCCACCGGAAGTGCCTCCTTATTACGCACAAAAAATGAATACTCCCCCTGCTAGCTGGGACCCACCTTGGTGGGAGGCTGACTTGTGGGCCTACTAAGTTGACGGGGACGGAGGGCTTTGTCAACTTAGTCAATATGAACGATTCTAGCTCCAGTGACCGTACGATGTCTATCCAACGGCCCTAGTGCTTCTTCAACCTTTGGTATTCTTGCTCCAGCCGCCCAAAGTAGCGCCGGTCGTGCCGCATGCTCCTGCCTCTCGTGGCCGGCTGTGCTGCCGCGGAGGCCTCACCGCCCCCTACTATTCCCACCGTTGGCCAAGCCCTGCGGCGACGGCATCCTCACACCGCAGCCGAATGAGTGAACCCTCATACTCATCTCCGCGTGGGCATCCACTGCCGTGTCTTCACCGGCTCCGCGTCGTCCCCTTCCTAGGCCTCGCCGTCGTCCACCGCCCTGGTGCTCTCGGCGCGGCGTGGTCAACGTGGTCAAGGAACGACTTCCATCGGACGTGGACTGTACGTGGAGAGGCTGACAGCTGGGTCCATGGCGGCAGCAAGGAAGTGCCTCCTTATTACGCGGAAAATAATGATTCCTCCACCTGACAGCAGGGACCCACCGGACGGGCCACCGTATTTCGTGAAAAAAATGTTTCCCACTAACTGCTGGGACCCACCAGCTACACCTTCGCACACAACGAAGTGCGTCCGGGCAAAAAAAGAACAAAACGATTCGCCTCCCTGACTGCTGGGACCCACCAGCTACATCTTCACACGCAAGGAAGTGCTTGACAGTCGGGACCCACCTGGTCGAAGCGTACGTAGTGTTGTCATTCTAGTCGCGAACGTGTACATACATATATACTGGTGGATGTAGAGGCGCACACGTGTCGTAGTAGAGGCGCGCACGTAGCATGTACACGTACGTACAGCGGCCAGGGTGCAAGAAAGAAAATATGGCCACGTATGTGTACATACGGGCAGGGTCTCGAACGCCTACTCACGCATACGTACGGTGAGGGCTCGTTGACATGGCTGGGTCGGAATGGAGAAACAGCGTCGTCGTCATGTTCATGGGGAGGCAACGAAATGCGTCGTGTTCATCGGGAGGCAACGAAACGCGTGGGACCCAACTGGCTGGGTCAGAACGGAATGCGTGGTCGTGTTCATCGGGAGGGCTTGGACGGAACAGGCGATGGAAACGAGGCATGGCGTACCGCATAACGGAGGAAACGGCCTTGTGTTCGACCGGCCACGTTCGAAACAGGATCCTGTTGATCTGGAGGGGTCTGGCGTACCGCAAAATGGAGGAAACGGACCTCCTACGGTCGAAATGGGGATCCTGTTGATTGCGAGGGCTGTGGCGTACCGCAAAACGGACGAAACAGACCTCCTATGGTCGAAACGGGGGTCCTGTTGATCGGGAGGGGTGTGGCGTACCGCAAAACGGACGAAACAGACCTCCTACGGTCGAAACGGGGTCCTGTTCATCGGGAGGGGTGTGGCGTACCGCAAAACGGGACTCCACGGGATACTGTTCATCTCCACCGTCGACCTCCTCTAGCCTCCACCGGCTCCTATTCATCCAGCCTCCACCGCGCGCTACTCCACCGGCTACTGTTCAACCACCCCTCCACCGTCTACTATTCATCCAGCCCTCCACACCACGGGGTCCTGGTCAACCACCCCTCCACCGTCTACTGTTCATCCAGCCCTCCACGCCATGGGGTCCTGTTCAACCACCCCTCCATGGGCACCCCTCGACCGTCTACTGTTCATCCAGACCTCCACCACACCACAGGGTCCTGTTCATCCAGAAGCACCGCCACCGGGCCATCGCTCATCCAAACCGCCCCCACAACGCTCCTCGTTCATCCCAGGCAGCATCGATCGGCTTGATTAGTAGCATTAGCGAAGAATCGCTCGATCGGGTTGAGTTAACGGCCATCGATCGATCGCTTCGGGTGCGATAACGCAGCCTGCAGCAATCGCCGGGTTCGATTAGAGCCCAACGCCTCGCCGGGTTCGATTAGAGCCAACGCCGCACACATGCCCGTGACGTGTACGAGAAAGCAGCATCGCCGGCCCCGACCTCCCACCGTGTAGGAACTCCCCAAAATTTTCCTCCCCTCGCTTCTACCACGGTTTTTCCGTCATGGATGGCCCAAAGAATGTCATGCAGCTGCGTCTCCGCCGGCCCAGGATGAAAAGCCCATTTTACATCATGATTTTTGTCGAGAAGTAGGAGCCCACCACATCTATGATGATACCGGGTTTTGTCACAATTATCGTCATAGAAGTGTCATATGTATGACAGAAAAAAAATTGTTCGGCCCAAAATGTCACGGATGTGTCTTTTTTTTGTAGTGATAAATCATATCCATCGTTAAAATAATTGCGCCAAAGTGACTTTGAAAAGCTCAATCATAATACTGGTTATTGATAACCATAATAAAAATCCAGCCATGTTGGCTATTAAAGATTTGAATAATATAATCCAATGATTTATAAGCGCATGATTACAAGGGCGCAATCCCAATATATATTGGCGACTTAACGTCCAAACCAGACCGGTTTAATAAACACAGGTGCATTATAATCATAAAGCATTATAAACCTCATCGAATAAACCTAAAAAATCAAGAGGATTTAAGTAGTCATAATTGTGGTATTGCACCGATCAAGAGGGTTTAATCTATGGTTCGGATACGACCAAATCCCCCAAGTGATCATCCTGGTGGCCTTACGCCGATCAAGATGGTATAAGCTTTGGTTCGAATACGACCAAAGCCCCCAAGTGATCATCCTGGTGGCCTTACGCCAATCAAGAGGGTATAAGCTATGGTTCGAATACGACCAAGCCCCCAAGTGATTATCCTGGTGGCCACATGCTAATCAAGAGGGTATAAGCTATGGTTCGAATACGACCAAGCCCCCATGTGATTATCTTAGTGGCCTTACGCCAATCAAGAGGGTATCAGCTATGGCTCGAATACGACCAAGCCCCCAAGCGATTATCCTGGTGGCCTCACGCCAATCAAGAGGGTATAAGCTATGGTTCGAACACGACCAAGCCCCCAAGTGATATTGTGAGCTGTCCTCAAGGGGCACCTATGTTTGAGTTGTGCTTTTGCAACAGACTCTCTTTGGTCCCTTTAATTTTTCCTGAGAACTCGAACTTGCGAGAGATTATTTTTTTTGAGCAGGAAATTCTTAAACCAGATATTAAGAGCTTCAAAGCTTTGTGAGAGACAAATTTACCTTGAGCCGGATTTTGAACCGGATATTAAGAGCTTCAGTGCTTGGTGGGAGAGAGATGTCTCTTAAGCCGGTTTTTAAACCAGAATCCTCATTTTGAGCCAGAAATTTTCTAACGGCCTTCAAATTTTCATCAATATGGAAGCAGCCTCCAGGACCGGGGTATCTTCCCTCCACTGATCCGGAGTTCTTGAGCCTGTTAAATCTGGCAAGATTTGTTGAGTCATGTCATTGTAGCCCCCGAGTCTTTAGACTATTCGAGGAGTTGGCTTGAGACTCTCCATGCTTGACCATGATAAGACCAGTGGATTGCTGGAATATGTTGAATCTCGGTGAGTTATAATTGACACTGTCCATTGATCCGTCGATGTAGGCAAAGGCCATAGTTTGATGGTCTCCTTTGCCATTATGAATTCTGCATAAGAAATTACACAAACGAGAGTAATTGTTCTCGAAGAAAACAAAAATGTTTCAGTAGAAACTTGACAGGATAGATTTCACCTGATATGTTTGACTGAAAATCATCAGACGTAGGGTTGCAGCAATGATGACAGAGGTGACCACAAAAAATCGCCGCACCGGGCAGCTCAGAAGTGATCCTCCGGGTCATGTTTGACAAGTTTTTTTTCAATCCACCCTTGGCTTTTCTCCCGACCGAACCTCATCTTATCTTTTCCTTCTTGCTGTCAGGGGAGCACATGAGAGCAGAGGCAGGTGACGGAGAAACCCGCAACTGAGCAAAGCGGACGGCGGAAACTGGCAAGACGGCTGCTAGACGGCTCCGAGGCATCAGAGGGGTCACGGCGAGTCACGGCGAAGGTGAGGCCAAGCGGGCGTAGGAGGGTGGAAGCGAGTTGCCTCGGCAGGGGCTTACCAAGAGCCGGATCAAAAACGAGGGATTCCGGAGGCTTGAATGTGCCCCAGCGACGGGTGGTTTCGACGCAGCAGGCCGGCCCACGGAGGCAATTTGGGGGTGGAGGTGAGGCCACTTGGTCGGGCGTCATGTGCGACGCGCAGTGGCAGAGATAAGCCGGCTCGAGGCGCGGCGACTCAGCAAAGCCACTACATCTTGTACATCTTCCTCCACACAGAATCTGCTTCTAATGTAAAAGGTTTCTTTTTGGTGCTGAACCAGTCTGGTCCTCGTGTAACTCAAAACTCAAGGGATCTTCTCACTGCATGAATCCACATGCATCTGGTTGCTGCGTGGTTCACTTGTATCCTGATGGAGTACTTTAGATAGCGCTTGACATAGCAACATACACAGTCAATGGGGCTATGATGTAATTTGAGGTTGGTGGCTCAGCAAAAACGCCCCGAGGTAACGGCTCGCCGGAAACCGGCTGCTTAGAGCGGCGCGGTCGTGGGGGGCGACTCAACCCGGCGGCGGCTCGAAGTTTGGAGGCCCGCAAGTGGCTCACCAATGGCGGCAGAGGTGGGGGCCCGAGGCAGAGGCAGCATTTTGGCATTCCTGCACGAAGCCGTGGGCGCCCATGGCGGGTTACTGCACCGGCGGAGGGTTACCGAGGCCGCGGGAGTGGAGATGTGGCCGGTTGTGGTTGTAGTTGACTTGGCGGCTGGCACCTACGACCGCCGCGGTGGACAACCAACTCAGCAAGGGCGGTTCATGGTGGCACCGGCGGCTCAAGACGACTTGGAGACGAGAGCCATGGCAGGAGTAGCGGGTCGAGACTGGCAGCGCAAGGCGCGGACGTTGACCCGGCTGCAGTAGGCAGCTCGCACAGCAAAGACGAAGCCAACAAGGAGAGGTGGCACGACATAACCGTGACGCACCAGGGGGCTCGGTGGCGGAGCAGTGAAGTGGAGTGAGCCGGCTTACAGCAAGGCGTTGTGGTGGCACGGCCTGTGAGGTGGTTCGGAGATAGCGACTCCGTGACGGCGACTCACGACAGGGCCTTGGAGGGTCGACGTGTGGTGGCAGCCCATGGTGTGGCGAAGTAGAGGGACGAGCCGGCGGCGGTTTGAATAAGGGAAGGGAGACAGCGGCGGCCCTCAAATGGCGCTTGACTGGCGCGGTCATCGGAGGTGGAAACTGGTGACCCGTCGCGCCACTTGTGGAGGTGGCGAAACGGGCAGCCGGTCCAGAAGCGAAACAACTCGGCGGCTTGATGGGACCGCGGACGTAGTGACTCGGAGGACCGCAGACCGGCAGGTTGGAGGCGGCGAGCCAGCGAGGCGGTTCAGCAGCGGCTGCGGGGCAGCCTGATGGTGACTTGTAGAAGAGGCCCGAGGCCACGAGCCCGCTCGCAGCATTAGGAGCAATCCGCTGCAGATCGCGGTGAGGGCGGGCTGTCCTGGCACCGGCGACGACTCGGCGGTCGGCGGCTCAAGAGGCAGGCAACTGTAGTCTTTTTTCCGGGTCGTAGCCATCGCGGCGACTCGGCAGCGAGCAACCAAGGCTGCATGCTAGTCTGTTTTCCGGGTCGTAGTCAATTTGATCCATCCACGTCTGGGTCTTCTTCCAGCTCATGGACCCCACCACTTTTTTCTTTGAAAAATACCCTGATGATGATCCGGCAGCAGCACTTGGACTCTTCTATTCGGATGGATGTAGTAATCTGAATTAGTAGTACTCTAGTAGTACTAGTCTTGGTCACGTACTAGTAGATTTTTTGGATTTGTCTATCCTTCACGCCAGAGAAAAAAGGTGGCAGCAGACGGTTGATTCCCACGGTCTGGGAGTAGTAGTGGAACTCGGCGGATTATGCTGTAGCCTCGGATTATTTGCGCACGTACAGAACTCCTGTCGGTCTCGGCTTAGGCGGTGTTCCAAACATTGATCTGGCTTCGGATCACTGTACTTTGAAGGAATAAAAAACACCAGCAGCTACGAGTTGATGGTCCGATCAGATTCCAACGGAAGTTGATGGTCTTAGCGACGCAGTGATTTGAAAGTTTGATTGCTAGATGTTGTGCACAACTCGCCGAGAAAAAGTCGTACGTGGATAAACTTCCTGTTGACTTCGATGGATCGTTGGACGAGGGCGGCAGACAAGTTGTAACCCTAATTTTTCTTGAACCTTAAATCTCATAGATCCCAAATCTGGATTGATGACCTTTGAAGTTGATGTAAGTCCTTTCAAACCGGTTCACCCAGAAAATTGCAGACTTCTCAATCCCTAAAAGATATCCCTTCAAGAACTCAACACCACCGTGCACGTGCCCCATGGTGGGCGCCAACTGTCGTGGAGTTGTCATGGCAGATGCCCTAGTGTGAGGACCTAGTCGTGAGGCCAACGCATCTATGTGGTAGCTTGAGAGGGGTTGAGCGGAATCGATAGAAGCAACACAAGACAAGGGTTTAGACAGCTTCGGGCCCCGGGAAACATCATCCGGTAACAACCCTACATGCTGTTTGAGGCTAGGTCTCATTATGATCATGAGGGAGTCGCCGTAAACCGGCTCTCCTAGTTATGTCTAGCCCTAAGATTATTTCTCTCCTTACTTGTCCCTCTTGGGGTGCCCTGCCCCTCCTTATATATGTTGAAGGGGCGGGTTACATGTAGAGTCCAACTCGGATTAAGACTTAAACTATTTTGACTTCTCTTCATGGGCTTCTTAACATCTTGGGCTTCTTAACGTCTCGGGCTTGTTAACCCCAGGCGACTCTATCTACCGGGTTATGATTCTGTGCCGGGTTATGAGTGTCTGCCGGCTTATGAGTGTCTGCCGGGTTAAGATATGACTTAACACCTATCGGGTTATGATCTGACTTAACACCTGTCGGGTTATCAAGTCCCGGCCGGGTTATAACTCCGGTCGGGTCATACCGCGGGGTATATCCCCGACAACAAGCTTAATTCCTGCTCGTCCTCGAGTAGGTAAATGATAAAAACAAAATTTTTGATGTGGAATGCTACCTAACATAATTTTCAAAGTAATTTCCTTATTGTGGCATGAATGTTCAGATCCGAAAGATTCAAGGCAAAAGTTTAATATTGACATAAAAATAATAATACTTCAAGCATACTAACAAATTAATCATGTCTTCTCAAAATAACATGGCCAAAGAAAGTTCATCCCTACAAAATCATATAGTTTGGCTATGCTCCATCTTCGTCACACAAAATGCTCAAATCATGCACAACCCTGATGACAAGCCAAGCAATTGATAGAAAAGCGCATAATTATGAGAATATCTAGGCATGATCATGAATATAGGCATCACGTCCATGTCAAGTAGACCAAAACGATTCTGCAACTACTACTATTACTCCACACATCGACCGCTATCTAGCATACATCTAGAGAATTAAGTTCATAAGAACAGAGTAACACATTAAGCAAGATGACATGATGTAGAGGGATAAACTAAGCAATATGACATAAACCCCACCTTTTTATCCTCGATGGCAACAATACAATACGTGCATTGCTGCCCCTACTGTCACTGGGAAAGGACACCGCAAGATTGAACCCAAAGCTACGCACTTCTCCCATTGCAAGAAAGATCATTCTAGTAGGCGAAACTAAACCGATAATTCAAAGAGACTTGCAAAGATATCAAATCATGCATATAAGAATTCAGAGAAGAACCAAATATTATTCATAGATAAACTTGATCATAAATCCACAATTCATCGGATCTCGGCAAACACACCGCAAAAGAGTATGACATGGAATAGATCTCCAAGAACATCGAGGAGAACTTTGTATCAAGAACCAAAGGGAGAGAAGAAGCCATCTAGCTAATAACTATGGACCCGAAGGTCTGTGGTAAACTACTCACACATCATCGGAGAGGCTATGGTGTTGATGTAGAAGCCCTCCATGATCGATTCCCCCTCCGGCAGATCGCCGGAAAAGGCCCCAAGATGGGATCTCATGGGTACAGAAGGTTGCGGTGGTGGAAAAGTGGTTTCGTGGCTGCTCCTGGTGTTTTTAGGGTATAAGAGTATATATAGGCGAAAGAAGTACGTCGGTGGAGCTCCATGGGGCCCACGAGGGTGGGAGGCGCGCCTACCCCCCCCCCCCCCCCTGGGCGCGCCCTCCTGCCTCGTGGCCACCTTGCGGAGTTCCATACTTCAACTCCAAGTCTTCTGGATTGCTTTTGTTCCAAGAAAGATCATCGCGAAGGTTTCATTCTGTTTGGATTCCGTTTGGTATTCCTTTCCAGCAAAACACTGAAATAGGCAAAAACCAGAAACTGGCACTAGGCCTTTGGTTAATAGGTCATTCACAAAAATAATATAAAAGGGCATATTAAAGCCCATTAAACATCCAAAATAGATAATATAATAGCATGGAACATTAAAAAATTATAGATATGTTGGTGACGTATCAACGATGCAAGTCTCGCCTTGTGCAAGTTGGTGCCGCTTGATAATGATACGTGTGATGTTATGATGCCATACATTGAGGGTAAGGCTTGGGCGGGCGCAAATGGAGATTGGGTTGTTTATATTGGGTACAACTGCGAGTGGGAACTTTTGAATGTGTACACTCGTCACCGGGTTCCACTTCCAAATATCTAAGACTGCCCAGAGGTTGAGCACAACGGTATTCTACGTACGTTCAACTACGATCATGGTGACTATAGTCTACAGAAGATAGCAATTTTTCAAGTTCCCGGCCGCTCTTGAGATTACACGGACTATGGAGTTGTTGCTATCTTCGAAAAGCATGTAGCCTTCCTTCATAGTTGGACTGGATGGATATTGCTCAAAAATCAGTTTCTATACATGGATGTGTACTGTGATGCAATTCAATACGAGGGTCTTGTGTTTGCTGCCCCACTCGTGGCACTGTTTTTGCATGGAATCCTTATTCTTTCGGTACGTTTGTCATCCACCGTAATTATAATTGTTTCATCCACATGCATGCGGGTTAGCTAGTTTCCCTTTACTAATTAACCTTCTTGTGTTTCCAAGGTCCTGTGAACATTCCACCACCTATATTTGAAAAAAATTATAACCAAGGGGGAGATGACGACGATGATGATCACGAGCATGAGGAACCATATACTCAGTGGTACCTGGCATCTTATTCCGATGGATCACCTCTTCTTGTATGTATAGAGGGCACTGTTGATGTTACTAAGGAAGCAGGTGTTGTCTCCCATGGTCGCACTCTCCGGACCTATTCCAACATCCATTGCAGGGTATTCGGGATGGATACTACTATGCTTGCGCCAACACCTTCTCCCTGGTTTAGTATTGATATACTTGGAGGAAACTCACTCTTCCTTGGACAAAACTATACAATGATGGTGAAAGGCGACCCAGCTATTGTTCACACAACATTACTACCATTTATGAGAAGCAAATGTATCTATACCTCGGACATTGCTATGGTTCCCTACCGGGGCTATCACAATATGCGTCCTGACATAGGCCGCTTTAGCCTGGATGATCAGTCCTGCGTTGGTCTCGAGATTGATAGTAGTTGTCTCTTCACAGAGAATCACTTCTGGTTCAAAGCGAGCGTTTCCAACACTGACGAGTGGTTGACCTGAAGTTCATTTCATTGCTTGTTATTTGTTGTATGACGAAAACTTTAGTATTTATAATGTATCCTCGTTGTCATTGTGGGTTGATGACCTGTTGTATGTAATAAAATGATATGCCTGTGATAAACTTACTAAATTTATGAATGGCTTTCGAGTCGCTTCTCTGAGTGGGTGCTACTATGAGGCAAAAAAGTATTTTCCAAATACATAATTGTACGTGCATTGCAAAAGGTTATCGGATGAGTCCAATCAACAATAGTACTACTATTTGTACTAGCTTCACATGCTTCCCGCGTCGGGCGGGTGTTTTTACTGTAGCCGCGAATCCCATCATCCTAGATCCTCACATGTGTCCAGTAGAAATTGCATTATGATGTTTGGGTTCAAACTTTCAAAACTCCTGCACTATCTCTACGTCTACGTATACGTAATACAACAAGTTTTATCCTTGGGACCAGCCACCCACCCTCACAAAGAACACTTTTTAACCTAGCACAGACTCCAGGAAATTTTGTCACAGTGTGAGGTCGGCCATATGTTAATGTGTTCGCTGTACGTAACCAGCACCTCGAATCCTCGATATATAGTAGGGTGGCATGGCCCAGAACAAGCATTCACGTCCAGGAGTATGGCACACGCCACCAGCACGACTTCCATCTGACACCATATTTCTTGGAGTCCGTGCTACAGTTATCTCCTCAACCTCCTCGTTTCTCTAACTCAGCCACCGAGTGGCGGGCGAGGTGGGGGTTTGCCGATAGTCGGTTTCCTCAACTATGGTCCCACTTGTAAGGCCAACTCCAATGCGCGACCCCAAACGGACCTTCGTTTTGCCTTGATTCTGTCTGTTTGGGTAGGGCAATGGGGTCCTGCCTGGGCCATTTCTCAGATGCGGTGGCCGTGCGCCAAACGTGCAGATGCATCCCGGCCGCGTACATTTTTCTTTGCAAACACATATCTTTTTTTCATCATTGATTTTTGGTACATGGAATACATCACCAAAATTTGACTATAAAAGCAAGACCAAAGAAAACAAGAACCACAAGAATACATTTTAAAAGATATCCAACTTCCATAACTGCTGCTGTAAGTTGGATTAGTGCCTTCTTGATGCATTCATTATTGATCTGCGGAGGCTCGATTTTTGGTGCTTCTTTCTTCTTCGAGTGTAAAGAAGTAGACATTGCTTCCTCGCATCTAGTCTCATGTCTAGCCTCTATTCTATCAACAAGTGCACTAGTCTCATCTCTAGCCTCTATGCTAGCTAAAAGTGCTAGAACATCTACTAAATTGCGCTCTTTCAATATATCGATGTACTCTTCTTCCCAATACTAAAACATGAATCCATTCTACACAATAAAATTTTAATTAGCACAACTAGTCTAATCCGAGAGTACATCCGAAGCTAAAGTAGCACATACCCCATCGGTTGAGCACTTGATGAACACCCATCCGGGATGTTTCGGCATTGTAGACACGTGGCGCAAGACCTTCTTTGGGCAGTCGTCGCACGTAATGAGTGGCAACGGTGTGCCGACGAGCTTTTGGGCCAGCACCAAGCCCGGCCGACTGCCATTCATGTATCTGCCGGCGGACCGCCGACAGTGTAGATCCGAGCGGCAAGAGGTCAGTACCTGCATGCGGCCTTGCGGCCTTGCCGGGGCCTTCCGGCCCGGTGCCCGGCCAGTCCATGGCACGGCGCGGCCTCCCACAGCCGGGTGAGCTCAAGACCGATCGGATCCGCTCCAAATCCGGCCGCCGGGTGCGCAAAACATGTTGGCATGGTTGGGTAGCTCCAGGGCGTTGAGGGAAAGGGGGCTGAGCGAGCACGCGTCCGAGATGCACGCGCTGGAGTTGGCCTAGCGGCGTGGCGGACCAACCATATTGGGTTGCGAAGTGGCTTCGCTCGTGTGGGGGACGGAAGCCATCCTGCGTGGGCGCTAAGTCTAACAGGACGGCCTTGTCGTCAGTGTGTGACCTCTATGTCAACCGTCTGCTCCGCACTAGCCTCTTCATTAACATTTGGTCCCGTTCCAACATGTCAGTGAGACGACGGCGAGTCCTTTTGTACAATTTCTGAACGAACGTCTATGTAGGCCGGGGCACCTCTTCGTATACCGTGGCAACCGTCCACCGACTCTTCGCCTTTCCCTCTCGATTTGGAAGTGTTGTCGCACGCTCTTCCTCCCTCCTCCATTTGCCTTCGCCCTTCCTTCTGCCATTGTTCGACAGTCTTCTCCATGGAGGGAACAGGCCAGAAACGACCCCGTATTCTTGCCCCGATCTGAATGATAACGTGGTGGAGGAATTAATTGATCGGTGCGACATCATCACCTCGGCTAGCATGGCAGGTTCGTTCAAGACCATTCTCGACTCAACTAATAGCATCATTACAAAGAACCCAAGGGTCCAGGAGCGGTTTGATCTCCCCTATCTTCTTCACCGTGACCTTGGTCACTGGCGCGCGGACGACGCAAGCCTCGCCTTGTGCAAGTTGGTGCCGCTTGATAATGATACGTGTGCTGTTAAGATGCCATCGCTTGAGTGTAAGGCTTGGGAAGGCGCAAATGGCGATTGGGTGTTTATATTGGGTACAACTGCAAGTGGGAACTTGTGAATGTGTGCACTCGCCACCGGGTTCCACTTCCAAAAATCTCAGACTTGTTAGAGGTTGAGCACACCGGTATTCTACGTATGGTCAACTACGATCATGGTGACTGTCGTCTACAAAACATAGTAATTTGTCGAGTTCCCAACCACTCTTGGGATTACACGGACTATGTGTTGGAGATATGCCCTAGAGGCAATCATGTATGATGATATTTCCTATGTGTTTATGAATAAAGATAGTCCTTGGACATTATCAATGATGTGTATCAGCAAGTATGTGACTTGTTTGTGGGACTATGCATTGTATGATGACTGTCCTAAAAGGTCCCTAGTCGAAAGGGCTGTGTGGACGTGCAGCCGACTAGACTAGCATATGACACGGTTGATAGCTTGGTCTCACTAGCCATGGAGCATTGGATGCTAACCGAATAATATGGACTTGGAAAACTCTGGTCGGATCCGAGTCGAGATAAGGTTCGAGTCGGACAGACCCAACTATGAGATGCAGCGATATGTCATCTGCGAGTCTCTAGTGCAACATACATTCTATGTCCTAAGACCTGAGCTGACGCATGTACTCGGGATGGTGACAGACCTGCTTTGGACCGACCAAACGCTACTCCATGACTGGGTAGTTAGAAAGGTAGGTTTCGGGTTTGTCCAGACCCATGCCGCGAGCCATGGTCGAGCAAGATGGTATTCGCCCCTCCGGCCAGTAGAGATATACTCTGGGCCCCTTGTATGATCCAACCAGGATAAGCATGGCCATGCGACAAGGATTATGAGATAATCCGGTTTATGGTTGGCAGCACTGAAACGAGAAAGAGGTCGGGCTAGCACAAGGATGACGGACTCGCCTTGAGCCCGACAACATATATCGTGTGGCAAAAGGAATGGAAGTATGATGTACAGGTTTGCCTAACTAGCTTCATAGTCTGCTTGGTGTTCGGCATGCCTTGCTAGAGGCCGCTACCAACCGTGCAGTTCGGAGGGGATCCGAACTCCGACCAAGCCGACTTGAACCTAAGGGGTCATGCGCTTAAGGGAAGGAACCTACGAGGTCAGATCCGAGGACACTGGTCGGATCTGATCCGAGCTGTATTCGGATTGTGGCCAAGTAGACTTATGGGCTTTAGGGTCCGTGCGAGGCCCAAGTGTTGAGCCCGTGACAGATGCCTATATAAAGTGGAGGTGCCGCACACTCATTTAGTTGATCGCTTCGGCGTTGTCACTAGGGTTTGCATGTGTTGCGAATAGACACCTCCACTTGCCGCCGACTGTGTGATCGGAACTACAAGTCTGCCGCGCGAAGTTCCTCCTGCACACGTGGATACCTTTAGAGGCAGTGCACCTGCGCCACTCTGGCGAACTTGTATGTTGGATCGGATGACCGGCTATTCAAGGGAGATCGGTCGAGGAGGAGATGAACCACGCGGAGGCGCTGCCCCAACTCTTCTTTCGCTGTACAGCACTACGTGTCTAGTGGCAACAAACTGTGATCCATCTCCCGTAGTATGTTCCTGGATGTTCTGCGCGTAGGAATTTTTAATTTGCAGTCGATGCACCCTACTGTAGAACCCAACACTATGGAGTTATTGCTATCTTAGACAAGCTTGTTGCCTTCCTTCATAGTTTGACTGGATCGATATTGCTCAAAAATCAGTTTCCATACACAGATGTGCACTGTGATGCAATTCAATATGATGATCACGAGCATGAGGACCCATATACTCAGTGGCGCCTGGCAACTTATTTCAATGGATCACCTCTTCTTATTTGTATACAGGGCACCGTTGATGTTACTTTGTAAGCATGCATTGTCTCCCATGGTCGCACTCTCCAAACCTATTCCAACATCAGTTGCAGGTTATTAGGAATGGATACTACTGTGCTAGCTCCAACACCTTCTCCCTGGTTTAGTATTGATACACTTGGAGGAAACTCAATCTTCCTTGGACAAAACTATCCAATGATAGTGAAAGGCGATCCAGCTGCTGTTCACACAATGTTACTACCATTTATGAGAAGCAATTGTATCTATACCTCGGACATTTCTATGGTTCCCTGCCGTGGCTATCACAATATGCATCCTGACATAGGCCACTTCAGCCTGGATGGTCAGTCCTGCGTTGGTCTCGAGATTGGCCCTTCCCAGAGAATCACTTCTGGTTCAAAGCAAGTGTTTCCAACACCGAGGATTGGTTGAGCGGAAGTTCATTTAATTGCTTGTTATTTGTTGTGTGATGAAAACTTAAGTACTTACTAGAATGTTTTGTTGGAACTAATCTATAATACAACATGTATCCTCGTAGTCGTTGTGTGTTGATGACTTGTTGTATGTAATGAATGGTACATTTGCATATGCATGTCATAAACTCAATTCATAAATGGTTTTCGACTCACTACTGGGTGCGTTAGTGTCGTAGTAGTATATCCAGCATCCGTAGTAGTATGAAGTTACCACATCACATAGATCCAACCAATAGTTAGTTCTACTTAGATCAACTAGATCTACGTGTCACACGGAGGCCGAGAAATATGGTGATAGCATGACTGCGTGAGGTGGGCTTGTACGTAGTATGATGTAGGCACAGAGCTTGCCGTGTTTCCTACTCCTCCGGTCTAAATTTGGAGAAGATTTGGTCGAGTTCTTCCTCCTTTTGCCGACACGTGGGACGTCCAGCATCCAGGTTGTGTCATGCAAGAAAATGGAGTGGTAGCTGAAGCCACGTGATGTGCATCTTGGGTTAAACTATAAATAGAATCTTACTACTCTTGAGTAGGAGTAACTCCAAAAGTGGCCACCGAAGATCTTTATTGGATTTTTTTCGTCACCAGCACGTTGAGGTGAAAGATGTGCATGTTCAGTGGGTCCTCTTGCATTTTCACTGACATGTAGGACCACATGTGACCAAACAGATGATGGTATCCATGCATATGCTGGCTGGCTGAGAAGAGAGATAGAGGAGGGCTGAGCACGGACTCCAGGAAATTTGTTCTACATAACCAGCACCTCGATATAGGCTCAATATAGTGGGGTGGCATGGGCCATAACTAGAATTCATGTCTAGCAGTACAACACAGGCCACCCACACGAGTCCCATACGACACTAATTTTCTTGGAGTCCATGCTACAACCATCTCTTCTCCCTCCTGTTTTCTCAGCCATCGCGCGGTGGGCGGGGTGGGGGTTTGCCGATAGTCGTTTGCTCAACTGCGGTCCCACTTGTAAGTGAAAATGCAACACAGCACGCATTCCCCCTTGAGTGGCGTGCTGGACCAATCGCGTGGGGGTACGACGCGAACACGGTAGGCTTTTCCTTTTGAACTTGTAACTTGTAAAATTTGGTTCTGCTCCATGGCACGAGAGATAGGATAGAAATAATGATTTTCCCTAGAGTAATGAGAAGTTTGGTTCTGGCGCGGTTCATGCATGGAGTACGTACGAAAATTATGAAGCTAACGTGAAAGGTAAGATAATTACTAGTAGTACCATATAGTACTACTCCCTCTCTCTCAGTTTACAGGGCGTGCGGGTACCCCTAGGTCGTCAATTTGACCAACATAATACAAGTCATATATTACAAAAAATATATCAATATAAACTTAAGATGTTCTACTTTCAAACCGTATAATTTTTGTGTTATGTAGTTTATATTAGGGTGATAAATTTGACAACCTAGGTATAGCGCAGGACTTGTAAACTGAAACGGAGGGAGTACATGGATTTGACGGAAAGATAAAGATACACACGGATCCATCAACGACATCCTCACGCCCTAGTGCGTCGGGTCACCAACCGACATGTGAGGAGCAGCAGCGTTGGTTGCGAGCTCAACGTGCTTCTAAACAATGCCGTCCAAGGTTGTCCTGTGGTCCAAGAAAACAGTGTCTTGCTGCTTTAGGCGCTGCGCGGTGAGCGCGACCTCGAGGTGGACATTCTCTGGCGCGACGGCGGGCAGTCGAAGGGCCACCAGTGCGTCGAAGAGCTTGTCACCATAGAAGCCGTTGAGGGTGGCAGGCATCGCGGAGCCTCGCTGCGTGGGCTGGAGGCGTACGTCAAGGTCGTCCACGAGCTTATTGACGACGGTAAAATTATCGAGGAAGCCGACGAGGACCTCGTTGAACAAGGATACGAAGCTGGAGACGTTCCTCGGTGCCAGGACACAGGACGGCATGGTGGACCATATAGCACAGTCGACTGATGCTTGTGCTCATCGCCTCCATGGGTTTAGCTTCTAGTCAACTGATCTTGTGATTGGAGTGATCACTCTTGCCCTTGGTTAGGGTGCATAGGTGCGTAGGATTTTGTAGATTGAACTGGCGGGGAGCCTTTATATTAGAAGTGAAGACTGCGTTGCATTAACGTGTGTGTTGGCCATCTACTCCTCAGCCCTCTGCTGCACCTGCCTTTGGTTGTATGACAGTGGGCCAGCCACCCGTTGGGCCCACATGTCATACATCCAAAGGCAGGTGCAGCAAGTCAATGAAGCTGTGTCCTCCTCCATGCCAGTGCAGTATAGTCATCTCACCGGACCTCTAGTTGGGGCCAAACGAGAGAACTTTGGTGCTTACTGGTTTATTGGTCCCCTTTGCATTTTGTGCCAAGTTTTGACCTTTGATTAAGTAATAAAATGTTAATGCATGTAACCAAAAATGTTGTGTACAAGTCACCTTACAAAAACCAAATAATCCCAAAACACTTAGGCACGATACATTAACTCTCTCCTCGTTTATTATTTGGTGACATATCAACCAATGAGAGATGTGGGCCATGCATGCTTTCAATGACTTGAGACTACCAAACATGACATGCAAATGGTTAGTTCATTGCATGTAATCCTATTAAATAGCAAAAAGACATTAAGTTCTCTCGCTTTCCCCTTCGTCTTGGTCATGGTGCACAACCGAAGAGCATGGTTAATAGTATAGCCAGTTGCTGGCTATATGATGTTGCCATGTCATATAGAGCCATCACTCGTAGCCACTCATACAGTAAGGTTAGCTATAAGGCTGGCTATAAGAGTACTACTTTTCCTCATCTTCTCTCTCTCTCTCTCTCTCTCTCTCTCTCTCTCTCTCTTTCTTCATATTTATTGTATCGGCCTAGGAATCCGCATATAGCTAGGCTCTTGCATGAGAGCCCACTCCTCTTTTTCACTTGCTATAAGATGACTTATACACCTAGACGGAGGGAGTAGTCTCAAGTCATTGGATGCATACGCACCCCACGTCTCGTATTGGGTGATTTCTTTTTTCATGGCAAAAAATAGGGAACGAGGAAGGTAGTTAATGCACCGTGCCTAAAAGTTTTGGGATTACTATTTGGTTTTCGTAACGTGACTAATGCACCAGTACGGAGGGAGTACAAAAGTAGCCTTTGATTCCAATTTTTTGTTGGTAGCTTACAAAGCTGAGCGCTCGGTGAGTACAATAGTAGTCTGATTGATGAGACATCAGATTTGAGCCATCTACCGGAAGGAATAAAACAATACACCATGTATTTATTTACAGAGGGAGTAGTACATTTTTTGAGACATGCATTACTAGATATTGCTAGTCAAATACTAAATCTAGATGGATGTGGTAGTACTACTAAATCCAGACGGTGGTGCTAGTACTAGTAGTAGTACTACCAATGTAGTAGTACTGTACGACCGGTTGGTCAAATTATTACGTGCTGCTCCTCACAGTGAAGTGACAAGACCTTGTGCCAGAGATGACACCTGTGTATAGGCCCGTGTTCGGCATACCATAGTCAGCCTCACCATCTGCAGTCACTATCATCATGGCTGTAGAGGTAGCCTGCTTACAACTCGCCGTGATCGACATAATTTCCCATGCGTAGATGCCCATGCATTGCACGAAACACCAAGATTGGGGGTGGACGGCACCGGCAGCGGACATCACGCCAGATTTTTCCATGGCCGTCTAGATATGGTGGGGAGGAGATAAGGCTGATTATGAGAGACAAGGAGTTGTTTGCAAATAGGGAACAAGTGCGAGCATCTTTTTGCAAAACTGGAGAAGTTTGGTTTGTACGCGTTAGATCTAGATCCGATGGCTATTGGTGAAAGATGGCAGGCACAACATCATCACTAACTCAAAACCTCTTTGATTCGCAGGATTTTGAAAACAGAGGAATAGGACGCGACAATATTACACCGGAGCAAAGTAGGTGATCCAGATTGGGGCACCAGGTGAGCAATGGAGGGGCATCGATGCCAAATGCATCACAAGTGAATTTGGCACGTGTTTTGGCCTACATAGTGGAGGGCCGTTATAGCCCACTTTTGTACTACCTCGTATTTAGTGTAAAATTTTGACCATAGATTTACCTAAGAAAATGCCAATGCATGTAACCAAAAATTATACAATTTGAAATTATGTTCAAATACGAATCCAATGATATAATTTTTAGTGACATGAATTAACATTTTGTCAGTTAAATCTATGGTCAAATTTTGATACTACAAAATAGGAAGAGTGTAAGTGCATCTAGTGCCACCCCTTGTTGGTTTTGGAGTATTGACGACAAACCTGGTTGAGGACTAATGTGTTTGTGAGAATTGCAGGATAACATAGGTAGTAGTCCCTCATTGATTCGGTTTACCTACCAGAGATGACCCCTAAAAATGTGTGAAGACATTGAAGACAATGGTGGTCCATGAAGATATTCACATAGAAGACTATGACATGAGAAGACATCGCATCAAGACTATGGAGCGCGAAGACATAGTTGTTTTGTTGGTTCCTTTTTCTTCTTTGTTGAGTCATAGGAACCACCGCACTATTAAGTGGGGTCCATGTGAAGAAAGTCAGAGTGACTGAAGTGATGCTCAACCAAATCCTATGTCTTCGAGCGAAGACAATGAAAGCAAATCTTATCCAGAGCTGGATGAGTCAGCTTTACTTGTAGCCCAACTCAAGCTGCCGCGTGTGTTTGGAATCTGACCGTTGGAACACATGTCAATTCCTTAGTGACCCAGGGTCATTTTGGACAAATCAGGTCGGGTTACCTAGTGGCTATAAATAGCCCACCCCCTACACCATAAAATGGTGGCTGCCCAGATTAGTACACGGCTTTTGTCGTTTGAGAGCAACCCACCTCCGAAGCATTTGAGAGAGAGATCCTTGCGAGGACAAATCCCAAAACACCAAGAGCCCAAAGAGTGTTTGGCATCACTGAAGTCTTTATGTCTGCGTGATCAGAAGACTTGTTACACTTGAGGACTGTGAATCATCCATCCGGTTAGGCGTCGCGTTCTGAGCATCCAAGAGTCATTGTGGATTGCCGGTGAACATAGTCTGTGAAGGTTCAGAAGTCTACCTTGAAGACTTATCAGAGTGATTGGGCGAGGACTAAGTGTCCTTAGCTCAAGGGGAATAAGGTGAAGACGCGGTCTTCTGAGTTAAATCTCAGCCTCCCTAACCAGACGTACATTTGACACAGCAACAGGAACTGATCCAACAAATCCCCGTCCTCACCAAGCAACTGGTTCTATCTCTTACTCCGCTTTACTTACAGATTGCCTTCGTGAAGTCATTGCCTGCTTGCATTATCTGACTTCACTGTGTGATGACTATTGTTGTTTGGCTTCATACTATCTTCCATCCTGATCCATTCTACCTAGCAGCTAATAGTCTTCGTGCTTTCACTTCATTGAATACTTGACTATGGCTTGCCTAGTGTAGTCTACCTTCCGCTGCATGTCAATAGGTTCATTTCTATTGTTGGTCTTTGAAACACATATGGTTTGAAGACTTTCATTAAAATCGCCTATTCACCCCCTCTAGTCGATAACTAGCACTTTCAATTGGTATCAGAGCAAGGTACTCCCTTGTTCTGTGTGATTCGGTTTAACCACCTGGAGTTTTAGCTATGTCGACTGCAGGGATAATCAAAGTCTCCCCTGCGTGCCATGTCTTCGATGGCACTGATTACCCCTACTAGAAGAATAACATGCGCATGCATCTTGAAGCCATTGATGTCGATCTATGGTATGTCGTCAAGAACGGCGTTCCCATGACTGCTGAAGGTGTCACCCCTGCTGATGTCAAGAAGTTCGTTCAACTGGATTCTACTGCCAAGAACATCATATGTGGTCATCTGACCAAAGGACAGTATGGCCGTGTGAGTGCTTTGGAAACGTCGAAGCTAGCCTGGGACTGGCTCTCCAAGGTCAACGAAGACGTCTCAACCCAGAGAGACTCATGGATCAGTGTTCATCGCAACCTCTTCAACCGCTTCAAGAGAAACGACAATGAGAATGTCCAGCTCACGCTTGATCGCCTCAATGACATCATAAATGAGCTATATGCTCTTGGCACCACTGAGATCACCAAGCATGAAATCATCAAGACACTCCTGAGATCACTTGACAGCTCGTTTGGCACCCTAGCCCTGATGATTCAAGAATGCCGTGACTTCAAGACACTCGATCCTTCCGAGATACTTGAGAGGCTTAACACACATGAGTTCAGCTATCTGAGAAAAGAGACATCTATGGTCCCAACTATGGCCGAACTCGTGCTTTGAAGGCAAAGGCTGTTTCCTCATCCGAAGAAGAATCATTGCAGTTCTGGTGATCCTGAAGACATTGGAAAGGAGCTTGCTATGCTTGTGAAGAAGTTCCAAAAATTCACTAAGAAGAAAGGCTTCAGAAAGTCTTCACGATACAGCTCGAGAAATGATGAAGCTTCTACTCATGACCACAAGATGAGAACATGCCACAAGTGCAAGAAACCTGGTCACTACATCTCTGAGTGTCCTCAGTGGGACAATGAGAACAACAAGAAGAAGAAGAGCAAGGAATATGATTCTGATGACAAGAAGAAGAAGAAATCCTCAAAGTCTTCTTCCAAGTCTTCATCACACAAGAAGAGCTCATCGGGCAAGGCTCGTGCTTTTGTTGGCAAGGAGATGGATTCGGAGGAGGAGTCTACTTCTGAGGAGGCAGAGGTGGAGTCTGAGGAGGAGTCCGACTCTGGCGTTGCAAGTCTTGCTCTAGCTACAGCCTATGTTGCCAAGTCCATCTTCAACACTGAAGACAATGGCTCCATCACCAGCGCTGATGCTAATGACAAGGACGACTCCACCTACTTCTTCATGGCACGTGGTGCCAAGGTAAACTCACGCGATGCTTACTTTCAAACATCAAGTAAAGATGACTCTAATTGTGAATCCAAACCTAGCTACAAAACACTTGCTAAAATTGCAACTGAACAATGGAAAGCTATGGAACATATTAAAAAATTGCTAGACAAAAGCGATGACCTATTGGACGCGGAAATGACCCGATCTCAGTCCTTAATTGAAGACATAACAAATCTTCATGTTAAGTACGAGGAACTTGAAAGTCGTCATGAAACGCTCTCAACAACTCATGAAAAGCTTTCCTACGATTATCTTCAAAGGAAGCAAGAGCTTGAGAAATCGAGAGCGGCTCATGAAGATCTTCAAAAGGAGAACGAGTCACTTTGTGCTCAATAGATCAGTCCCGCTCAGGAAGGATTTGAACCACCATGTCTAAAATGCCTTGAGCGTGATAATGCTACTTCTGTTGCTGAATGTTCTACTGTTGCTACTGTCGCAATATCTTCAACTGATGATGTCGTAACTAACCCCTCTGCTGAGGATACCACTACTATTGCTGATGAAAATGCTAGGTTGAAGACATTGCTTGAGACAGGAATGTACAAAAGTCTCAAAGGGCATTAGACACTTTGTGATGTCCTCAAAAAGCGGATTCTGAACCAAAACCCTAGGAAAGAGGGTGTTGGGTTTGAGAGGAAAATGAATGTTGATGGTTCTTCATCGAAGCCCGGCGGTACCCCAAAACCACATGGGTTCTTTGCAAAGGGACCTTCGATGGATCCATCCACCTTATCTGGCTTCACTTGTGCTAACCCGATTATCATTGATGAATCCTTTGATGCAAACTATAAACTGTTTAAGAATCAGAAAGGTGAAGTGTTTGCCAGGTTTATTAGTACTAACTGCAGGAATGGGCCACCTATGAAGAAGATATGGGTGCCCAAAAGGTGTCTTGATAATCTTCCTGTGAATGTCATCATGACACCACAAGGAAAGAAGACAAACACCAGACCAAAGGCTTCATATGGTCCAAAGGCTTCATACAAATAGAGGACTCACCTGAGTCACCCTAACGCCAATGTTTTGCAGGGAAATCATACTTAGACTTATGAATATGAGCGTGTTTCTTCAAACCGCTATGTTCATAAAACCAAAAACTTTTCTGCTTATTCATATGAGTATTATTCACCTCCTGCAAGGCTATTTTCTAGGGCTCCAAAGCCGAAGTTCTCAGATGCTGCACTTAGACCCATTGCTTCTAAGCCACCCCTGAAGATGTGGGTGGTTAAGAAAACTTAACTCTCTTTTGCAGGGAAAGGTCTCCAGCCGGAAATCAAAGGCGTCCGATGTTTATGTTCGGGACCTGAAACATCTTGTAGGGTGCAAGTTAAACTGCCCAAATGGTCTTACTATGTATTTTGTTCCTAAATCGCTTGCCAATCATCCTATCAGCCCAAACCTGGATCTGAGGTTTGATAATCTGCTTGTTCGTCAA
The DNA here is from genome assembly GCA_021605145.1 of Aegilops bicornis. Taxonomy (NCBI): domain Eukaryota; kingdom Viridiplantae; phylum Streptophyta; class Magnoliopsida; order Poales; family Poaceae; genus Aegilops; species Aegilops bicornis. The sequence continues at coordinate 345,088,299 of CM038671.1, read as the reverse complement.
ATGTTTATGATTCACAATACCCTTGGTGAAGCCTATCCCCCTAACTGTACTGTAGGGTATGACACTACATGCTTCAGAATGGATTATGGACAGTGGATGCACTAATCATATGACTAGTGATATACGTCTTCTGATGGACTCAACCTTACGTCCATCTCACAAGAGTCACATCACATTTGCTGACACTAGTAAAAGCAAGGTATTGGGTCTAGGTAGAGTTGCAATCTCAAAGGATCAGCACATGGATAAAGTGATGCTTGTTGAATCCCTTGGTTTCAACTTAATGTCTGTTTTGATGCTTTGTGATTTGAACAAGATTGTGATATTTGGAAAATATCATTGCCTGGTTCTAATGGAATCTGACAAGTCTCTAGCCTTTGAAGGATATCGGAAAGATGATCTGTATATGGTAGATTTCTCAGCAGGACAACAGTTGGCCGTATGTCTTCTAGCAAAAGCTTCAGAGTGCTGGCTCTGGCATCGGAGGCTAGGGCATGCTAGCATGAGGAACATGTACACTCTAGCGAAGAAGAAACATGTCGTAGGCATCGAGGGCATCAAGTTCAAGAAGGATCATCTGTGTGGTTCTTGTGAAGCTGGAAAGATGACAAGGGCCAAGCATCCCTCGAAGATAATCATGACGACATCTCAACCCTTCGAGCTGCTTCACATGGACTTATTTGGCCCTACTCACTACTCTACTCTTACTACCACTACTTGCCTCTATGGCTTCGTCATTGTTGATGATTATTCAAGATATACATGGGTGCATATAATCCTCTACAAGAATGAAGTGCAGGATGTCTTCAGACGCTTCGCCAATCGTGCCATGATGAACTATGGCATCAAGATCAAGCACATCAGAAGTGATAACGGCCTCATGAGTTCTCTGCTCCATATACACCTCAGCATAATGGCATCGTGGAGCGCAAGAATAGGACAATCATCGAGATGGCTCGGACGATGCTTGATGAATACAAGACTCCAAGAAAGTTCTGGCCCGAAGCCATTGATACTGCATGCCATGTCATCAACCGTGTTTATCTTCACAAGCTTCTGAAGAACACATCCTACGAGCTTCTGACTGGTAAGAAACCAAATGTAAGCTACTTCAGAGTATTTGGTGCTAGGTGCTGGATCAAGGATCCACATCACACTTCAAAATTTGCAATGAAAGCACATGAAGGTTTTATGCTTGGTTACGGAAAGGATTCGCACTCCTATAGAGTCTTCAACCTCTTTCACTACAAAGTGGTTGAAACTGTGGATGTGCGGTTCGATGAGACTAACGGCTCGCAAAGAGAGCACCTGCCAAATCTGCTAGATGAAGTCCCTCCTAGTGAATCAATCAAGCTTATGGGTACTGGAGAGATCATACCTTCTGAGGCACAGGCTGAAGAGGAACTTATCATTTTTGCGCCTAGTCAACCTGAAGACAATGCTCATCCTGAAGTCAACGCTCAAAATGAAGACAATGATCAGCAAGAGCAAAATCTTTGTCCTGCACATCCTCGTGTTGCAAATGAAGTACATATTGAGAAGATAATCTATGGCATCAATGCACCTGGTCCACTCACTCGTTCAAGAGCAACGCAACTAGCAAATTTCTGTGGGCACTTTGCATTTGTCTCAATATCTGAACCCAAAAAAGTTGTTGAAGCCATCATGGAACCTGAATGGATTCAAGCTATGCAAGAAGAGCTTCAACAGTTCAAGCTGAACAATGTGTGGGAATTGGTCAAGCGTCCTGATCCTCTCAAGCACAACATCATAGGCACCAAATGGATATATCGCAACAAGCAAGATGAGCATGGTCAAGTTGTCAGAAACAAGGCTCGTCTTGTTGCTCAAGGATATACTCAAGTTGAAGGGATTGACTTCGATGAAACATTTGCCCCGGTGGCTAGGCTTGAAGCCATCTGCATACTGCTAGCCTATGCCAACCATCACAACATCCTTCTGTACCAAATGGATGTGAAGAGTGCCTTTCTCAACGGCAAGATTGAAGTAGAAGTGTATGTTGCATAGCCACCCGGATTTGAAGATTCAAAACATCCTGCTATGGTATACAAGCTCAACAAGGCACTGTATGGCATCAAACAAGCTCCTCGCGCTTGTTATGACACTCTCAAAGACTTCCTGAAGAGCAATGGCTTCAAACCTGGTTCTCTAGATCCTACACTCTTCACGAAGACATATGATGGAGAACTATTTGTGTGCCAAATCTATGTGGATGACATTATCTTCGGCTGCACTGACAAGAGATACAGTGATGAGTTTGGACAGATGATGCAAGAGCAATATCAGATGTCCATGATGGGTGAGCTGAAGTTCTTCCTTGGTCTTCAAATTCATCAGCAGAGCAATGACATCTTCATATCTCAAGAAAAATACCTCAAAGACTGCTTGAAGAAGTTTGGAATGCAAGATTGCAAAGGGTACACGACGCCAATGCCAACCAAGAGTCATCTGAGTCCCGACGCCAATGGTAAAGAGTTTGATCAAAAGGTATACCGCTCCATGATTGGTTCTTTACTTTATTTATGTGCATCTAGGCCAGATATAATTCTTAGTGTTTGCATGTGTGCCAGATTCCAAGTGGCACCAAAGGAATCGCATCACTTAGCTGTGAAGCAATTCTTCCATATTTGGCTTACACCCCAACACTAGGATTATGGTATCCAAAGGGCTCAGAGTTTGATCTAGTTGGATTCTCAGATGCTGATTATGCTGGTGACAAGGTTGATCGCAAGTCCACATCGGGCACATGTCACTTTACAGGCGATCACTTGTTTGTTGGTCTTCAAAGAAGCAGAACTGTGTGTCTCTCTCCACTGCTGAATCTGAATACATTGCTGCTGGATCTTGCTGTGCTGAGCTTCTATGGATGGAGCAAACTCTCAAGGACTATGGTGTCTACCTGAAGCATGTGCCACTTTACTGTGACAGTGAAAGCGCCATCAATATTGCCAACAATCCAGTTCAGCACTTGAAGACAAAGCACATTGAAATTCGTCATCACTTTCTCAGAGATCATGTCATGAAGGAAGATATTGATATCATTCACATCAACACTGAAGAGCAATTGGCAGATATCTTTACAAAGCCCTTGGATGAGAAAAGGTTTTGCAAGTTGTGGTGTGAGCTAAATATCTTAGAATCCTCAAATGTCATGTGATTGGACACACATCCTAACACTTATGCATGTTGATGACTTAGATGTGCAACACACGAAGTAATGTATATCTTCAATCAATGAAGACATACACTCTAAGTGTGAATACATTAATGTGGAATTTGACTTTGGAGCGCCACGATAATTGTGCGCCGTGTCTGGGTCTAATACTTCCTATACGGTGGGTAACGCCACCACCAAACTTTTTGTTTGAAGTATTTCATCTGGCTTGTCATTTGCAAAGTCTTCTCATTTGATTTGTGTTCAACATTGATTTGACTTTATGTTTATCTTCACAATATTGATTTGGCCTATTTCATATATATATATATATATATATATATATATATATATATATATACATATATACATATATTTGTGTTACATCCTCTACAACATTCACTTATAGCTATGTCTTCATGCTTGAATCTTTTGATCTAAGTGAATGTGATCGGACCCTAACCTCTTCTATGCTTCTATCTCAAATTCTATCTATCCAAATCATATGCATTCTATTGAAACTATCGAATGTCTTCTCTGCGTCCCTGTCAGCAGAAGATATAGAGACAAAAGTTGAATATTTTTTAAATGCTATATCCTTATTGCCTGAAACCCGGAGAAGCTGGAACAACCACCCGACAGTCCAGGCGTGCGTGGGAACATGGAACAACTTCCAATCTGTTGCATATTTGCCACGTGTCCGTCAGATGTGAACCGCCAGGGGCACCTGCGTAATTGCGCTGTGTTGTCCCTTTCCTTATAAATACACATCACATCGCGGTCAAAATGCTTCTCCCACCTCTCCACCTCGCATAAACTCTAGCGCCACCACTAGCTGTTGAGACGCCGGCGACAAAGCGCTTAGCTGCCGCGACCTCACCGACGCCGTCCTCACGCCGGTCGCGGACCTCGTCTCCTCCGCCGCCGCCATAGGTGTCTTCCGTCGCCAAGTTAGGGCACGGGAGATTGAACTGCTCGGCCTCCAATTCCACTCCGTCTAGCAGTTCTTCGTGTGGTAATTAAAACTTACTTTTTACTGCCTTTTTGATCCGATAGATCCATCCTGCTACACCAAAAGTGTTTCTAAACCTACAAAATTGGATCTATCATGTTCTGCATCTCATATCATGCCTAGTATATTAACTTATGCTTCACAACTAGTTAGATTCCTCACTTGTACTTATTCTTGGATTCATACAAATCTGGAACCAACTCTCAATAAATAAGTGAATGTCTTCACGCTATGAGGTCAATGTCTTGAAACTGATTTATCTTCAAAATCTTCTCAGAATGTAGATGACCTCTTCCCCTTCCCTCACATCTCTAATGCTGTCACAGGTACATGTCCGTGGGAGAATCCCTTGGTTCTCATAGTCTGCATTCATTTGCAGAATTCTTACAGCGTCACATCGATTCTCCTGAAGCCAGTTCCTGTCTGACTAGCAAAAGGAAGCCATTCGTTGATCTGGAGCCTCTCGGTCTGAATATTATGGAAACAGAAAAATCAGCAAGGAAAGGCGGCAGACAACGCCGTGGGAATACATCCAAAGACTTTCCACCTGATCTGTATGAAATGTACAAGATAGATCCTGAAGAAACCTAAGGCGAACGCAAGACTCGAATCCAATGGATTCAAAGATATTGGGCAGAGGAATGGTTCAAGTACAGATTTGTCACTGCTGAGTATGCAGAGAAGAATGCCATCAAGCGACCCTGGGGAGATATCTTATACAAAAATCTTCAACCCAAGTCCAAGTCCGAAGCCATTGCTCAATGCTTCTATCCTTGCATGGTCCGAGGACCACCGCCTGAAAATGCCGACCCATCCTCTCTGCTATGGTGTCGTGAAGACAATCTGTTCAAGCGCAACTACAAGTTTGCCAAGCATTTTGCTGTGAAGAACAAGAAGAATCTTGGATGTAATTTCAACCCAGGTCCTTCTACACCCAGAGCTGATGGCACACGTGATGCCAATCCAAATGTAATCGGCCCCTTTGACAACTTTGATGGTTTCCTCTCCTACATCGCCACTCGGTAGACTCTGTGGATCAATCATGGATGATGCCGTCTTGACGAAGCGCCAGCTCCACCAAAGCCACAGAAGCAGAAGAAAACAAAGGCTTCAAAGCCCTCTGCTGCACGTAAAGCTTCATGCCTGAAGCCATTGGCAACTGCACCTCCTGAAACCAATGTGCAATCAGAAGATCTTTCTCGTGTCTCTAGGAAGACAGAGAAGTCCAAGAAGAAGATGCCCATCAATAGTTCTAGGCATGCACTGACCCCCGTTGCCGTTCTGAGGAACGAAGATGAAACCATTGACCTATCAAGTGATGAAGATCTTGGTGATGATGCTCTTCAGCTGCTGATAAAGAGCAAGCAAGAGGCGGAGATCTTCAACGATCTGCCCCTCTTTGATGTGGACATCTTGAATAACTTCATTGATGAGTGGTTTGAAAACCCAAGCCTCAGCATTGATGATCTTCAGGTTCCAATTGGCATCAGTGTCTCCTTCCATGGAGCCATAGCTAATGAGTTGGCTCTAGCTCAGAAGATAGTCGAGCTGAAAAACAAGATATATCATGAGAAAGCTCAGTTCAAGAGGAACATGGCCAAGCTCAGCATGGCTGATGTTCAAAACTTCAAGAAGATGCTACATGAACTCAAGGAGCAGTTTCACAAGAAACGTGAAGAAGCTAAAGGATCAAGAGAGCGGATGAAACTATCCGCAAGTAAATGTGTTCAAGTTCATAATGAAGCTGAAAAGCGCAAGGCACTTGGGCGTCCTGGCATCGACTCCAAGATGGCAGCCAAGAAGAAGGATGTTGTGGCCCAAGCTAAAGCATCAAGGTGGAAAGCACCTCGCACTGTCTTCCCTGCCAGCATGACCGGCTTGAAGCCTAAGGTCCCCACAGCCGCTTCAGAACTAAAGAAGACAAGGGCAGCAGAAGCCAAAGCCATAAAGCGCAAGAGCAAGAATGCCACTGATGGTGCTCCACAAACCAAGAAGAGGAAGACGAAGTATTCAAAGAAAGATCAGGCTGCTCCCTCAGAGCCCCTTGTTGTCGAGCCCATCTCAGTTGCTCGTCCAACATCCGCATACCAAGAGCGTCAGGTAGTGATCCATGAGCCTGCTTTCACAGAGGCTCCTGAAGTTGAAGAAGTTCCAGTTGTTGACCCCACCGCAGCTGAAGACATTGGTCCCCAAGACAATGTAGAGGATGATGAAGTCCTTCCTCAGATAGAGCACCAAACGGTATCATCGCCTGTCCTCGCGAATAGCGAACTCATCAGCATTGGTCGTCCCCTGATGCTAATTGCTCAGGATGATTCATGGGCTGATCGCCCACAAGACTCCCCCCATCAAGATGAGACACCAAGTACTCCACCACCTCAAGTCACCACTCCGGTGCTTGACGATGACGACTATGTGGTACAGCCAACTCCCTCTCCAAAAGGGTCGCCTGCATTCTGCAGGCTTCGCAAAGGACCAAGGCCACAAGTCCCTCTGCCGAGCGTTCCAGAAGGTGAAGTGCAACACAACTCAATGGCATGTCAAGTGTTTCCTGAAGCCACTCCAACTGTGAACATCTCTGAGTCTGAAGCAAAGGCTGCTAAAGAAATTCCGGCTGCATCAGCCGATGACAACCACGAACCGCTTCATGAAGAAGAGCGAGTTGCCACACCCCCTACCAACCAACAAGTTGTTCTCGAGGAGAACGAGTCTGTGCCCGACCCTCCAGCTACTCAAGTGGAGGTTGAAAACATTGAGGCCACCAGCCACAACACCACTGAAGCCAATGACGTTGTCATGGCTGAAGATATTGTGGCGCCTAAAATGAATATGGTGCCTGAAGCTAATGTTGCACCTGAAGCCAATGTAGAAGCCTAGGTCAATGCCACTGCTCTTGTACCGCCTCCAAGGCCTCACACCATTGAGCAAGCATTTGATCATGGTCAACTTTTCACCATCCGCTGGCCCATTCTGGTTCCTCCGCCTGCTCCCGGACCGCAGTTTGACTATCATGCGGAGCACAGGCCTCAGGTCCAGAAGCCAAAACCCAGGCTGCCAAGGTTTCCAGCGTAGTTATTACTCGTGTATCTCATAAAATCAAGGGTGCATCTTTCCCCATATGTTTCTAGACTGTGAAGCCATTGCTGGCCTGCCCTGCTTGGAAGAAGCACTCGACTACTTCAGAGATGCCGGCCTTCTATAGTTTGTGACCGACAAAGAGAATTGGAATCAGGAGTTTCTTCTACAATTCTATGCCACTCGTCACATTCGCGGCTACAACAAGGATCCGAAGACTTGGGTCCTTGAGTGGATGATAGGCAATGTACACCATGAAGCCAAAGCTCTTGATATCATTGAGCTTACTGCCCTACCCACTCCAGGTGAATTGTATGAACCCGATTGTCAGCTTCACCGCAATGCTCTGGAGAGCATATTCCAAAAGCCTGAGCCTAATATGAGCCAAATGCTGAGCATGATGAAGCCACTGCCACAAGATGTTGAATATCCAAAGGAATTCTTTGTTGAAGATCTAGAGTATCTGCCCCGCACCATCTATCGTATTATAAGGTGAACTCTATGGCCGGTCAAAGGACATTCTCCTGCAGCAAAGCTTGAAGGTGCAATGAAGACATTGGTTTTCTATATTTTCAATGGCATCAGCTTCAATGCTCAGGATTTCTTCATCAGGCAACTTGCTGCATCTAGCTCTGATCTCTTTGGTCTGAAGTTTTATGCTCCATGGGTAATGCGCCTCATCAAGATCCACTCTTCTATCAACTATCAACCATCTGCACGCAATCATATTATCTTCCTGCCAGAGGTTGATATGTCTGTCGAAGCTATTTACCCAGAGCCTGCCAAGGAGCCAATTTATCTGCACAATGTTAATCGCCAAAGTTTATCACAACCAATTGAGGGTGTTCTTGCTGCAACTCGTGTTTATCCTCTGGCTGGTACTACACGTGCACCTCATCGTGCAACAACTGAAGCCCCTGAAAGCACTATTGCTCAAAGGCCTCGGAAGCGATCTCGTGTTCTCAATGACCGAGAGCTTCTTGTGGCATTACATCAGAAGCAGGATAAGCATCATTACTGGATGAAGCGTCAGATGCAGAGCCTCTTGGTGGATGTCAATCGCATTCGCAATCTTGCCACCAAGAATGCATTTGTCACACATGAAACCTGTCGGCGGTCGTGGAAGAGTCTGACACTGCTAAGCTCTGAAGATGATCTTCAACAGGATGGCTTCACAGAACGGTTTGTCGGTGTTCTGGGAACGGGGGTACCCAGACTTGCCTGCCTGCGGCCTGCGGCGTGGCTCAAGGAGTGGCCCATTACGGCCCATCTTCATCAACACAAGCTCAAGACCCTTGCGAGGGGCAGAACCTCGCGGGGCGGACGACGGAAAGCTTCCTCAGGCACGGCCTCGTCAGGCTGGCTCGCGAGGAGGCGGAGAGATCAAAGCGGGGTACCCCACGAGGTGCCCATGACGCAAGCCATGATGACCAAGGGCGCCAGGCGGGCGCCAGCCGCGCAGTGTCCTCATTTCCCCTTTGGTGCAAAGGGGGCAAGCGCATGCAAGAGTATCAAGCAAAGGCAACCATTTCGGAGCAACAAGACCAAGACAAGCTGAACGGCAGGAAGGAGGTCATCGTGGAGCCCAAGTCGGCGTCACCATCAGAGTCTTTGGCAGGCGAGGACCGACTCTGGTCGGGATAAGTGTACTAGATGTTCCCCTTCAAAATGGCCAATTGTTGGCGCCCTTCCCACTCAATATTTGGGAAGAGGCCCAGGGCCTCCCTCTATAAATAGAGCTAGCTACCACATAGTAGCGGGGGGATTAGGGAGAAACCTATCAAATAGAGCCCTAGAGAGAGAGAGTGGCGATCGAACTCACCCAAGCAGTTCATCGCACCAGCTCAAGAACAGCCCCTCGCGAGGCTGTTCCTCCCTTTGTATTGTTCATCATCAGCCCCTGAGGCAATCCACCACACCACAAACTGGAGTAGGGTATTACACCACAATGGTGGCCCGAACCAGTATAAACCTTGTGTCCCTTGTGTTGTTCTTTGTGTAGTTTAGATCCTTGCGAGGCGACGAGGCGTAGGTAGGTTGGAGGTGTGATCTCCGCGTGCACCCCAGAGTTCGAACCTAGAGGGTCTGCCGGAACCCGAAATCCGACATTTGGCGCGCCAGGTAGGGGTGCACCGGAATCCGCCTTCCGCCGCCTCGCGCCCCGTCGCATCGTCATCGTCATGTCCGGCGACCCAACGGGCAATCCCGATCCCTGGGCAGCCTGGCCCGCTCGCGCAGTGCCGCTCGCCAAGGGCGACCTCAACCCTGTGCCACAGCGCCCATGATCCGCAGTCTTTGCGGGCGAGCGGCTGTGATCGCGGTGACGTCAGCTCTCACGCCGCAGCAGGTGCGGTCGGCAGCGAGGGCCTCGAGCCACGCCGCGGCCACGGCGCCGTACACCCGGCGGGAGCAGGCGAACTCAAGGGCCGTGCTCACGGTGGCCCGAGAGCTACTGCAATGCAGGCTGCTGGAGGGCGGCCACGACATGCTGCTGGAGCGGGTGGCAGAGCTCCTGGGCTTCACCGCATCAGGGGCTCACCCCTTCTGCACCCAGTCGCCGCCTCGGGTCCAAGGCGGACCGCACGGAGGCCCCGCGCGCGCCCGCGCAGCTCCGAGCGGATTCCAAGGCCACTACAATGCCAACCAGGCCGTCAGCACCGGGCTAACAAAGGTGCCGCCTCCGCCCCCGGCCAGCAAAGGAGGACTCGCTACAGCCCACGGTCCCAGTGGGCCGTCGCGCTACCGCCCCCAGGTTGGCGCCTCAAGCAGGGCTGCGTGGCACACGGGGCACTACAATGGCTCAATCGGGAGGCGGCCCGGAAGAGTATGTGCCCCACATGATGGATCAAGGGCACGCGGGAGGAAGACCATGGCTCGCTCCTCGGCCCGAGCTGGGGGAAGAGACGCTCAAGCTGAGCTCTTTCAGAGCTCCCGAAAGCCCCATCAACAAGGCTGGAGGCAGCGATTATCGGGTACTGCTAATTCCTCAGGAGTAGGCATACGCTAACCATGGATCGCAGGAGGTACACGTCGTCGCGGCGGATGGCTGCCCCAATCCTGCAGCTTCCTACCCCTCAGGAGGAGGGCGCCGGGGGCTGCAGGAGAGGGGCCGAGATCCGGCATCACCACCGCGGCGTTCGGAGCAAGGCGTCCTCAGGAGGTAGGCCCTCTGCCGGGGAGGTGCCTCAGGGCCTACCCCCGGCAGAGGACCCGTGGTCGTCGGGGGAACCGCTGGCGACCGCTCTATCCCATCGGCGGTGTCCTCAGTCTCCGGCCGTCGTCGATGGCAATAGAGTGTGGCGCAAGGCGGGGCCCTAGTCTGGCGATATGAAGCAAGGCCGGTACCTGTGAAGAAGGCCCGGTGCTGTGAAGCTTTGCCGCCCGTGACACTCTCACGTAATAATGAGTGGGGTTGTACACGCCCCGGAGTCTCCGGAGAGCCGCCCTCGGGCCTCGGGGGCTCCCGCCCATGCCTAGTGGCAGCACTTAGCTCCGCGCTGGTGAGAAGACATCGAAGACTAGACTAGGTGCCGGATGTGGCCTTTATGCTTCTATTTGCCTTTCCTTTGGTTGTCATTTTCCCCCCGTTTGGATTTAAGTTAGATTTGAGCTTGAGACTTGTGTGTGTTCGGGGAAGGGGTGTTTAGTCTCGTTCGAGCAATCTTTGGCGTTCTGGTTACCGCTTTGCGTCCATCCCGCCTGGCTGCCTCCCTCGTGAGCCCCTCATGAGCCGGGCCAGGCCTAGCAGGCGTGCAGCCCGGACTGCCGTCACCACGCCCTCTCAGGAGGTTCTCATTACAGGTTCAATGGGCTCGTTCAGGAGGCACTCAGGACACCACAGCCCTCCGCAGGCTATCGCAGGGCCCACACGGGTCGAAGGTAAACAAGCCAGTCGGCTCGTTGCAAGACCAGCCACTTGGCGTAGGCGTACGAGTGATATCATGTCTACTAATGCGCTAACTGCAAGTTTTTACACGAGGGGCTCCCCCTCCCAAAATGCTCTTACAACCTTCAGGGCCAAGCCCGAACTCTCTCTGCGTAGGGTAGAAAGTAGGAACAGCACGCAGTCAATCGGATAAATCCCCCAATGCATCCTCAAGGGCACCTCCTGAATCGTCACTGGCGTCGCTGGCCTCGCCATCACCCTCCACGTCGTCGTCAGCAGCGTCCGGGCCGTTCACCATGCCGCCTTCATCAGCAACCACAACCATGCTGTCATTATCAATGGTGAAGGCCCTGACGAGGGCATCTACGTTGTTTTCCACCCGGTGCGCCTGATCGCCCCGGATGGCCAGGGGTACCGGGGCGATGGCCACATCGAAGTCGAAGTGAGGATCCATGTTCTGAAGATGACTGAAGATGCGAGAAAAAGCACGCCCGAGCAGGGCACGGCTCCTCTCCTCCACCAACCTGTTGGCTCTGCCCGACCGAGCCTCCAGCCGCGTCACCACATCAGTGAAGAACTGGAGGTTACCAGCATAGTTAACCACATGAGGCTCCCCAACGGCCGCCTCGCAGATGTTGCCCAAGGCCGTGTTAGCTCTTTCCCGGAGCGTGCGGAGCATAGGGCCATGCTCGTGCTCCAGGGTCTGCTGCTGGCGTGTCTCGTCCTTGCTCCGCCTTGTGGCCTCGGCCCGCGTCCACCCTTTGACGGAGAAGAAGCACCTCGGCGCGGGAGGAAGTCAGCTTCCCCTGTGCCGCACAAGGGCGGCCCGGGCAGCGTCCGCCTGCCGCGTCACTTCGCCCAGCTTGGCCTTCTGGGTGGCGGTCCTGCCCTCTGCTTCGACCTTAATCAACTCCAGCCTCTCCTCGAACTCGCGCTCGAGGTTCGAGCGGGCCGCCGCCACCCGGCGATCAACCTCTTCCAGGACTCGGGCCTCCCGCGCAGCGACATCGTCCTCCGCCTGTGCCACCAAGCGCTCTCTTGTCTCCACCCGCTCAAGGTCGCGGGCGCGCTCGGCGGCTTCCAGCGTCAGTGCCTCCTCACGTCTCTGGAGCTCCGCATGGTCGACCGAATCCCCCTTCATCGACGCAAGGGCCACCTCACGCAGCTCCACCTGCTGCTCCAGGGAGTTACTCCAGGCCTGGAGCTCCCGCGCCCGCTCCTACACAGCCTCGCGCCGCCGGTCAGCCTCCCGGGCCTCCCCGACGGCCCGGGAGCGGGCCTCCCGAGAAGCCGCCAGCGACACCTCGGCTTCCTCATTGTCGAGGTCACGCTGGTGGCGCGCAAGGGCAACGGTCACCTTCAGCTTGCGCCTCTCCTCAGCTAGGCGCAGGCCCTTGGCCTCAAGGCACGCATCCTCGTCAGCAAGCTCTGCACCGAGCTGGCTCACTGCGTCAACCACCCTTCGGAGAAATCCTCGTCAAGCACGTCTTCCGCGTCGTCCTCTGCTCCAGGCGTGCGCGGGGGGCCACGAGCCAGCACTTCCCATCTGGGCAGGGGGCTGGGGGCTGGCGCCCTCGCGATGGCCGGACGCGCCTCGCTAGAAGCCCGGCCCCGAGCCGGCTCATCCTCAAAGGAAGGACGCAAGGCCGACCTCAGCCAGTCGTCGTCCACAACCAATCGAAGAGCCCAAGGTAGGCTGGCTATGCCCCGGGAGGGCTCGCGAAGGAGGGTCGCGTGGTGCGCAGAATCATGATGCATCACAGGATGGCTGTCCTCTCCAACCGGCCTCACCACGAGGGCAGTGCTTGAGCTCGGGGCGCTTGGGGACGGTGGAGAGAGCGAGGCCTGGAGGGATGGCTCCTCAGCCGTCTCCGTGAACTCGGCAAGAAGGGCCCTGCAGGGCAATGATCAACTGAAGCAACGGGAAACTAAGGAACTAAGAAAGGGGAAAGCTTACTCATCAATGGCGAAGTACTTCCTGGGATTCAATAGGCAGCAAGGGTAATCATCACCCAAGGCCTCCTTTCTCTTTCAGAGAGCCTCGAAGTCCACGCGGAAGCGGCCTAGGAGCTCGGCGCAAGGGTCAGCCTCCGACGAGGAAGAAGCACCAATGTGACCAGCGTCGGGGGCATAGCCCTGGCCCACGCCGCCAGATGTCGCCCCGTGAAGGGTGGTCGGGGCCTCAGGAGCCTCTGCCACAGGAGCCGTGGGCCGCAGCTCAACACCTCCAGCCACCGCAAGGCGGGCCTCAGGGGCTGCCGCCTCAGGAGTTCCGCATGGCGCCATCATCTCGACGATGACCTCCTTAGCCCCCGGCGACCCTTGCCTCCCTGCTCCACCACTCGAGGAAGGACCGCCACGGGCAACCGGAAGGGCAACCACCACAATTGGGTTCTCACGAGGTCCCATGAGGCCCGCGGGGTGTAGTCCCCATTCATCGAAGCTGGGCATCTGCTTCACAAAATCAGCCCTTCTCGAGCAAAGGTACAGCAGGGCACCCTCTTGCCGGAGGCTGCCGGGGGAAGGGTCCCCAGTCAGGATCATGAGAACCTTCCTCAGCACTTCAGGTGTCAGATCTTCCTCCTGGAGCCTCATGCGGTCTTCACGCCCCCCGAAGGCCCACATCCGGCGGGAATGGCGCTGGAGAGGGGCAATGCGGCACAGGAGGAACTCCTTCACCACCTTGGGTGCCGTCACACTGAGCGCCCTTAGGTTTGCAAAGCGACGCCAGACAAAGACGAGCCGGGGGCTCGTGTGCATCTCCTGGCCCCAGCTCGAATTGGGGATAGCAGGCGAGGTTGGCTCCGAGAGTAGGGGGCTGGGCACTCCAACATCCACGTACAGCTACCGCTCTCGGAACCTAGTCGCAGGCGAGGGAAGGCTGAAATCGATCCCCAAGGCCGCCGTTTCTGGCACGGCAAGGAAACTCACGCACCCCGAGAATTGGGTGGGGTCGCTGAGGCGCAAAGAGAAGAAGTGGCGTAGCAAGGCAACTGAAGGAGGAATGCCGACCATCGCCTCGCAAACAAAGGCGAAAACGGCAAGGAGAGTAATGGATTCGGGACCCAAATGCATCATGTGGATCTGGTAATGGGAAAGTACGGCGTTGAAGAAATCAGAAAAGGGGGGAACCAGTCCCGCCCACAGGGCGTCGGTGAAGTACCGGACCTCGGTGACTATTCTGTCGATGGAGAAGTGGGACGCGGGCCAGACCGTCGTCCTCCCACACTCGTTGAAGATGGTGGCAAGGGCAGAACTGACCTTGCCCAAGCCTTCCAGGTTGAGTATGATCGACGGATCAACGGCAGAGGCCGTCGGCAACGGCGAGCGGGGCGAAGGCACAGGCTTCCGCCCTTTCCCCTTCTTCGTCGGCGCCATGGCGACAGGAAGGGGGAGGATTCGAGATTGGATTGGAAGCAGAAGCTGGAGCTCGAGAGGAGGAAGAGCGGGAGGCGCGAGCGGGCGAGAAGAGGGATGACTGTGTGCAAGCTGCGGGTCCGCTTAGCTGGGCGCAAAATAAGGAGGCGTGAAGCAGGGGACGCCCACGCCCAATCAACCGCCACGCTGGCGCCCAAGGTCAGCTGTTAGGGCCAGGGCGCTCGCACTTGCCCTTTCGCTTCTCTGCTAAGCCAAGTCCAGGCGCCCGTGGGCCGAGGGCTCTTGTCGGTGTTACAGGAGCAGGGGTACCCAGACTTGCCTACCTGCGGCCTGAGGCGTGGCTCAAGGAGTGGCCCAGTACGGCCCATCTTCATCAACACAAGCTCAAGACCCTCGCGAGGGCCAAGCCTCGCGGGGCGGACGATGGAAAGCTTCCTCAGGCACGGCCTCGTCAGGCTGGCTCGCGAGGAGGCGGAGAGATCAAGGTGGGGTACCTCGCGAGGTGCCCATGACGCAAGCCATGACGACCGAGGGTGCCAGGCGGGCGCCAGCCGCGCAGTGTCCTCGTTTCCCCTTTGGTGCAAAGGGGGCAAGCGCAGGCAAGAGTATCAAGCAAAGGCAACCATTTCGGTGCAACAAGACCAGGACCAGCTGAACGGCAGGAAGGAGGTCATTATGGAGCCCAAGCCGGCGTCACCGTCAGAGTCTTTGGCAGGCGAGGGCCGACTTTGGTCAGGATAAGTGTACTAGATGTTCCCCTTCAAAATGGCCAATTGTTGGCGCCCTTCCCGCTCAATATTTGGGAAGAGGCCCAGGGCCTCCCTCTATAAATAGAGCAAGCCACCACAGAGTAGCGAGAGATCAGGGAGAAACCTATCAGATAGAGCCCTAGAGAGAGAGAGAGAGAGAGAGGCGATCGAACTCACCCAAGCAGTTCATCGCACCAGCTCAAGAACAGCCCCTCGCGAGGTTGTTCCTCCCTTCGTATTGTCCATCATCAGCCCCTGAGGCAATCCACCACACCACAAACTGGAGTAGGGTATTACACCACAATGGTGGCCCGAACCAGTATAAACCTCGTGTCCCTTGTGTTGTTCTTTGTGTAGTTTAGATCCTTGCGAGGCGATGAGACGTAGGTAGGATTGAGGTGTGATCTCTGCGTGCACCCCAGAGTTCGAACCTAGAGGGTCTGCCAGAACCCGAAATCCGACACGGTTCAAATTTGATACCACTCCTCCCAGGAATGTTGTCTTATGTCGGACTCCCTCTCTTGAAGACTCTGAGTACTCCTCCTCAGAGACTACTATCAATGCGAGAGTCATCGATGACAAAGATGATGCTACTTCACCTACTACAACTTTGCCGCGTATCAACACTGCACCAAGTTCTTCTGCACCACCGGACACCAACACAGACCTTGCACCTTCACCTACTCCTCATGGGAACGAGTAGAAGCTCTATATCTTCAAACCTTTTTGGTCCTTGCTGACAAAAGGGGGAGAAGCATATGAGTTAGTCTTCAAGCGGGTCCTTATGGGTGGTTGCTGTACTTTTTGCCAAGTGTTTACAACTCTCGCTTTGATACATTTGGTTCTTTGAGTTGTAACACTTAAATTTGATGGTCGTCTGCTACCTTTTCTATCAACTATGTTATGGGACGATAAATTCCGCATGTGCGACGATAAATTCCGCACGAAGTCATTCCGCATACGTCCATTTTTCATTATGCATGTCATTATCTTCGTTATATCTTTTCATGCATGATGAATTGTCTTCTTAAGTTGAAGAGGATCTCCACAAGTACAACCTGACATGTGCATTTGCATTCAAAAGCACAATACTTATATGCACATCTTCAGGGGAGCATGTTGCTACTTATGAAGACAATGCCTTCACCCTTACAATTTCACATGCTTTTATCCCCGTTGAAAACTTCAAACCAGTTTGTCATCAATCACCAAAAAGGGGGAGATTGTAAGTGCATCTAGTGCCACCCCTAGTTGGTTTTGGAGTATTGACGACAAACCTGGTTGAGGGCCTAATGTGTTTGTGAGAATTGCAGGATAACATAGGTAGTAGTCCCTCATTGATTCGGTTTACCTACCAAAGATGACCCCTAAAAATGTGTGAAGACATTGAAGACAATGGCGGTCCGTGAAGATATTCACATAGAAGACTATGACATGAGAAGACATCGCATGAAGACTATGGAGCGCGAAGACATAGTTTTTTTGTTTTTTCCTTTTTCTTCTTTGTTGAGTCATAGGAACCACCGCACTGTTAAGTGGGGTCCATGTGAAAAAAGTCAGAGTGACTGAAGTGATGCTCAACCAAATCCTATGTCTTCGAGCAAAGACAATGAGAGCAAATCTTATCCAGAGCTGGATGAGTCAGCTTTACTTGTAGCCCAACTCAAGCTGCCGCGTGTGTTTGAAATCTGACCGTTGAAACACGTGTCAGTTCCTTAGTGACCCAGGGTCATTTCAGAAAAATCAGGTCGGGTTGCCTAGTGGCTATAAATAGCCCACCCCCTACACCATAAATTGGTGGCTGCTCAGAGTTAGTACACGTCTTTAGTCGTTTGAGAGCAACCCACCTCCGAAGCATTTGAGAGAGAGAGAGAGAGAGATCCTTGCAAGGTCAAAGCCCAAAACACCCAAAGCCCAAAGAGTGTTTGGCATTACTGAAGTCTTTCTGTCCGCGTGATCTGAAGACTTGTTACACTTGAGGACTATGAATCCTCCAGCCGGTTAGGCGTCGCGCTCTGAGCATCGAAGAGTCATTGTGGATAGCCGGTGAACGAAGTCTGTGAAGGTTCGGAAGTCTACCTTGAAGACTTACTAGAGTGATTGGGCGAGGACTAAGTGTCCTTAGCTCAAGGGGAATAAGGTGAAGACGCGGTCTTCTGAGTTAAATCTCATCCTCCCTAACCAGACGTACAGTTGTCACACCAACTGGAACTGGTCCAACAAATCCATGTCCTCACCAAGCAACTGGTTCTATCTCTTACTCCACTTTACTTCCAGATTGTCTTCATGAAGTCATTGCCTACTTGCATTATCTGTTTGACTTCATTGTGTGACGACTATTGTTGTTTGGCTTCATACTATCTTCCATCCTGATCCATTCTGCCTAGCAGCTAATAGTCTTCTTGCTTTCACTTCATTGAATACTTGACTATGGCTTGCCTAGTTAGTCTACCTTCCGCTGCATGTCAATAGGTTCATTTCTATTGTTTCTCTTTGAAACTCCCATGTTTTGAAGACTTCCATAAAAATCTCCTATTCACCCCCCTCTAGTCGATAACTAGCACTTTCAAGGAGTAAACCAGGACAGAGGTAGTACTTGCTCTTAGGGTAACCATAGAGTTACTAGTCTAAGTTACTTTCTACTATGACTAGCCTAAGCTACTATAGTAGTACAACAACAAAACGATGCAGGTGATCACCTCAGAAAAAATACTAAAAACATTTCTTTCGGTGCAGTGCGTAGATGCAGTTTTGAACACTACACTTGTCATCGTAATTTGGGAAAATTACAAGCAAATTGAGCTATGTTGTGATTGCCGTTTACTAATAGGAAAGAAGTTTCACCTCGATGAGTAGCTTCTCCGTGCACGGAAAGCATGTAAGGAATCCAACAACTTAATCCAGATTGGGGCCGATAGATTTTATTGCCAAGATCTTCCTTTATGCGCATAGAATGGTCAAGCTTGTGGGAATCATTTTCTGGAAGACGGTCGTAAATACATCAAGAAGAAAATAAAAAATGTGAATTTCAAGAAGACGGAGAAGAAGATGAGTGATGTACCTGAACGACTACAGATCCAATAAAGAGTTTGGAGAATTTGGTAGACGAGCACACCAATGTTGTCAATTTCTGCGTGTCAATGAACCTGATTTTTATTGGACCTTCTAGATCAGATACAAGCAATCTCTCATGGAAAGGCGCATTCCCAATTGATGTCTTGTTGCGGGGCCAGCAAGAAACATAAATCCATCGGAGATTCGTCGAGGCGATGTGGAGGCTAATGAACCCGTGGATCTACTCATGACGAAGGTACTCAAGCGCAGTACAGCTGCGGAGCAGGTGCTCTATAGCCTTGTTCGAGATGGCAACATCGAAGAGGTCGAGCTGCTTGAGTTGAGGGAGAAGAAGGGCGGGCGCGGCATTTATCTAGGGAAGATAGCAGGAGCTGAAGCTGGCGCAGCGCAACGTTGGCGTGAGGCAGAGCGCGGACGGCCGCAGATAGCGACATCGTCCAGCTTCAAAGATGAGCTCCTCGAGCTGATCTAGGGCCGGGGATAAGAACCACTCATCGAACTTGGCTTGGACATTACAGTTGGTACTGAACATGCGGATGTCAAGGCGTCTGGCTGGCCAGGGTGCGATGAAAGGATCTTGGAGACTGCGGCCATGTGTTTGCAATCCCCGTCGCAGAGGCAGCTGTCGACGGTGAGGTTGAGGGGGACGCGGCTCCAGAGGGGGCACCACCGCCGGGAGAGTAGGGCAGTCCGCACGGCAGATTTGGTGGGGAGGAGGCCGATGATGACGAGCAGCATGTCATCGGGGAGGCTGTTGATGAAGTCCAAGCTCGCAAGATGCGGTTTTGGCTCAAGCCGGCTGCCTCACCGTCCATATCAACCAGCGGCAACGCCGGTGTACACGTGTGCTGGTGTGTGTTGTGTGCTGGCCTGCTTTGGGTGTCTTGTGCGCGAAAAGGCCCTTGCATGCATGCCGCTGGTGGTGAATTGTGCGCGAGTGCGTCCTTCACGCGGAAGAAGTGTGTCCTCAATGCGCCCTCAATTTACTAGCGTGCGGGGTGCTGCCCCGAGCGGTTTCAACTTTGTTTACTTCACCCCGTATCAGATGGGCCTCTAGTTTACTCATTTTCGCCCACTGCCAAATGGGCCAGCACCCGAAGATAAAGAACACGAGCTGACAAGGCAGCATGTGGACTGGTTGACCGGTCAACTAAACAATATACTGAGCTATACATTGACACAGTGAGCGTATAATCCGTCCGTATAGAGAGTTCAAGTGAGAGGGGATGCCCGTGAGAGATAGCAGAGAGAGAGAGAGAGAGCTACTCCCTCCGTTCGATAATGTAGTGCCAACAATTTTTTAAAGTCAAACTTTTGAAACTATGACCAAGTTTATAAAGAGATTAATTATATATACAATACCAAAGATAAATGATAGTATGAAGTAAGTACATGTTGTGATGAATCTAATTATCATTCCAGATATAAATATTCTTCTCCACATATACCTGGTCTAACTTTTCTTATGTTTGACTTTTCAAAACATCCATATGCTTATGGACGTGAGAGAGTACCTAACTAGAGAGAGTGTGTGTGAAATAGAAAGAGTGACCGAAAAAATGTGTGTGCGTGTGTGAAAGAGACATGCACAACACACAATAAAGGTAGACAAAAAGTGTGTATGTCTTATGCAAACATATCACACATGCATCTTTGACAGCAGAAGCAAGGTGAGCAGATAGTGTGTGGTTGTTTGCAACCGAGAGAAAGACCCCTAGCATGTGGCCAAGAGGGGTCTGACAAACAAGGGAGAGAGGTCGAGAGAGACGTACGGAGAAAATGCAGACATGGAGAGGAGAGATTGTATGTTTGTCATAGAGAGATCCCCTGGAGATCGTGATGGGACTACATGGGTGGGAGATCCAGTGCCAAGGTGTGTGCGTGATAGAAGATACCCCGAGAGATATCGAGATAGACGTATGGATGGAAGGAGACAATATGTGTGTTCCTAATGGCTAGTGAGAGATAATCATACTTAGGGGGGAATGCATGCGCCTACGATGGAGTTAGGGATTATGGTACTTAGGGGGGGTGTGTGTCACATAGAGAGAGAACAAGGGCGGAGAGTGTTAGATGGGTCTATGTAGCACGAGCGAGACATGTGTATGTGTGAACTAGGGAGATATAAAGTTTGAGAGAGATAGAGGAGCCCCGATAAGGCTGAGTGGTGCGTCAGATAGCTGAGAGGGGGAAAGAGATATTCCATCCGCTCGAAATGCAATGCATGTAAATTTTTTAGAAGTCGAACTTTGGAAACTTTGACCAGGTTTACGCAAATTTTATTTATATCTACAATACCAAAGATACATCATAGGAAACTACATCTCATGGTGAATCTAATGATATATGTATGCCATTCTAGATGTAAATGTTTTTCTCCACATACATGGTCAAACTTTGTGATTTTTGACTTTTCAATAAATCTATATGCTATGGACCGAAGAGAGTGCCTAAGTCGAGAGAGATCAAGTGCGTGTGAAGGAGAATGAGTGAGTGTGCAAAAAGAGTATGTGTGTGAAAGAGAAAGGGACAACAAACGATAAATTAGAGAGAGTGTGTGTGTTTTTTCGTTTCTTATGCAAACATATCACGCATGCATCTCTGAGATAGAAAAGCGAGGTGAGGAGATACACGAAGATAGCTACTGCGTGATTGTTTGCAAGGGAGAGAGACACCCCTATAGGACATGTCCAATAGAGGTCTGGCCAACAAGGAACAAAGGCCGAGAGGGACGCATGGAGAACATGGACGCATGGGGAGGGAGAAAGGGTGTGTTAGTGATAGAGAGATCCCCTCGAGATCGTGATGGGGCTATATGGGTGGGAGATCGAGGGAGGTGTGTCCGCAATAGAAGGATCCCCCGAGAGAAATCGAGATAGACCATGCACATGTTTGTGATGGAGACTAAGATTAGCTAGTCATATAGATATAGGGGGGACTGCGTGTGCCTACAATTGAGTGAGAGACCATCATACTTAGCTAGGCATGAGATTGTGTGTGTGTGTGCATGTGAGATGGAGAGAGAACGAGGGAGAGAGATACAGTTTTAGATGGGTCTATCAAGTGCGAGTGAGATATGCATGTGTATCTGTGACCCAGGGAGATGGAGAGTTTGGGAGAGAGAGAGAAGAGCTCCAAGACGACAGAGTGGTGCGTGAGAGAGTTACGGGCAACGAGCCAAGGAATTTGTGTGCGTATGATGAGTGCACCCAAGATATTTAGCTTGGACTAGAGAATCATACATAGTGTGCGAGAGAGACCTATAGATGGAGTATATATGCATGCGAACTAGAAATCCCCCCCCACACACACAAAGAGAGAGAGAGAGAGAGAGAGAGAGATGGAGAGAGAGGGAGAGGGACCAACAAGGTTTGTGTGTTGGATGCGTGCGGCATAATTGAAGATTGTCGGCGAGAGAGATAGAGCAGGAGTTCGGGAGAGGGGGAGGTCGCGTTTTTATGCATCAAAGACTGATATAAACCATGTTTTGATATAAAATTGCATCTGGAGAACATGTTGTCTGCAATCCACACATGAACGGAGATATGTGTATATCAAACAAGTTCCTTAATTTGACTTTCAACATGTTCATGGAGTACTATAATAATGTACAACATGCTACTCGATTGAGGTGTTCAATTTTGGATTTATTTCACTATTTTGAGCTAGTGAACGAGCTATTTCATTGAATCAAGATAATTCATTTTGGGTTTGATTCCCATTTTTGAGTGGGTCAACTATTTGTCATATAGTAAATCATTAGCAATGAGCATGTAAAAACACATTACTCCCGAGCATCCTCTCTCTCGATCTAAAAAGAAGTGGCAAGCTAATATTTCAAAATTTGATTCGAACTGACTTGGTAAGGTAGACGTGGATGCTCGTTCTCCCAAAATTTTAACTAACCGTTAAACACCCTCTGCTCGGTGGAATCCGCCCGAGCAAATAAATGGGAGACGCTAAATTACCGACCTATGTGGGACATGCATCAATTGGCCCGTTGTACATCAAGGGTAGGTTCGTAACTTCATCCAAGCGCGCCTTCTCCTCGGCGGAAATGACATGTGCCGAATAATTCATAAACCATGGTTGGCAAAACACCCTCTCCTCTCCCGAAATAGCTCGCTGTCGGTGTCAAAACCGGCCGATCTCGGGTTGGGGGTACCGAACTGTGCGAGGATCAAAGGTAACAGGAGACAAGGAACATGATGTTTACCCAGGTTCAGGCCCTCTTAATGGAGGTAATACCCGACTTCCTGCTTGATTGACTTTGATGAGTATAGGGGTTACAAGAGTTGATCTACCTCGAGATTGTAATGGCTAAACCCTAGATGTCCAGCCTATATTATTTGTGTTAGCCTCTACGGACTAAACCCTCCGGTTTATATAGACATTGGAGGGGCCTAGGGTTGTACAGAGTCGGTTTACAGAGAAAGGAAACTACACATCCAGACACCAAGCTTGCCATCCACGCAAAAGAGAGTCCCATTCAGACAAGGGGGGAGGCCTTCTATCATGTATCTTCACGGCCCATCAGTCCGGTCCATGTCACATAGCCCGGACGCCCGGGGACCCCATAATCCAGGACTCCCTCAGTAGCCCCTGAACCCCGTGTCTTGGATTATGGGGCCCCCTGGCATCCGGGCTATGTTACATGGGCTGGACTGATGGGCCGTGAAGATACAAGATAGAAGGCCTTCCCCCTTGTCCGAATAGGACTCTCCTTTGCGTGGATGGCAAGCTTTGCGTCCGGATGTGTAGTTTCCTTTCTTTGTATTGCAAGGCGGGTTCCTCCTCCGAATACTCGTCTTCGGCACTGCAAGGCGGGTTCCTCCTCCGAATACTCCAAAGCAGTCTTCCGAACGAGTCAACTGTATTTGGCTCCGTATAATAGTTGCAACCCTCAACCATAAGGGAACAATATCCAATCGAAGTAAGGTATGTCCACTGACAGCTTTTTCGGCGAAACATTACGTCCTTTATTATTTCGAACCGGTTTACTAGCCTCCCGTTTCGCGTTTCAGGCGTGGCCTCCATTGACACGTCTTGTCAAAGCAGAGTTCATGTCCCTTTATTGCGGGATTCCCATCAATACGGGTTTGGGTAATCCAACCGTTCCATTCACACGACCCCTTGGGAACAGGCGAGTTTTAAGGCTTGAGGGGGGCGCTTCATATCCATGGCCTATATAAACATATAAAGATCCCTTCTTTTCACTCCACGCCTTCTTCCGTCCTCAGCCTTCCCATCCTCGAGCTTCAGCGCCCAAGTTGACACCAACCCTTCTGATGACCCACAAGTATAGGGGATCTATCGTAGTCCTTTCGATAAGTAAGGGTGTCGAACCCAACGAGGAGTAGAAGGAAATGATAAGCAGTTTTCAGCAAGGTATTTTCTGCAAGCACTGAAATAGTAGGTAACAGATAGTTTTGTGATAAGATAATTTGTAACGAGCAACAAGTAACAAAAGTAAATAAAGTGCAGAAAGGTGGCCCAATCCTTTTTGTAGCAAAGGACAAGCCTAGACAAACTCTTATATAGAGAAAAGCGCTCCCGAGGACACATGGGAATTATCGTCAAGCTAGTTTTCATCACGTTCATATGATTCGTGTTTGGTACTTTGATAATTTCATATGTGGGTGGACCGGTGCTTGGGTGCTGTCCTTACTTGGACAAGCATCCCACTTATGATTAACCTCTATTGCAAGCATCCACAACTACAACAAAAGTATTAAGGTAAACCTAACCATAGCATGAAACATATGGATCCAAATCAGCCCCTTACGAAGCAACGCATAAACTAGGGTTTAAGCTTCTGTCACTCTAGCAACCCATCATCTACTTATTACTTCCCAATGCGTTCCTCTAGGCCCATATAATGGTGAAGTGTTATGTAGTCGACATTCACATAACACCACTAGTGGATAGACAACATACATATCATCAAAATATCGGACGAATACCAAATTCACATGACTACTAATAGCAAGACTTCTCCCATGTCCTCAAGAACAAACGTAACTACTCACAAAGCATATTCATATTCATAATCAGAGGAGTATTAATTAATATGCATATAGGATCTGAACATATGATCTTCCACCAAATAAACCAACTAGCATCAACTACAAGGAGTAATCAACACTACTAGCAACCTACAGGTACCAATCCCAAACTTGGAGACAGAAATTGGATACAAGAGATGAACTAGGATTTGAGAGGAGATGGTACTGGTGAAGATGTTGATGGAGATTGCCCTCTCCCGATGAGAGGAGCGTTGGTGATGATGATGGTGATGATTTCCCCCTCCCGGAGGGAAGTGTCCCCAGCACAACAGCTCTGCCGGAGCCCTAGATTGGTTCCGCCAAGGTTCCGCCTCGTGGCGGCGGAGTCTTGTCCCGAAAGGTTGCTTATGATTTTTCTTCGGACGAAAGACTTCATATAACAGAAGATGGGCACCGGAGGGCTAACAGGGGGGGCACGCCCAGGGGGGTAGGGCACGCCCCCTACCCTCGTGGACAGGTGGTGGCCCCCTGGCGTATTTCTTCCGCTCAGTATTTTTTTTATTTCCAAATATAACATTCGTGGAGTTTCAGGACTTTTGGAGTTGTGCAGAATAGGTCTCTAATATTTGCTCCTTTTCCAGCCCAGAATTCCAACTGCCGGCATTCTCCCTCCTTACGTAAACCTTGTAAAATAAGACAGAATAGGCATAAGTATTGTGACATAATGTGAAATAACATCCCATAATGCAATTAATATCGATATAAAAGCATGATGCAAAATGGACGTATCAACTCCCCCAAGCTTAGACCTCGCTTGTCCTCAAGCGGAAGCCGATAACGATAAATATGTCCACATGTTTAGAGGTAGAGGTGTCGATAAAATAAAATACAGACATGAGGGCTTCATGATTATTCTCATAAGAGCAACATATATGGATATTGTCATATGATTTCTTATGCTCAAGTAATAATCTATTCACAATGCAAAGTATGAATCAGAAACTTTATTGAGAACTAACAAACTATAATCTCAGTCATTGAAGCAATTGCAATTTATCATAACATCAGAAAGAGTCTATGTCAGAGCTTTCTAGCAAGTCCACATACTCAACTATCATTTAGTCTTTCATAATTGCTAACACTCACACAATACTTGTGGTTACGGAGTTTTAGTCGGACACAGAGAAAGATAGGGGCTTATGGTTTCGCCTCCCAACCTTTTACCTCAAGGTTAATGTCAACAATAATAGTTCATGCTAACCCACATCCAATTAGATATATATATCAGAACCTTTCCAACATCATGTGCTTGCCAAAGGATAAAATATAAAAAGGAAAGGTGAAGATCACCATGACTCTTGCATAACGTAGAAGATAATAATAAAAGATAGGCCCTTCGCAGAGGGAAGCAGAGGTTGCCATGCGCTTTAAGAGTTGGATGCACAAAATCTTAATGCGAAAGAACGTCACTTTATATTGCCACTTGTGATATGAACCTTTATTATGCAGTCCGTCACTTTTATTTCTTCCACGTCACAAGATCGTATAAATCTTATTTCCTCCACACCAATCAATCGTACATATTAGAGAGTAATTTTTATTGCTTGCACCGATGACAACTTACTTGAAGGATCTTACTCAATCCATAGGTAGATATGGTGGACTCTCATGGCAAAACTGGTTTAAGGGTTTTTGGAAGCACAAGTAGTATCTCTACTTGGTGCAAAGAATTTGGCTAGCATGAGGGGGAAAGGCAAGCTCAACATGTTGGATGATCCATGACAATATTCTTTATCTCAGATACAAGAAAACATAACACATTACGTTGTCTTCATTGTCCAACATCAACTCTTTAGCATGTCAGATTTTAATGAGTGCTCCCAATCATAAATATGTCCAAGATAGTATATTTATATGTGAAACCTCTCTTTCTTTATTACTTCCTATTAATTGCAATGATAACCAAAGCTATGTTTGTCAACTCTCAACAATTTTTAATCATCATACTCTTTCTATGTAAAGTCATTACTCTCGATAAGCTCAATATGATCTCTTTGTTTCTTTTTATTCTTTTCTCTTTTATTTTTCTTTTATTCACTCAAGATCATGGCAAAGTAATCAAGCCCTTGACTCAACACTAATCTTTATTATATAGCTCACGGAATCGATTACATAGAAGGATCATAAAGCAAAACACAAAACTAGATCATACGAAAACTTTAGTTCTACTAGATCAAGATACTACTAAAAGGATTTAGCTAAGAAAAACGGTAAAGATAGGAGATGTGTTTGGTGATACGATATCGGGGCATCTCCACCAAGCTTGGCAGTTGCCAAGGGGAGTGCCCATACCCATGTGATTATGTCTCCTTTGCTTCGGTGAGGAAGGTGGCGGAGTTGTTGATGATGCGGGCTTGTCGTCCATCTTCCAAGGCATAGGCTCACCATCATAGAAGGATGATCGAGTCTCCGGGATCCTCAAATCTGCAGCCAAACTCATCCTTTTGAATCTATATTCATACTCACAGTTTTGGTTTTGCAGGTCATAGATTTGGGCTTGAAGGTGCTCGATCTTCTCGTGAAGCTTGAAGATGGTCTCCCCAATGTTCTTGGCATCCGGCTTGTGGTTGTTGGTGAAGTCCGCGATCATCATGTGGTTGGAGTTGAGTCCATGTTCCACCATCCCCTGGCACTTGAAAACTTGTTTCTCCATTGCTTCGAGCCTCGTCTCCATGCTTCCGGTCCCCTTCGGTCCCTCAACATCACGGATGTGCAGCAACCCATCACGCATCTCAATGGTTTGAGGGTGTCGCAGAACCTCGGCGAGGTAAGGGTTGATGACCTTCTCGAAGAACTTGTCCTTGGGGGCGCTTGGAGGCGTCATGATGATCTAGATCTGTCAGAATAACAGCTCGAAACAAGAACATAGGGCAATTGCGCGATACAGGAGTCAAAACCTTCGGGAGATTATATAATGATTTTTTACCAACCAAAATACGTATCATGCAAGAAAACAGAGTCCGGAGAGCACACGAGGTGCCCACGAGGTAGGGGGCGCGGCCAGGGGGTAGGGCGCACCCTCCACCCTCGTGGAGGCCTCGTGTACTTCCCGGACTGCTTCTCATTCTTCTTTTTCTCTAAATATTACAAAACAGAGAAATATTGCCATAAAAACTGTTTTGGAGTCGGTTTACTTACCGTCCCACATACCTATTCCTTTTCCGAGTCTGAAGCGTTCCGGAAAGTGTTCCTTATGTATTCCTCCGGGGTTATGGTTTCAATAACATTGGTTTCAACATTTATAGGATTATCTGAGATATAATGTTTGATTCTTTGACCGTTCACCACCTTCGGATTTGTGCCTTCGAAGTTGTTGATTTTTATGGCACCGGAACGATAGACCTCCTCGATAATGTAAGGGCCTTCCCATTTAGAGAGAAGTTTACCTACAAAAAATCTTAAACGAGAGTTGTATAGCAATACATAATCACCTAAATTAAACTCACGCTTTTGTATTCTTTTGTCATGGCATCTTTTAACTTTTTCTTTAAACAACTTGGCATTTTCATAGGCTTGGGTTCTCCATTCATCGAGTGAGCTAATGTCAAATAACCTCTTCTCACCGGCAAGTTTGAAATCATAATTGAGCTCTTTAATAGCCCAATATGCCTTATGTTCTAGTTCGAGGGGTAAGTGACATGCTTTTCCATAAACCATTTTATACGGAGACATACCCATAGGATTTTTATATGCAGTTCTATAGGCCCATAATGCATCATCAAGTTTCTTGGACCAATTCTTTCTAGATCTATTGACAGTCTTTTGCAAAATTAATTTGAGCTCTCTATTACTCAATTCTAATTGACCACTAGACTGGGTGATAAGGAGATGCAATTCTATGATTAACATCATACTTAGCAAGCATTTTACTGAAAAGCACCATGAATAAAATGTGAACCACCATCGGTCATTAAATATCTAGGGACTCCAAACCTCGGAAAAATAACTTCTTTAAGCATCTTAGTAGAAGTGTTATGATCAGCACTACTAGTTGGAATAGCTTCTACCCACTTAGTAACATAATCAACAGCAACTAAAATATGTGTGTAACCATTAGAGGCGGGAAAAGGTCCCATATAATCAAAGCCCCAAACATCAAATGATTCAATAACAAGTGAATAGTTCATAGGCATTTCTTGACGTCTACTAATATTACCAATTCTTTGACATTCATCACAAGACAAGACAAACTTACGCGCATCCTTGAAGAGAGTAGGCCAATAAAAACCGGATTGCAATACCTTATGTGCAGTTCTATCTCCAGCGTGGTGTCCTCCATAAGCCTCAGAGTGACACTTGTGTAGGATCTGTTCCTGTTCATGCTCAGGTATACAACGTCTAATAACACCATCTACTCCTTCTTTATAAAGATTTGGGTCATCCCAAAATTAATGTCTCAAATCATAGAAAAACTCTTTCTTTTGCTGGTATGTGAAACTAGGTGGTATAAATTTAGCAACAATATAATTAGCATAATCAGCATACCACGAAGCACTACGAGAAGCATTTATGACATTTAATTGTTCATCACAAAAGCTATCATCAATAGGTAGTGGGTCATCAAGAACATTTTCTAACCTAAACAAGTTGTCTGCAACGGGGTTCTCAGCTCCCTCTCTATCAAAATATGCAAATCAAATTCTTGTAGCAAGAGAACCCATCTAATAAGTCTAGGTTTAGCATCTTTCTTTTCCATGAGATATTTAATAGCAGCATGATCCGTGTGAATAGTTACTTTAGAATCAACAATATAAGGTCTGAACTTATCACAAGCAAATACAACTGCTAAGAATTCTTTTTCAGTAGTAGCATAATTTCTCTGAGTATTTTCTAGAGTCTTACTAGCATATTGAATAACATTTAATTTCTTATCAACTCTTTGCCCTAGAACAGCACCTACAGCATCATCACTAGCATCACACATAATTTCAAAAGGTAAATTCCAATCAGATGGCTGAACAATAGGTGCAGAGATAAATGATTTCTTAAGTATTTCAAATGCCTCTACACAATCATCATCAAAGACAAATGGTATATCTTTTTGTAATAGATTAGTCAGGGGCCGAGAAATTTTTGAGAAGTCCTTAATGAACCTCCTATAAAAACCGGCGTGACCAAGGAAACTTATTATACCTTTGATGTCCTTGGGACATGGCATCTTTTCAATAGAATCAACCTTGGCTTTATCAACCTCAATACCTCTTTCAGCAACTTTTTGCCCCAAGACAATACCTACATTAACCATAAAGTGGCACTTTTCCCAATTCAAGACAAGATTAGTTTCTTCACATCTCTGCAAAACTCTATCAAGGTTGCTCAAGCAATCATCAAAAGAGGATCCATAAATGGAGAAATCGTCCATGAAAACCTCATAAATCTTTTCACAAAAGTCAGAGAATATAGCCATCTAGCATCTTTGAAAGGTAGCAGGTGCATTACATAAACCAAAAGGCATACGTCTATAAGAAAAAGTACCAAAAGGGCAAGTAAAAGTAGTCTTTGATTGATCATTGGCTGACACAGGTATTTGAGAGAAACCAGAATAACCATCTAGAAAGCAAAAATGTGTATGTTTGCATAATCTTTCTAGCATTTGATCGATAAAAGGTAAGGGGTAATGATCCTTTTTAGTAGCCTTATTTAATTTGCGGAAATCAATTACCATCCTATAACCTGTAATAATTCTTTGTGGGATCAACTCATCTTTATCATTAGGAACGACAGTAATACCTCCCTTCTTCGGGACACAATGGGCAAGACTTACCCACTGACTATCAGAAACGGGATAAATTATACCTTCCTAAAGGCTTTAGTATTTCCTTTCTTACCACTTCCTTCATCTTAGGATTCAGCCGTCGTTGATGATCACGAACTGGTTTGGCATCTCCCTCCAAATTTATTTTATGTTGACATAGAGTGGGACTAATGCCCTTAAGATCATCAAGAGTATATCCAATAGCAGCACGGTGCTTCTTCATAGTTTTCAATAATCTCTCTTCTTCATGCTCTGAAAGGTTAGCACTAATAATAACATGATGTCTCTTTTTCTCATCCAGATAAGCATATTTAAGAGTATCAGGTAACAGTTTAAGCTCAAACACGGGATCACCCTTGGGTGGAGGATTTTAACAGGCAAATTGTGTTTCAGGATGGGTACCTGTTTAAAGAATACTTCATCTATTTCCCTTCTTTCATTCATAAACATATCATTTTCATGGTCTAGCAAATATTGTTCTAAAGGATCACTAGGAGGCACGGCAATAGAAGCAAGACCAATAAATTCATCCTTACTAGGTAATTCCTCTTCACGGTGTTGTCTATGAAATTTAGAGAAATTAAACTCATGAGACATATCACCTAGACCAATAGTAACAACATCCTTTTCGCAGTCTATCTTAGCATTAACGGTGTTCAAGAAGGGTCTACCAAATATAATGGGACAAAAGTTATCTTGTGGGGAACCAAGAAGAAGAAAATCAGCAGGATATTTAGTTTTCCCACACAAGACTTCAACATCTCTAACAATTCCCATTGGTGAAATAGTATCTCTATTGGCAAGTTTAATTGTGACATCAATATCTTCTAACTCAGTAGGTGCAATATCATGCTTAACTTCTTTGTATAAGTCAATAGGTATTGCACTAGCACTAGCACCCATATCACATAAGCCATGATAACAATGACCACCTATTTTAACAGAAATGATAGGCATGCCTACCACAGGTCTATGTTTATCTTTAGCACAAGATTTAGCAATTCTAGAAGTTTCATCACGGAAATTAATAACATGCCCATCAATATTATCAGACAAGAAATCTTTAACACTAGCAATATTAGGTTCAACTTTAATTTGCTCAGGAGGTGTATAAGTTCTAATATTGCTTTTACGGACCAAAGTTGGAGCTTTAGCATGATCCTTTATTCTAACAGGGAAAGGTGGTTTCTCAACATAAGAAGTAGGAACAATAGGATCATTATAAGTGTCAGTCTTTTCTTCAACTTTAATAGGTGCAGCTACTTTTACTTCTATGGGAGGATGATATTTAAACCACTTCTCCTTAGGGAGATCAATATGAGCAACAAAAGATTCACAAAAAGAAGCTACTATCTCAGTGTCAAGTCCATACTTAGTGCTAAATTTACGGAAAACATCGGTATCCATAAAAGATTTAACACAATCAAACTTAGGTGCCATACCTGACTCCTTACCTTCGTCGAGATCCCAATCTTCAGAGTTGCGTTTAATTCTTTCCAATAAATCCCATTTGAATTCAATAGTCTTCATCATAAAAGATCCAGCACAAGAAGTATCGAGCATGGTGCGATTGTTATCAGAAAGCCGAGCATAAACACTTTGAATAATTATTTGTCTTGGGAGCTCATGATTGGGGCATGAATATAACATTGATTTAAGCCTCCCCCAAGGTTGCGCAATGCTTTCTCCTTCGCGAGGCCAGAAATTATATATATAATTGCGATCACGATGAACAAGATGCATAGGATAAAACTTCTGATGAAATTCCAATTACAATCGTTTGTAGTTCCATGACCTCGTATCATCACATAGGCTATACCATGTCAATGCATCTTCCTTCAAAGATAAAGGGAAGACCTTCTTCTTAAAAAAATCACCGGGCAGACCTGCACACGCCCGCATCCCTCTCACCCTCCCTCAACATTCTCTAGCTCCATCGCACAAATTCGTCTTTTCACTTTAGGTCGTTCACCCATGGTGTGTGTAGGCCCCCCAGCTCCTTCTTTACGGCACACATCGATCGATATGCCTCTCTAGCCAGGTGTGCCTAGCACAAACACAAGCTTCCCCTCTTCTCTTGTCACCGTCCATGCCTCACTCCCACCACTCTTTTCATCGTTCTCATACTCACACACTCCTCCCCCTTGATATAGTATGCCTCTCGTACCACCTTCTACATGCATCCATATCTCTCTATCCTTCTCCTCGTGCCTCATTTGCTTCTAACACACACATGCATGTATACCGATCGATCTCCCAACATATACCTAGATGGACTTTAACTACCCCCCCATCGATCGACGTACCTCACAAGTTATGTCTCTCCTTTCTCTTACGAAGGGCGATTGATCTTCATATGTAGTTACGTCTGCTTACCACAACCACATCGTCCCCCCTCATCATTCGTGCATGCCTCCTAACCCGTCTCTCACACGCACGTACATAGACAACAAGCAGCCATCTCCTCTCTTATTGATATTGCGGGTGTGCCCTCCGTTTGTCTAGTAAGCCTATCCCACCATTTGTTAGAAGCAACTCCATTACCACCCCCTCCAACACTCTAGCTCTGTCTATCTCCCAACCTTATTCATCTCCTGCACATATGCATGGATGCCGATCGATCTCCCTTAATACATGAGGCAAATCGATCTCCTTAATACATAAGGTAGGCCTCTCTCCTCCTCCACACATATACCAGCCATTGTACCTCTATAGTTAATTGGGCCTCCCTCTTCCCCCACCACACACCGATAGTCGAGCACTGCAGGTAGGTATCCATGCCACAGAGACAAACTGCACATGTCCCATCTCACGTTCCAAGAGGGCCAGCCACTCTATATCTTTGACGTGGGCACACACAAATTCGATGGCACTCTTTATCGATCGCGCGCGCACACACGCATCATCCCTCTCTTCGATTCTATGGACACCTCAAGCCGATGATACATCCACTCTCTTCTCGTGGATCGCCCCCTCTATATATATGTTATATCCAGGACTCTATTTCACACACATTGCATATGTTTTTTGATTGACCCCCCCCCCCCCCCCACAAAAAAACTCTCAAGAACCCACACACTATATCTCTCTAGGTTTGTATCTCTCTCACACAACCCCACGTAGGTGGTGTACGTATACAAGAAGATAATAGGTGCACCGTGCACGTACTCACTCTTCGTGCCCAACCACACCCGCGTGGATACACGGTGGAGCTCATTTCTTTACGAAATGGCAGCCCACGTGCTAATTTGAACGCCTGTAGCGGTTGTTTACCTAAGGAGGTCGTGTACCACGCGTGCACGAAACAAAGTTCGACTTGACGCGTTGCCGCGTTATTTTTAAATAAAGTTATAGCGCTCAATGGCACGCATACAGAATATAAAACAATTTTTATGGAGAAAAAGGTAGTCCGCTCACTATATACAATGGATCCTGCCTGCCTGGTTTGTCGCTCTTCAGAGTATCTCACACAAGGCTCCGGTGGCCTCTCTCTCTCTCTCTCACCGTTGGTCACTGATCCGGCCGCATCCCGTCCGCCGAGGGAAAGGGAGTGCAATGGCATCTCTCTCTCACCGTTGGTCACTGATCTGGACGCATCCCGTCCGCCGGGGGAAAGGGAGTGCGGTGGCCTCTCTCTCTCTCTCTCACCGTTGGTCACTGATGCGGCCGCATCCCGTCCGCCGAGGGAAAGGGAGGAAGTGCATCGTTTCTTCGTTCGACGGCGCCGAGGCAGCACGTCCCGATCTGCGGTACATGTCGTTCTCTCTGACCAAGCTCCGGTGTGGCAGGGCCTACGCCACCTGCTCGCAGATTCCGCCCGCCGCCGCTCACCTAGTTACATCCCGACGACCTCCAGGTATCCTCCGCCTTGCTCCATCGCCTGCTTTCCCACATCGCTGCATGTGGATCTTCCATAGTTCTTTGCCCAAAACGTAGCTCGTCCGGTGTACTTTCCATATTGCATTCTCGTCCTCACACCATTTTAGACAAACACAACCGTGTTGTTATCTTCCCTTAGGACAAGGAATATGCTTCTTTTTTGTCGTCGTATGTGTCATCAACTGTTATTGGCCAGTAATTGTTTCCTTTCTACCTCTTTTTTGCAAACGGGGCTATCCATTTCACCTCGTTGCTATTGCGACCTTTTGGTGAACTGCACAAGTCACTTTTTTCTTAAGAGTGTTTTGTGCAGTTGTACTAAAATGTCACACGGGCAACGTCTCTACATTTCAGTGCGACTGCACAAAGGGAGATTGGTTTTGCTCTATCCACCTCATCCAACTCGAAGCCTAATCTTCTCCAACTAGTTAGTCTTAAGAGAGACTGCAAAGGTGA
The DNA here is from genome assembly GCA_021605145.1 of Aegilops bicornis. Classification (NCBI taxonomy): domain Eukaryota; kingdom Viridiplantae; phylum Streptophyta; class Magnoliopsida; order Poales; family Poaceae; genus Aegilops; species Aegilops bicornis. The sequence goes on along the minus strand of CM038671.1, from coordinate 345,053,794 downwards.
CCGGCTTCTATTTGTGTGTTTATTGTTTCATCAAGAGTCCTCTATTATCGTGAATCACACTTGATATCTTTGGAACAGTGGACGTTCAGCTCTATTTTAGTGGAACTGCACAAAATGATCGGAATGTTGCATGCTCCGCATAACTACTTTTTTCCCAACATGCCTTGTTGATTTAGACAGAGCTGGGGGGACGTTGCTGCCAATGAAAGCATGGATCAATTTTTATTTAACACCCTCTCACAACTTTGTCTTCAGTTGTGATGTAATTATTAGCTCTGATCTGCTAATAATTGACATGCATTAGCAAGGAAGTTAGTTTTTTATTGTTTCCGAAAGAGCATCGACGGCAAGACACGCGAAACAAAAGCTGAAAGCTCACACTATTGTACCATTTCATGTCGCTGGAAAATTATTTGTATACTACGTCAATTATGTAAACGAATGATGGAAGCTTGATAGCATTGCCAGAAGCCTCTTCATCATCCGGGTCCATGTGCCATGCACAAAATTATACTCCTTCGTTCCTAAATATTTTTCTTTTTACAAATTTCAAATGGGCATATTTTAGAGTGTAGATTCACTCATTTTGCTTCGTATGTGTACTCCCTCCGTTCCTAAATATTCTATTTGTCTTTCCAGAGATTTCAACAAGTGACTACATACGGAGCAAAATGAGTGAATCTACACCCTAAAATATGTCTATATACATTCGTATGCGCTAGTCCATTTGAAATCTCTAAAAAGAAAAATATTTGAGTAGTCACTCGTTGAAATCTCTAGAAAGACAAATACTCCGGAGTATATTTAAGAACCGAGGGGGTAGTGCACAACAGCATGGGAGACTCAGGCCGGTCGTTGCGCCGCATTAATAGTGAGTACTGAAGAGTCAAATCGTAAGCCCCACCTTTCCCACTGTAAGTTGCTTTGAAGAAGCAACCATCAATACACTCTTCTTTGAATCCGCTCATACTACTCCATCTGTCAATGTTTATACAGCGCGCTTCAGAAAAAAGAAAAAAATTGTGGGACCAAGGCGACTAGCGATCGGCCTGAAAAATAGCATTGGTAGTTATAGCACGCTGCCTATTACTAGTGGAATAATGCGTACACACATGCATGCAAAGTGCTTCCACCCCGGTACACACATGCATGCACTTACTCCACTCCGTAGTAGTACAGTACATGGAGAGAAAATTGTGGACTTGATTGCGGTTACCACGCCCTAATTAATTGAGCATTAAACCAAACGCGTCTAAAGTCTCTTCGGTGCTGGAAATGCATTGAGAGAAATGCATCATAATGAAGCGCATACCAGAACTGTGGACGGAGGGAGGAGTAGTATGAAGGTGCAAAACCAAGTACGCGTACTACTGCGCTTGGCTCTTCGCCTCTTCGTGAAGTCGAACAATGATGGTACTCCGCATGTTGGGTACTATAGTGTATGCCTCTGACAATCTTACACCGAGTGGACTGATGCATGTCCACCGAGGGTAGGTTGCATTTGAGCGTAAGCGAGCTTCACCTTGTCCTGCAAGCTTCTCCTCGTTCTGCGAGTTGATGGGACACACCAAAAAGTAGTGCTAGTCCATACTCCCTCCTTTCCGGTTAATATGGCTTAATCTTTTTTGCGGGTAAATGAGAGAGCATTATTCATATATAAGCATTCTTAGGACGATCAGCCAAGACACTTTGGTCACTAGGAAGCGAGGTACCCCGCAAAAAAGAAGTAGGAAGCGAGGTGTTTCATCAAGCCAGCTCGGCCACATTCAATGTGCAGCAAGCACAGTTCAGACGAAGATGCGCCGCAAGGTTTCTTGACCAGTTTACATGCTGAATAACAAAAAGAGGAAATATTATCGAGCTCTACTATTTGTAACAGGATATGAGCCGAATTAAGCGAGAATTGTGGCGAGTGTTCCATGCAATCAACTTCCATTATCACATGCGAGAACCCTCGAAGTGAACCAAATGTGTTGAAGATTGCTTTATCACATTTTAAAATTATAATAAGAGTGCAGACGCTCCTCCATCCGGTTCCTAGTACTAGTATAGTACGTACCTTTATGGACTATAGTAGTAGTACTAGTAAACTTTGCGCTTGGCTGTTCGGGAAGTCGAACAATAATAGCACAAGTAGTATAGTGTATGCTTCTGGCAATCTGACACCGAATTAACTGTTGCACGTCCACCGCCTGAGTGAGGGAGATCTTGCATTAGTCAAAAGTTTCTCCTTGTCCTGCGAGCCACCGCACGCAAGATTCTCCCATCCTGCAACCTTCTCCTCGTTCGGCAAGTTGACGGGACACAGCAAAGTAATGCTAGTCCATACTGCCTCCTCTCTGGTTAATATGGCTTAATTTCAAACGAGATAAATACATTGTGCATCCTTTGTATATTTGTAAAAATACGGTCGGTGGACTTCATAATACGCTCATTGCGCTCAATATATATATTTTCCGGTGTTCATATGGTCACTAGCTCACCCTGACTGAGTATGTGTGTGCATGCACGTGTAGGTTGAGCACTTGAGCGTGACCGTGTGTTCCATCGTGTGCTCGGACATGCATGCATTAGGGCGCATGCGCATTTTTGCATCCATGTGTACGCAGGACTGCTGCATACACGTAGGGGGCGTGCGTAGGGGGCCACTAAGGAGCAGTCAAATCACACAAGAAGTTAGTGGGAAGAAGCAACCATCATTTCACTCTTGAATGACACGACGCAATATAAAATGGTTGATATGGAGAGAAAAGAAAACCACTATATATACACTAGCAGGAGCCTAAGCTACAAGCCCGCTTGCTTAGGTTGCTCTCTTCACAAGCATAGAACGACGGGCCTGATCCCACAAATGGGGAAGGGAACAATGTTCTGCGTGACGCCTTGATCGACATCGGCGAGGGAGAAACCCACGGTCGGTGCGTCCCAATCGGGGTCACCGCGGTATGGGCCGATGTCAGCGTCCCAACCGCCCTTCTAGCTACAGCCCGACGTCCTGTGTAGTCCATCTTCCTTTTGGAGCCGGCTTGCTCCACTACCGTAGCTCCATCTCCATGTCGATCTTTCTCTACTTCTACGGCTTCTACTTGTGATGAGTTTATGTCTCATGAACTAGTGCGATTATTATTCTACTCACACTTCTTCAATGTCTTTGCCATCGGGGATGCTCAGTCGATTTTAGTGGAACCGCACAAAAGCATCGTATGATCCGAGGGTGCCACCGTCTTTCCTTCGACAGGTTCTACCCGCCATGAAATTAAATCATGTTTAGGGTTTCGGGTTTAAGTCGTAGTGACCCCATCAGTAGTTTTTCTTTCGTACACGCTCTCACAACTTTTTTCTTTGGTTGTGAAGTAAATATTGGCTATGATCTGTGAATCATTGAGATGCATCAGCATGCGTGTTAGTTTTCCTTTGTATTTGATGGAATGTTGTAACGGGGCAACCTTGGAATAGGAATGAAAATAGAGTGGAAAAGTTTCCGTTTATTCCGGAGAAAAAATGGAAACGGAGAGAAACCAATGTTTCGTTTCGTTGGATCGCGCCATCAAGGAAAACCAACGTTTAAATGACGTCTGTCGTGTTCGTGTCTCACCCTCCTCCACGGCTCGACCCCACATAGTCGCTCAGCATGCCACTCACCGCAAACCGAGTAGTATACCATAACTTTCTCGCCTGCTTGTCAATGGATCGCGCCATGGAGTACTAGCACTACTTGAAGAGATTGACGAGTTGGGGGAGGACAGCTAGCTGTAGAACGGTCTCCCAAGAACTTTTTACATGCATGTTGTAGCCGGCTATTGCGACCTTTGAGCCTTGAACGCAGCAGCGTGCACCGGAAGTGGCGCGGCGATGCTCTCTCGGCCGCGCGCGCTTCAATGCCGGGCGCCATGAGAGGTCGCCTCCGCTCGGCGGGCATGAATGCGTAATCGACTGCTTTGAGCGGGAAGCACGCGTGGGTGATGAAGAGGGTTCGGGTTGGTCAGGACCAGCCGTGGCAGCGGTCCGGATGTGCGCAAACAAGAGATGGTGTACATTAATATTGTTGCTTATATAATTAACAACGTAAATAATGTGCCAGTTGGACAAATATGATTGGAGATGGAGATGGAAATGGAATTTTACATAAACATGGATATGCATGACTATGTCTATGTGTGTGTGCGTGACGACTCTCGCGACCTGGAAGCGGGGGCGTGTTTATGATTTTCTTTCTTGGTACATTAGAAAATCAGTTTGTCTAATTCACATCTAGATGTTATTTAAGGATATCACATCTAAGCTCCCACAAGTATATAATGTAGCAACAAGAAACAAAAAAACTAGGGAAAAAATAGACCACAAACAGAGTGGACATCAACTTACATGTGACATAACTATGTCACATCTAGATGTGTCCTAGATAGACCCTTAAAAATTGTCCGCCAGTTTTCGTTTCTTTTTTCCGGGAACGCGCGTATTCTATTTAAAACCACTGCTATGGAGAGATTTTTTTACTCCATTATAGCCTCTTTTTTGATATAGTTTCTCGCGTCTCTCTCTCTCACCCTCTCCATATCAAAACAAGATGATAGTGTCCACTCTATCTCTCTCCTCACCGGTGGTCACAGATCCGGCCGAATCCCATCCACTGCGGGAGGTGAGGAGGTGCAGCATTGACGTTGTCACCATCGGCGACGGAGGAAGCCGATGCGCACCGTCCTCTCGGAGCCGGTGCCGGCGCGGACGAAGATCCTCCGCGCCCTTGTTCGCTGTCGTCGTGTGGGCAGATCCCGCCCGCCCGCCTAAACGACATCTCGCCCACCTGAGGTATAACTTCTTGTACTGGTCGAGCTCCCCAGGTCACTGCGTGCGGGTTTTCTTCTATGCGACTACTCCCCAGCTCCCCATGCATAGTGGCTAGGGTTCGTCGGCTGGTCCAACATCACCTACTAGTACTACTATTATAGAGGAAATGCCACTCGAAAAGTTGTCCAGATTTATGCCTCGGTGGAGGTATGCATGTTGTTTCGACAAAAAGTACATGGTGGTTGTGCGGTCATTATCCATATGGTGGTAGTACTATCACTGGTGAAATGAAGAAATGCTTTTTTTCTCGGGTATCCTGGTTTAGTTCCCATCAAGATAATTATGATGCTTCTGTTTGTTGGTGTAGTTTTCATTAATTCTTATTGACAATTGAGATATCGTTGCTAACCCTTTTTTATATTTTTGGAAACAGCGATGCGTGTCTCCATACCCGGGCATGTCTTCCTCAATTTTAGTGGAACTGCACAAAATTGGATGGCCATTGTTGTTCTCGCCTCATCGTCCTTCCTCGCCACGTGGTTCTTCCTTCCTCGAGCTTGATTCTTGAGAAGAAGCAGACCACGGTGAGGATTTGTCGAACTTCATAGGTGCCTCACCCAAACTTGATGCCAAATGGATGATGCATCACCATGATGACCTATCGATGCTCATGGTTGCGCCTCATGGTTGCGTACCGGTGGTGAAGCTGATCGATTTTCGATGAAAAACAAGCTGTCTTCCATCAGTGCTCTTTGCTTCTTACGCACAAAGATGATATCCTTCGTCAGTTCACCTTGGTTGCGTTGGAGACGCAGTCGTCTTTCACGTTGGTGCAATTTTATCACAAAATTGGCTATGAACCAAATGTTTCCTCGAAGAAGAATCGATGTTGGTACTAAGAGCATAAGTTTTGTATTGATTTCTAAGCCTTCTCACAACTTTGTCTCCAGCTCCCCTATAATTTTATTTATCCAGCTATTAACTTTGATTTAAAAATTGTGTGGACTAAAAGCCCGGATGTACATAGTAGCCCTCCATTTTTATGTACTCCGCATATTAGATTTGACTGAAGTCAAACTTTGTAATACTCTCAAACCTTTCCGATAATTGAAATTAAATTTCTTTATTTGTACACACTCTCACACATTTTTGATAATTTGGCGCATGTGTGGTTGTTCACTTAAGGGAGGGTAGTGTACCACACGTGAAGGACAGGAAGTGCGACCAGGACGCGTGGGCGTGGATCATTAGTTCATTGGAAGTAGTACTAGTTTTCTTCATTGTACATTAAATAAAGGGTTTCGTTTCGTACTTACACAATTTAAAACGATTGTTATGGAGAGAATAAGAAAACCACTCCACTATATATTAGTCATATACACGAGAGTATTATATGGACGCAGCTTCATTGACTTAGTGCACCTGCCTTTGGATTTATGACAGTGGGCCCAAAATATGGTGGCTCACGACATACGATAGCAGTCTTGATGAAGGCAGGAGCTCAGTCCATACTACAGTAGTATATATATATATATATATATATATATATATATATATATATATATATATATATATATATATATATATATATATATATATATATAAGTAGGAGCCTCAGCTTGTTACTTGAGGTTTGCACTCGCCACACGCCGCAAGACTACATATATGTTACCTTTGGAGGCTCGGCGTTCATTTGCTAGGGTTTGCTATATTCACAGTCTCTCACCCTCTCCTCACCAGATCTAAACAAGACTGCATTGGCCTCTTGTCTCTCTCTCCCCTCACAACTGGTGAAGGAGGCGACGTATCGATCGCCTTAGGGAAGGGAGGAGGTGCAGCGTTCACTCTATCGCCTTCGGCGAGGGAGGCAATCCACTACCGGCTGTGCTGTTCTCTTTCACCCAGCGCCTGTGCGGGAGGGCCACCGACCCCTTCTTCCTCGTTGCCGTACATAGTGTGGGCAGATCCGGCCTCCCGCCCCACGCCTTGCCACATCCCGACGACCCTACGGTATAAGTTTCTTTGAAACCGTCGTTGCTCTAGCTGCATGTGGATCTTTTTCGATCTGTAGTCGAATCTAGGTGTTGGTTCAAAGAGGAAAGAAGGGTGCGGTGGGCTGGAGAAAGAATCTAGGACATGGTTCAATGAGGAAAGGAGGGGCGGAAAGTAGTATAGACTGGCTATCCAGCCGCTTTTTGGGTCGAAAAGGGAAAAAGGGGGTAGCCCAGTACACACATCTGTAAGGAACCGATCTCTTTGTCGAAAAGGGAAAGAAAGCTGAAGTGCAGTAGTTTGTGCACGACTAGATTTGCTGCCCTCACATAGGAAGAAGGTTCAAAGAGAACAAATATGGGACCAGTAGCATATATGCTGCTTGGCTACATACTACTGCATCACCCATTTATACGTGTGGACGCACATGGTGCCGGCATGTCCCATGCAGCTATTTTGCTGTTGTTAATCTAAGAATGTCACGGAAAATTGAAGCAATGCCACTGTTAAAAGTAAACTACATTTTTTACGAATGTTGTTTCAAGAGAATGTCTCTATTAATATGAATCAATGCAACCGTTTTAGAAATGCTACTATCCTACTTTGTTTTCCATCCAAGATAAGTTAGATGCTTCTTTCTGTCACCGTTTGTTTCATCCTCCTTTATCGGCAAGTAATTGTTTCCTTTTTTGCCTCTGTTAAAACAGGGGTATCGATTCAACTTGTTGCTATTGCGACATTTGCTTCGCTACTCGAAACACTTATGTTTTAAGAGCGTTTTGTGCAGTTCAACTTGAATGTCACACCGATGACTTTGCTTAATTTTTGTGGAACTGCACAAAAGGAGATCGAGATTTGTTTCCAGTCTTCGTGGCGAGTTGTTTCAAATCTTGGTCTCAACCACATGATGTGCAGTGTGCTTTGAGATGTTGTGCTACTTGTTTTGGTACTTTTTTTCCATTAAGTAGTGAACAAAAATGGGACCAACCCAGACATGATGCTTGTTACTTTGTTACAACAAATTCAGCATCACCCCCTTTATAAGCCAGTAATTGATGCCACTCTCAGAATTAACTACTGAATCTTATTTCAAAACTGCAACACTTGTTAGGGATTGGCGGGATTACCATTTTTGTGGCCGCATGTTTCATCCTCCTTTATTAGCCTGTAATTGATTCTTTTTTGCCTCTGTTTAAACAGGGATATATGTTCAACTTGTTGCTATTGTGACATTTTACTTCGCTACGCGAAACACTTTGCTTGATTTCAGTGCAACTACACAAAACGAGATTGGATTTCCTATTCGTGTTGGCAGATTCGTATTTTATCATTGTCGGTCTCATGAAAGGTCAGTACAGGCCTTCATCCACATGATTGTGCGGTGTGCTTTGAGATGTTGTGCTACTTGTATTGGTACTGTTTTAAATAAATGTTGAATTGAAGCTATTGTATTGCTGTCTTTTCCCATTAAATAGTGAACAAAAATGGGACCAAGCCAGACATGATGCTTGTTGATTTGTTACAACAAACTCTACATCACCCCCTTTATAAGTAGATGGAAGCACATACTGTTGTTGCGCCCACTCTCCCCTAGAATTGTTTATGCTTTTCATTAATCTAATGCCGCTGGTAAAATTAAGCAATGCCACTCTCAGAACTAATTAACTACTTAATCTTAGTTCAAAACTGCAGCACTTGGTAGGGATTGGCGGGATTACCATTTTTGTGGCCGCATGTTTCATCCTCCTTTATTGGCCAGTAATTGATTCCTTTTTTTGCCTCTGTTAAAACAGGGATATCTATTCAACTTGTTGCCATTGCGACATTTTGCTTCGCTTAATTTTGGTGGAACTGCACAAAATGAGACCGGATTTCCATATATGTGTTGAGATCTCTTTGAGATCTTCCTCACGAGTTGTTTCAAATCTTGGTTTTGAATGGTCAGTACCGACCTTCCTCAGAATTAACTACTGAATCTTAGTTCAAAACTGCAAACACTTGTTAGGGGTCGGCAGGAGTACCATTTCTGTTAGGGATCGTCCAGAGTACATGTTTAAGAAATGTATTGTTCAGATAATGTCTCTATTATTATATATCACTTACAGACTTACAGTGTTTTACAAATGGTAATATCCTGCTTTGTAGTTCTTTCTACATGTTTATCCAAGGTATTGTTAAGATAATGTCTCTGTTAAAATAAATCAGTCGCATTGTTTTAGGAATGATACTTTTCTTCTTTTTCGTTCTTCATACATGTTGAAACAAGGCATTGTTAAGATAATGTCTCAGTTAATATGAATGAATCACACTGATTGAGAATTGCTACTCTCCTGCTTTGTTTCCCATTAAGATAAGGTAGATCAAGAGATGTTTTTATTACGGGAGTACAAGTCATCAACCGTTATTTCTCGGTAATTGTTTCCCTTATACCTTTTGTTGCTTATAGGGATATCAAAATTAAAGCTCGGTTTTATTCCGACTTGATTTTAATTCAACCGCACAAAAGGAGCCAATGTGTCCAAGGCAAACTGCTGCATTCTTTGGGTCCGGTTGGTCGTTCCACTTTGCGGAAAAAGAACCGATCCACTGTTTGCGCTACATTCTGAAGGAATGACCGAGAAGCTTTACAGAGTATTAGGCCTTCCACTATGTAGGCCAAAAGAGGTGCCAATTTCACCATTTCTTAGTTTGGCACCGAATGCCTCCATTGCTACAGCCGGTGCCATAAATATTAGACACCGGTTGTAACGCCCCGGATGTAACTTTCCATATTCGTAACTGCAACTCTTGCCTTTTCCGGAGATGCGATATGTTATTTCCTCCGTGGTTGGGTTTTCGTCTTTTGTTTTGCATTTTGTTCATGTCTTGCATTTCATATCATAGCATCATGCGCATTGCATCTGCAGGTTTTCATAAAACTCGCACCCGTTCGTAGTTGCCGCGTTCCCCTTGCCTTCTTTGACCGTTCCGAGACTGATCGGGTTTTTTTTCGAGTCCCTCTTGTCTGACCGCCTAACCCCTCTTTGTGCAGTGCATAGACCCCTCCCGCACGTCTGAAACTTCCCCGAACCCGAACCGCACAGTCATGACCGATGGGTCCGGATCATCCCCTAACATCCGTAAAATATCTTCGTTTTATTTATTGGACTCCCTAGCCTATTTTCCCCGACCGTCCGTTTTTGATCGGAGGGACGAGATAGCCCCTAACCAAAATCCAGTGCTATAAGTGGCAGTCTAACCCTAGCCCTATCCCATCGATCCATCTAATCCTCCTTCCGCCGCCACCCAGGTTCCTCGGGAGCTTGTCCCATCGCCAACCAAATCTCCCACCTCGTGATCCACTTCCATCCAATCAGTGGCTGCGCCCCCGATCCAAATCCCCTCGGCCTCCACTCGCTTCCAACCAGCACGCCTCTTCCCCGCATCCCCGAGCTCCCTCACATGGCGGCCTCACGCCCGAGCTCTTCATCAGCCTCGCGTCACCGGAGTCAAGCCGCCGGCCGCCCGAGCCCTGTGCGCCTGTGCCTCGAGGACCTCCTCGTCCAGGACCACCTCCCCGCGCCGGCGAGCGCCACCGCCGGAGCTGCTCCGTTCCTCGCCCGAACCAGCAATCCGTCCTCACCGCCCTGCCCCTTTTCCCTCCTTCGCTGCAGCTCTCTATCTCACTAGACTCCCTCTCTTTTCTCTGTAACAACAGCGCCATGGATGCCGCCCCAAGCTTGCTTGGCAGTCGCCACTGCCCCGCCGCCTCCAGATCCGGCGCCCGTGGCCGGATCCGCTTTGTCCCGTCTGTTCTCGCCGCCGTTTCTCCCGCCCTTGCTGCAAGTCCCGCGTCTTGCCTCCTCGGCTGCTGCCTCTGCGTCGGCGAGGCCAGCAAGACGCTTCGTTGACCGCATTGTCAACCCGCCCGAGCGGGTCGACCTCCAGCCGCGCGCCAAGGCCCAGCTCCTCTTCGCCAGATCCGCTGGCCTCCTCTGCTTCCAACTGGGCCGTGGCCCATGGTGAGATCCACCCCCGCGCACATGTCCTGTTTCGGCCTGCAGCTCTAATTCGGCCCGATAAGTTCTTTCCTGGTCCTGCGAATTTAGCATTATCCCAGGATTTACCAGTTTTGCAGTAAAGTCCCTAGTCTTCATGCATATAATAACTCATTAACCGTGCCTCGTTTTAAAATGATTTAGACATGCAAAATGCTTAGAATTTTGTGTAGATTAGTAATATGCCACTTTCATCCATGTTTAAAATGTTTAAAATGTTGTTTGTTTAATTTTGCATAAATGCCATGTTAAAATGATTTAATTCATAACTAAATAACCGTAGCTCGGCTTTAAATAAACTTTATATGTAAAGGGGGTGAAAAAATGCCTAGTTTAACTTGGTGCACTTACTTTGCATGTTTAACAACATTAAAATTGTGTTTAGGGCAGAACAGTACAAATTCATAAATTGCGTATGAGGATCTTCCGGACTTGTTGCTTGTTGTTCCGGCCTCATTTAAATTTGCCTAAATAGTTAGTTTACTTATGCTTCACCTATTGCCATGTTTAACAACATTTAATATTGTTTGGTAGCTTAAACAAGATTAAACTAAATATGTCAATGTGGTGTTTTGTCAATATGCAACTCGTTGCATATTAAGCTCCACTTAACTTGTAGTATTGTTTCTTGCACTTTGTCATGCCATGCCTCATTAAACCGGACATGCATCATACTTGGTTGAGCATCATGCCATGTTTATGCTTGTGTGTTTACTATGTTGTTTGCTTCTTTCCGGTTGTGCTTCTTCTCGATAGTTCCTGTTTCGTTGCGATCGTGAGGATTCGTTCGTCTACGCTTGGTTCATCTTCGTGGCTTCATCTTCTTCATGGACTCGTTCTTCTTCCTAGCGGGATTTCAGGCAAGATGGCCGTCACCTTGGATCTCATTACTATCATTGCTATGCTAGTTGCTTCGCTCCATCGCTATGCTGCGTTACCTACCACTTGCTTATCAAGCATCCCAAATTGACATGAACCTTTAACTTTTGTCACTATTCCTAACAAACCGTTGTTTGGCTATGTTACCGCTTTTGCTCGGCCCCTCTTATAGCGTTGCTAGTTGCAGGTGAAGATGAAGATTGCTCCATGTTGGATTATGTTTATGTTGGGATATCACAATATCTCTTATATTATTAATGCATCTATATACTTGGTAAAGGGTGGAAGGCTCGGCCTTATGCCTGGTGTTTTGTTCCACTCTTGCCACCCTAGTTTCCGTCATATCGGTATTATGTTCCCGGATTGTACGTCCCTAACGCGGTTGGCTGATTTATGGGACCACCTTGACAGTTCGCTTTGAATAAAACTCCTCCAGCAAGGCCCAACCTTGGTTTTACCATTTGCCTCACCTATGCCCTTCTTTTCCCTTGGGTTTCCGAAGCCCAAGGGTCATCTTTATTTTAGCCCCGGCCGCTTCTCCTCGAGTCTGGTCCAAACCGGCGATGTCCGGTGCCCCTGGGCAACTAGGGTCTATGCCAACCCGACGTCTGGCTCATCCGGTGTGCCCTGAGAACGAGATATGTGCAGCTCCTATCGGGATTTGTCGGCACATCCGGGTGGTCTTGCTGGTTTTGTTTTACCATTGTCGAAATGTCTTGTAAACCGGGATTCCGAGACTGATCGGGTCTTCCCGGGAGAAGGAATATCCTTCGTTGATCGCGAGAGCTTATCATGGGCTAAGTTGGGACACCCTGCAGGTTTGAACTTTCGAAAGCCGTGCACTTGATTATGTGGCAGATGGGAATTTGTTGATATCCGGTTGTAGTAAACTTGAAGTAAACTCTTCTAAAATACACCAACCGTGTGCGTAACCTTGATTGCCTCTTTTCGGGGTTGTTCGAGAGGAGAACACGGTTTTGGGTTATGTTTGACGTAAGTAGGAGTTCAGGATCACTTCTTGATCATTGCTAGCTTCACGACCGTTCCGCTTGCTCTCTTCTCGCTCTTATTTGCGTATGTTAGCCACCATATATGCTTAGTCACTGCTGCAGCCTCACCACTTCACCCCTTCCTTTCCCTTTAAGCTTTGCTAGTCTTGATACCCATGGTAATGGGATTCTTTGAGTCCTCGTGGCTCTGATTACTACACCAACGATTGCGGTGTACAGGTTTTGCGATGATCATGACGCGAGAGCGATGTTTACTTGTTTTGGAGTTCTTCTTCTGCTTCTTCGATCAGGGGATAGGTTCCAGGTCGGCAGCCTAGGATAGCAGGGTGGATATTGTTTGAGTTTCTGTCTATGTTTCATCCGTAGTCGGATGTTGATCTCTTGTATGATGTTGATGTATTTTTCTGGCGTTTGTGCCTTATGTATGTGTCCCCAACTTTTATGTAATGGTTTGATGTAATGATATCCACCTTGCAAAATTGTCTTCAAGATGCGCTTCTATCCTTGGTGGGACCTTCGAGTTCCTTTAGGATAGGGTCGCATCTTGGGCGTGACAAGTTGGTATCAGAGCCTCGACCGACCATAGGAGCCCCCTTGTTTGTTTGCCGATTTTGAGTCTAGAAGAAAAATATTTTGAGTCTTAGGATTATATATATTGGAGAGTAGGATTCTTCTTACTCCTCAGTCCTTTCGTCGCTCTGGTGAGGCCTCCTGACGTAGATGTTTTGTCTTTCCTCTCCTCAAAGTGCACGAATTTTTTTTAGGATCACGCGGGTATCTTGGGATCGTTCTGATAGTCTTGTGACGATAACATTGTTCTTGGTGCCCGCTGACATTTAGGGGTTGTGGCAGTGTCCCGGGGAGTTGAGCTCCGAGGTGTTGTCGTCACAATTTTATCGTTGCAGTTCTGGAATACCTGAGTTTTGCCGACATCGAAAATCTCTTTTATGCAGTTGTTGGCGAGATAACCTCGACGCCACCCAGTACTGGGGAGTTCGGGAGTATTGCCATAACTCATATAATGGATGCTTTTCGAAGGTTGAGGTACACGATTTCCGGAGTTTTCTTGGTTATGTGTTGAAGGATGGATACAATTTGGATCTAGGTATTGTTAGTTAGGGTGATATATTTTGTGTCCCCTGTATCCCCAACACCAGATTGCATAACCAGAAAGTTTCGCGAGTTTATAGGTGGGAATTCAAGTAGCTCCTAGAATATCTTTCCGACATATGCATGATATGGAATTGGGTAAATCTCTATCATATGTATTTGTTCCGGCTTATTCTGCAAGCCAAATCCTTTGTTTTGTTTTATTTGTGGTATTCGAGTTGCTTCGAAGTCAAATGTTGAATCCATACCTTTCCTAAATGGTGTTCTCATATTGCTATATGAATACTAATCCTTCTTGATCATCGAGGTCGTCATGTTAATTTTTTTCCAACCGGCGTGCTTCTCTTTAAGTGGATCCGATCATTTCAACATTTGCGAGATCAATTCTAAGTTTTCTCAACGGTGTTTGTTTCATCCGTCCCAAGTTGCCTTTGTTTTCCCGCCCTCCCACCCTTTTTCTTCAAGGACTCAGATTTCTTAATCATGTATCCTTTTATTTGTGGGAAGTCTCTTCATTCTTTTCTTTCAATGTTCTTATCCGGTGATTTCTCATGAAGATGCTCAACAGCTCCAAGTTCATCATTCTTCATTCTGATATTCCTTTCCAGTGGATTTAACTCAAGCTTTCAGTGTTGATCATATTCCTTTCCTTGTTGCAAATGCTTTCTCTTGCCGATGCACCTCTTAATCATTCACTTCTCGCTATTCATTTGTTCTGGAGTGTTGAAGATATCTCAGAAGGCTCGTCTTTTCATTCCAGATCCGTTCAAATTATTTTGAGGTTGTTATCTCATTCAAGCCATTTAATTCTACCGGTGCAATCTTTATTTCAAGCAATCCTTCAACGATGTTTTCTTTTGAGTGGGCCCTAACCCACAGGTCTTTTCCCAGGATCTTACCTGACTCTTCTAATTTTCCTGGAACTATTCTGAAATTCATTTCAAGTTTGACGTAAGAATGAATTTTCATCAGTCGCATGCCTTCTCCAAGGTCGCTTTCAAACTTTTTTCATCTTTGGCTCAACCTTTCCTTTTTTAATCCTTCCGGAGTTTCTCAACAATTTGGTGGTGTTTCTCCTCGTCATTCTCAGCATGTGAAGACCGAAGAAGAGTTCCTCTTAAATCCTTACCCGTTCTTCCAAAGATGCGTAGTTAAAGTTTGGTGCCATCCTCTCATAATTGTTTTCGATTGTGGGAATTCTTTTCACCCATCCGGAGCATTTCATGAGTTGTTCCCATTTCTTTCCTCCGTAGGCCATCATGTCATAATTCCTCATTCTCAGCTTTCAGCTCTCGTTCTCCAAATCTTACCGGTGCATCATTCGAGTATTCTCTAATCAGCTCGTGATCTATTCGTTCATTTCTATCTAAATTCCCTCAAGTATCAATGTCGTTTTCTAATTCCTCCCGGTGATTCATTCTCTTTTCTTCATTCATTTTCAATTTTTACGGTGGTTCGTTCAAGATTCCTCTTCCTTTGCTACCATATCATTTCATTCCTTGTTCCCAAATCCCACCGGTGGTTCCATCAATACCTTCTCAAGTTTGCGCTTTCTCTATCCTTAATCCCTCAAGAAGAATAAGTAGTATGCCAAATTCGTTGCTTGTCATCAATTTAAATTGGTGAAGGATACGCATAACGTAATTCTTATTATTGTTTCATCCAAGTGATATAGTTTCTTCTTTCCAGAGTTGTTCATCATGTCATTTTTCTCGGTTCGAGATGTTTCATCTTTTCTTTTTCCGGAGTTCCAAGTTTTCGGCATTATCGCATCGCGAAGCTCCTTCTAAATCATCGCAAGGCTTCACCCTGTGTTTTCAACTTCTCTTTCTTTTTATCATCCTTTTATTACTGGAGTTCTTCATGGAGGCTCTACATGGTGGTTCGTCAAAGATTCTTTTCATTCTTCAATTGTTCTTCAAGATTTCTCTCGAAGTTACGACCCGCCAATCTATACTCTAAAATAAACATGATGTACAACACATGTTTTGTTTTGAGGAGTTCAAGTAATCTTCATCTTGCATTCCAGAGTGCAATTCTTCCTACCTTATCTTTTGAGGTGGTGTTATGTCACTCTTGACAATTTCCTTCATGTTTCATGATTCATATTGTTGTCAGGAATGAGATATTTTAAATCCACCAATCTCTTCGTTGGAGTCATCTTGTGTCATGTTTCACCTAAAGCCTTCCCTAAGGAATGTTGCTATTGTGGTACTTATCAATGATCCAAGTTATCTATCTATCCTCTCGGCGAAAGAAGTTTTTTCATCTCTTCCTTGATCTCAAACAAGCAATTGTTTTTCGTTAGTGGCAGAATTTCACCTCAAGTGTTGAGATGTTTCCATAAGCCCACTACAAGCTTATTCTTTTCGTTGTTGGTTTTCGAACAACTCCGTTATAACCTTCTTGGAAGGGTGCTTTCCAAGCTCATTTATGGCAGAAGTTGGCATTTTCTTCTCCATTCCTTTATACCAATGATCTATCTTCTATTTCTTCTTCTGGAGGCATGGTGTTGTTGCTCTCTTCACTCATCATCTCGAATTGTGAGGATCATGTTCGTTTCATGCTTATTCATTTAATCGGAGTGTGGTGTCATCTCTTCAAGTTCTTTTCATCTTATCAAGTTTTGCCTCTCTTTTCAACCGGAGTGTTGTCCGAATTTGTTCTTCCTTATTCCTTGTTTATCTCGTTTCAACCAGAGTGGTTCCAATTCCTTCTTGTCCATTGTACTTCTCAATCATAGCTTTGCAACCTCCAAGGTTCACATGGTGTTCCTTGTTTCTATTTTCTACCGCAGTGCTCTCAATTGTGTTCAACTCTGTTACGTTCTTTCTTTAAACTTTTCAACCTCTCAAGGTTCTTTGGTTTCACTCATTGGTCGAAGAAGCAACTTAGTTTTACCTCTTCTCTTCCTCTTCCGTTTCTCTCCGGTGCCATCCTAGATCTCGGGACGAGATCCTCTCGTAGTGGTGGAGTGTTGTAACGCCCCGGATGTAACTTTCCATATTCGTAACTCCAACTCTTGCCTTTTCCGGAGATGTGATATGTTATTTCCTCCGTGGTTGGGTTTTTGTCTTTTGTTTTGCATTTTGTTCATGTCTTGCATTTCATATCATAGCATCATGCGCATTGCATCTGCAGGTTTTCATAAAACTCGCACCCGTTCGTAGTTGCCTCGTTCCCCTTGCCTTCTTTGACCGTTCCGAGACTGACCGAGTTTTTTTTCGAGTCCCTCTTGTCTGACCGCATAACCCCTCTTTGCGCAGTGCATAGACCCCTCCCGCACGTCTGAAACTTCCCCGAACCCGAACCGCACGGTCATGACCGATGGGTCCGGATCATCCCCTAACATCCGTAAAATATCTTCGTTTTATTTATTGGACTCCCTAGCCTATTTTCCCCGACCGTCCGTTTTCGATCGGAGGGACGAGATAGCCCCTAACCAAAATCCAGTGCTATAAGTGGCAGTCTAACCCTAGCCCTGTCCCATCGATCCATCTAATCCTCCCGCCGCCGCCACCCAGGTTCCTCGGGAGCTTGTCCCATCGCCAACCAAATCTCCCACCTCGGGATCCACTTCCATCCAATTAGTGGTTGCGCCCCCGATCCAAATCCCCTCGGCCTCCACTCCCTGCCAACCAGCACGCCTCGTCCCCGCATCCCCGAGCTCCCTCACATGGCGGCCTCGCGCCCGAGCTCTTCATCAGCCTCGCGTCACCAGATTCAAGCCGCCGGCCGCCCGAGCCCCGTGCGCCCGTGCCTCGAGGACCTCCTCGTCCAGGACCACCTCCCCGCGCCGGCGAGCGCCACCGCCGGAGCTGCTCCGTTCCTCGCCCGAACCAGTAGTCCGTCCTCACCGCCCTGCCCCTTTTCCCTCCTTCACTGAAGCTCTCTGTCTCACTGGACTCCCCCTCTTTTATCTGTAACAACAGCGCCATGGATGCCGCCCCAAGCTTCATCGCCGGTCGCCTCCGTCCCGCCGGTCGATCCGGCGCCCGTGGCCGGATCCGCTTTGTCCCCGTCATTCTGGCCGCCGTTTCCCTGCCCCGCTGCTGCAAGTCCTGCGTCTTGCCTCCTCTGACTGATGCCTCTGTGTCGAGCGAGGCCAGGCAACCGCACGCTCGTTGACCGCACCGTTAACCCGCCCGAGCGGGTCGACCTCCAGCCGCGTGCCAAGGCCCAGCTCCTTTTCGCCAGATCCGCCGGCCTCCTCTGCTTCCAACTGGGCCATGGCCCATGGTGAGATCCACCCCCGCGCCCATGTCATGTTTCAGCCTGCAGCTTTTATTCGGCCCGATATGTTTTTTCCTGGTCCTGCGAATTTAGCATTATCCCAGGATTTACCAGTTTTGCAGTAAAGTCCCTAGTCTTCATGCATATAATAACTCATTAACCGTGCATCGGTTTAAAATGATTTAAACATGTAAAATGCTTAGAATTTTGTGTAGATTAATAATATGCCACTTTCATCCATGTTTAAAATGGTGTTTGTTTAGTTTTGCATTAATGCCATGTTAAAATGATTTAATTCATAACTAAATAACCGTAGCTCGGTTTTAAATAAACTTTATATGTAAAGGGGGTGGAAAAAGGCCTAGTTTAACTTGGTGCACTTAATTTGCATGTTTAACAACATTAAAATTGTGTTTAGGGCAGAACAGTACCAAATTCATAAATTGCGTATGAGTATCTTCCGGACTTGTTGCTTGTTGTTCTGGCCTCATTTAAATTTGCCTAAATAGTTAGTTTACTTATGCTTCACCTATTGCCATGTTTAACAACATTTAATATTGTTTGGTAGCTTAAACAATATTAAACTAAATATGTCAATGTGGTGTTTTGTCAATATGCAACTCGTTGCATAATAAGCTCCAATTAACTTGTAATATTGTTTGTTGCACTTTGCCATGCCATGCCTCATTAAACTGGACATGCATCATACTTGGTTGAGCATCATACCATGTTTATGCTTGTGTGTTTACTATGTTGTTTGCTTCTTTCCGGTTGTGCTTCTTCTCGATAGTTCCTGTTTCGTTGCGATCGTGAGGATTGATTCGTCGCTCACGCTTGGTTCATCTTCGTGGCTTCATCTTATTCATGGAATCGTTCTTCTTCCTAGCGGGATTTCAGGCAAGATGACCGTCACCTTGGATCTCATTACTATCATTGCTATGCTAGTTGTTTCGCTCCATCGCTATGCTGCGTTACCTACCACTTGCTTATCAAGCCTCCCAAATTGACATGAACCTTTAACCTTTGCCACCCTTCCTAGCAAACCGTTGTTTGGCTATGTTACCGCTTTTGCTCAGTGTCGGTGTACTAAAGTAGGGGTACCTTAGTACCCCGAACTTGTGCACGGCAAATGCTTGGCGTCCACGTGGCAAGCCTCGAAAGGCGTCGCCAAGACCCTCGCAACCATTCGAAGACAAGACCCGACAAGATGAGCTTGCCGGGAAGGCCTCTCTAGGCACAGACATAAGGCCCCGACAAGAAGAGCTTGTCGGAAGGCCGCTCGAGCACGCAGAAGACAAGGCCCGGCAAGAGGAGCTTGCCGGGAAGGCTCGAGCGCGACAAGCCTCCGAGCGCGACAAGATTCGCCGCGGCAAGGCGCTTTGCTGCATGCAACCTCTCTCCGTCTCCGCTCCAGCTCACCCTGACGTGTCACCATGGGACCGTTCCATGGGCGCGTGTCGGCGGCTGTGCAGCCAGCGGAGAGCAGCGATAAGCGGCGGCTGACAGGCTCGCCATCGTGGCGGCGGAGGCGCACTGACGACCTTTGTTGCCTTGTTTGGGGCGACAACGACGAGCATTTATTGCTTTTGTTCCTTGCCGTCGAGTTAGGTATTTTACCTTTGTTCAAGTAGGTGTACCAACTCCTGTTTTTACATTTGTACCCTCGCCTATGTTGCCACCTGTCGGAGACCCCTTGAGCATATAAAAGGAGGCCCGGGTGCAACGTAGAAAGGGTTGGTTGGTTTCAGGCCGCAGGTTCGGTTCGCCAGGTTCGTCTCGTTGGGTTCATTCGACCCACTCGAGACCAGATAGACTCACGCTAGGTTTTGTAGCTCTCGTTGCTCCCTAGCAAGAACACAATAGATCAAACAAGCAGCAGTAGGAGTTTTATCTCTCCGGAGAGCTCCGTAGCTGTGTAAACTGCTCGTGTGCCTCGCCTCTATCCGCTCTTCATGCGATCTCCGCCCCCTCCGAACCACAAGGGGCCGGTCCGCCCGTCCCCATAGGTGTCCGTGGAGTGCGATCAGCCTCCCGACATCTTTGGCGCGCGAGGTAGGGGGCGTCGAGGCCGTGTGAATCTGATCCGGCGTTCACACGAGCAGCGTCATCAACATCTTCCTCAACATGCCACCGAAGAAGAAGGCTTTGGCGGCAGCGGAGCCGTCCGCGTCGTACCCACCCTCACCGCAGCAAACGGGTGGTGGGGCAGACGCTGGAGGAGGAACGGGCGCCGACGAAGGTGTTCGCGACGTTGCCAAGTCCAAGGACAAGGCACCGCAAACCTCGACGTCCGCGCATCCCCCGCGTCCATCTCAGGAGACGCGAGACCAGCAACGTAATGGCGTTTGCAACGCCATACGTTCGTTGGATCGAGACCCTCAAGACCAACATGCGCGCCAACATGCTGGCACGAGTGAGATACGGTCGCCCGGACGGGGCGCTGCTCCTTCTAACGTAGTTAGAAGTCCGAGCGTGTCCCGCTCCTCGCACCGTTCTCCAATGCCACCCACTATTCCAGCAGAAGCTCTGGCGAGAGCTCAACTGCTCCTCGACTACCCTCCAACGGCCGACAAGGTTGACAAGTGGAGGGCCACTATCCAGAGCCTCATCGGCTTTGTTAACGGCGACGCTCGCGGCAACCAACGCCATCATTGCCGCGGCGTGACGACAAGGCACGAGCCGGTGGCGATGAGACTGTCAGAGGTGCAACCACCGTGCACTCTCGCCAAGAAGGCCAAGATCGCCGACTCATCAGATCCACCTCGACAGCGACTCCACTGCGTCGTCGGATCCGCGAGCTCGCCGCGATCAGCGCCAAGTTCTTCATGAGCGACAACAAGAGGACGCTCGAACTCGCATCGAGCGCCGAAGAGAAGCGCGACGTCGATCCGACAAGCGCGTTGGGCCTTCTGTTGACATGCACGCCCGGAGGGGCCAGGCGACTTGCCGTGCAGCGGTAGGTTGCCCTGCGTTCACTCGTGAGCTGCGGCAAAGTCGATGGCCCAGCGGAAAAACTTCAAACCAGACGCGTGCGGAGAAGTATGATGGCGGGACGCATCCGTCGGAGTTCCTCGGCATCTACACCATCGCGGTGCAGGCTGCGGGGGGACGGGACGACAAGATCCTCGCCAACTACTTCCCGCTCGTGCTCAAGCCCAACGTCAGATCTTGGCTCATGCACTTGCCGGACAGCTCCATATCCTCTTGGGCAGACCCGTGCCATCAATTTGTTGGCGCCTTCACAGGTGGCCACAAACCTCATGGCCAAGAGAGTGACCTTCGCTTGCTCGCCCAGAAGGAAGGAGAGTCCCTGCGCAAGTTCATTCAGAGGTTCAGCCGCGTGCACTACAACATCCTGTGCGTCCACCTGCCGCGGTGATCAGCGCATTTCATCGAATGTGCGGAACCGCAGGATGAGGGAGGAGATGGTGATGTGCAAAGTCAAGGGCGTCGGTGAGCTATGCATACTGGCCGACAAGTGTGCACGCCACGAGGAAGGGAGGAGACTCCACGGAGAGAATGCTGAATGGGTGGTCTGACAGTTGATGACACCGCTTTGCCCGGCAAAGAAGGGTCGTGGCGAGGCAACAGAAGAAGAAAAGCAGAGAAGTGCTTAGCTGTCGAGCAGTCCGGCAGCGGAGGCGGCGACAAGAACGCCAAGGCTTGTGGCTCCGGCAAGGAGGTTGCACCACGCGAACCAGTCGGTGGCGGCCGCCGACAAGCAGGACCGCTCCAAGAAGCGATCTTGCCAAGATCCACCGCACCAAGGGCCACGATCTCCAGAGCTGCAAGAAGGTCGAGCAGCTCGTCGAACAGCCAGAGAGCTGAGTACGAGCGGCGAGACAAGGAGAAGGCCCAGAAGGTGCTGGGGAGCAAGCAAGAAACGTCCGGCCGGGAGGACGCCACGGCAAGGCCAAGCGGCGGCAAGGGATAGACCTCCCGCCGCCGCGACAAGGATGAAGATGATGACGGCAGCGAAGATATGGAAGACAGCACGACGCCGACGAGCAGGAGTTTCGAGAAGCCACAGAGGTTCTGCGTTGACGGAGGTGCTTCCCTGCATACCTCCCACCGCCAACTCAAGCAATGGATGCGGGAGGTCAATGCAGCGGAACCATCCGTGGAGTCACGCAAGCCTCTCAAGTGGTCCAGCACGCCTATCATTTTTGATATCGAGGACCACCACGATCGCGATAATCGGTCGGGTGCTTGCCGATGTTGGTCTCTCCAACCATCCGCAACGTCAAGGTCACAAAAATGTTAGTTGGCGGTGGGGCCGGCTTGAATCTGATCTCCTCCGCGGTGCTCCGAAGCTTCAAATCCACGACAATGAAGCTCGAAGAGACGGAACCTTCCAAGGAATCAATCCGGGAAGGAGCAAGCCGAAGGGGAAGATTACGTTGCCGGTCACATTTGGCAGCGAGCTGAACTTCAAGACTGAGAGGGTTACGTTTGACATCGCCGATTTCCCATTGCCTTACAATGGGATACTTGG
Organism: Aegilops bicornis; assembly: GCA_021605145.1. Lineage (NCBI taxonomy): Eukaryota > Viridiplantae > Streptophyta > Magnoliopsida > Poales > Poaceae > Aegilops > Aegilops bicornis. The sequence continues at coordinate 345,031,250 of CM038671.1, read as the reverse complement.
CCGTCCAGCACTCACCAAGTTCATGGCAGCCTCTCACTATGCCTACAACCTACTCAAGATGCCAGGCCCGATAAGCGTCATCTCTGTCCATGGCGACAAGAAAGATGCCCTTATCTGTGCCGACAAGATCTTCCGGGATGCAGCAGCTGACAGATTGCCAAGCACTTGCCGCTGAAGCTCCCGGGGAAAGAAGACCAAGTCCAAGTCCGCAAGGGCTCGATGCCCACTCCGGCAAGCGCACCTCTTCGAGTGCTGCGCTACCGTCGAGGACGCACCATCGAGCTCCACCGGCAAGTGCAAGAAGATGGTGGCTCCGCCAAGACCAAGAAGGTGCCCGCCAAGGAGGACGGCGCTGGTGGTACCTTGACCATCGGTGCCTCTCTCGACCCCAAATAGGAAGGCGCTTCGTTGCTTTCATGGGCGAATGTCGGCGTGTTTGCATGGCAACCGTCCGACATCCCCGATGTTCCTGTGAGTGATTGAGCACCGCTTTGGCCGTTTGTCCTCATGCGCGCCCGTCAAGCAAAAAGTCGAAGCAAGCGGTGGAGCGCCAAGAATTCATAGCGAAGAGATCAAGAACCGGAAGCAGCAGGCCTTGTCAGAGGAGTGCTCCATCCTACATGGTTGGCCAATCCTGTAGTCGTGCGCAAGGCAAATGGGAAATGGAGGCTTTGTATGGACTTCACGAATGTTAATAAAGCTTGTCCCAAAGATCCATTTCCCTTGCCGCGCATTGACCAGATTGTTGACTCCACGGCTGGATGCGAATTGCTTTCGTTTCTTGATGCATACTCAGGATACCATCAGATCTTCATGGCTGAAGAAGATGAAGAGAAGACCGCATTCATCACACCATGTGGCACATACTGTTTCATACGGATGCCTTTCGGTTTGAAGAATGCTGGTTCAACATTTGCAAGGGTAGTCCATGACACTTTTAAGCCGCAAATGCACAGAAATGTAGAAGCCTACATGGATGACATAGTGGTCAAAAGCAAGGACAAAGCAACTCTGGTTCAAGATTTGGACGAGACCTTTGCAAATCTCCGCAAGATCAACCTCAAGCTCAACCCCGAGAAGTGCGTGTTTGGAGTCCCTTCCGCAAGCTTCTCGGGTTCTTCATGTCTCAATGAGGGATTGAAGCTAACCCGACAAGATCAAGGCCATTGAGCAGATTGAAGCACCAAAGCGCGTCAAGGATGTACGAAGACTTGCGGTTGCGTGGCTGCTCTCAAAGAGTTTATTTCTAGGTCTGCTGAGCGCCCCGCCATTTTTAAGATTTTGAAAATGGCAGGTCCAAGAAATGGACTCGAAGCGGAGGCTGCACTGCAGACTTAAAGAGATACCTGTCCTCCACTCCAACACTTGTCGCACCTAGGCCACAAGAGAAGTTGCTGCTATATATAGCGGCAACCAATCAAGTGGTTAGTGCTGCGTTAGTGGCGGAGAGGGAGGCGGATGACGAGCCAGCAACCGCGGCAAGCACATCCAAATGACAAGGTGGGGCTTCGCCGACTAGCTCTGGTCCCGACAAGGATGAATCCGCAGACACATGAACAGACATGTAAAAGGATGGTGCAGCCTACCTATTTTGTCGACTCCCTCTGCAAGGGGCTAGGTCAAGGTATTACGGTGTGCGAAATTGCTTTTCGGCCTCCTCATGGCCTAGAGAAAGCTGCGCCATTACTTCCAAGCACATGAGATCACGCTTGTCACTCGCTTTCCCTGAAGAGGATACTGCAGAATCCAGAAGCGACAGGCAGGATTGTCGAGTGGGCACTGGAGCTGTCAAGCTTTGGTCTAAGTTTGAAAGCACATCAACTATCCAAAGCAGAACATTGGCAGAATTCATAGCAGAATGGACGCCAACGCCAGATGAAGAGATTCCGAGACGAGCATTCTGGCCAAAGAAGCCAGCAAAGAGTGGCTGATGTACTTTGATGGTGCCTTCGCTGCAGAGCGCCGGTGCGGCGTGTTGCTTATCGCACTCCACCGGAGAGCACCTCAAGTACGTCGTCCGGATGCACTTTCCCAAGGAGCAAGCGACAAACAATACCGCAGAGTATGAAGGTTTGCTTGCCGGTCTCAGGATCGCCGTGGACCTTGGGATCAAGAAGCTTATTGTCGAGGTGACTCGCAACTCGTCAGTTCGCCAAGTCAACAAAGATTACGAGTCCGTTGATGGAAGCCTACGTTGATGAAGTGAGGAAGCTAGAAGAGCACTTTGACGGCCTGCAAATGGAACATGTTCCAAGAGCTCAGAATGATATTGCTGACGGCCTGTCAAAGTGCGTTGCGCTTAAGTTACCTGTGGAACCAGGGATTTTCGTGCTCAAGCTGACTCAGCCTACCGTAACACCGTCAACTGGACAGAGCAAGAAGAGGAAGTTGGCCTCTGGTGACTACTTTCCGACAGAGCTTCCCGAAGCCGTCGTTGCAAAGGTCCCCAAGATCAACACCAACAGTGCTGAGGAGCAGTCTGCTCCGATGCACCCTGTGGTTTGTTTCGTTGAAGCAGACGCTCCCGACAAGTCTTGCTCCGGCAAGCTTGTCGGGGAGCATCAAGCTCCGGCAGGGCGCAGGTTCTTGCCGTGGAAGCCGATACTCCCGCAAAGAACAGATGTGCCTTTAGTCCTTGTTGTCGAGCCGCAAGCTCCAGCATGGACGCAGCAGATTGTCCATTTCCTTCAGACAGGAGAACTTCCTCAAGAGCAAGAAGAAGCGGAAAGAGTAGCCCGGCAGTCAAGTATGTACCAGTTTGTCGACGATACTGCATGTAAGAAGACTCAACGGTGTGAAATTGAAGTGTATTGCCGGGAAGATGGATGTAAGTTGTTGGCGAGATACATGGAGGCATATGTGGTCACCACATTGGCGCAAGAGCACTTGCCGCAAAGCTTTCCGGCAAGAAGGTTTCTTCCGCCGACAGCCCTCCAGGATGCAATCGCACAAGTAACCAAGTGTGAAGCGTGCGGTTCCATTCCAAGCAGATACACCAGCCAGCTCAAGCTCTCCAGACGATCCCTTTATCCCGCCATTTTCGGTTCTGGGGCTCGACATCCGGCCCCTTCCCCGAGCTGTCGGGGATTTGAGTACTTGTACGCCGCCATCGACAAGTTCACAAAGTGGCCGGAAGTGGAAGCAGTGAGGAAGGTGACAAAGACAACAAGCAAATCAAGTTCTTCAGTCGATTGTTTGCCGTTTCGAATCCCTAACAGGATCGTCACCGACAACGGCACACAATTCTGGTCAGACGTCCAAGACCTTGGCGCCAAGGTCTGCTTTTCGCATTGCTCACCCGAGAAGCAACGGTCAAGCAGAGAGGGCAAATGCTGAAGTCGCGCGGGCTCAAGACCAAAACTTTCGACAGGCTGCACAAGTGCGGAAGAAACCGGATCGAGGAGCTGGTGGTTCTTTGGTCGATCAGACGACGCCAAATCGAGCCATCGCCGTGCACCCTTTGCTCTAGTCTATGGAGCAGAGGTAGTTCTCCCCACGGAACTCAGATACGGATCGCCTTGAGTACTCGCTTATGATGAGCTTGAGCAAGAGCAGCTGCGACAAGATGACGCTGCTGCTCCTCGAGGAGGATCGCCTTCAGGCCAGGCGAGCCGCTCGCTTCTGACAAGCTCGCATCGCTACCATAGCCGCAGGGTTAGTGCGAAGTCTCGAGGAAGGCGACCTTGTTCTTCGGGCGCTGCTCAGTCCGCCAAGAATTCAAACAAGTTGGCCTTGAAGTGGGAAGGCCCTTATCGGGTGAAACGAGTCACTAGGCCTGGCGTTGTCCGCCTTGAGACCGAAGATGGCATTCTGGTGAGCAACTCCTGGAACATTGAGCATCTTCGTAAATTTTACCCATAAGGCGCGGTTGTCGGAACCTGTTCCGGCAACCACCTTTTGTACAAGTCTTACCGCTGTTGCATGTAATCCTTTGTACAAAGCCGGGCGCAGACCCCATGCATCAGTAAAAGCTCATGTGTTGCGCACAGCTTGTCAAGTTCATGCTTTCATCAATTTATTGCATGCTTTGGCTAACACTTTGTGCGGCAACCACACCCGTAAGCAGAATCGAGCCGCTAGGCTCCATAACGTTATTTCCTTTTCTTTTTCCTCTCTCAAAGAAAGGAAGGCCCCCTCGCGCCCAAGTTAAACAGGGGGGAGGAGGAGATAATACTATGGACCAGGCACCGCTCGAGGAAGTTTCGCCTCATCGGGAAGCAAGAGACAGAAAAGCTAAGTCGCCAAAGTTTCAATGATCAGTAATAAATTTTTAAAGTTATCTCCCTTGAACGACCGTACTTTGTATGGAAAACCTGTGCGCGGAGGAACCAACTCGTGACTGGTCGCGCCCTTACTTTGTTTCGAGTCCGCTCAACAACTTAAGTGAGCTGCGGCCAGTCCGCGACAAGGTTGCTTGTCGGTAGCGACCCCGCCAGCAGGCTGCTGAAGTTCCGCACTCGGCGCTCGCGGCAAGGGTGCCTGCACCGGCAAGTCCCCCTGAAAAGCGTAGGTAATAACATACAAAGCCAAGAGTCGAGTAAAGGAAGTAACATAGCAAATGTTGCCCAGAATAAAGTTATATTACAAAAATAACTTATTGCAGCACTGGCTAAATCATTCCCAGAACTGAAATAACAGCGAAGAGGAGAAGAAGGGCGCGCCGGCATCCAAGCCCCGGCAAGCCGTAGGCTGCCGGGCTGCGGCAAGCCAGAGTTGCCGGGCTGCGGCAAGCGAGAGTTGCCGGGCTGAGATATCGATAAGCCCTTCGTCCCTTTTCAAGCATCCCTTTTCATTAAAAACATTCTACTCGGATACAATCCGTGGGGAATGAAAAACATGGAAGGAAGATTACAATTATTAAATGCGGATAAGGCCCGAAGGCTTACAAATTAAAAAGATAAGATGCCCAGAACCTTTTTCATCCCTCTCTTCAGGAGGTAGGTCAAGGAGACGAGAAGGGCAAAAGAAACGCCTTAGGCGAAGCTACAGGTGCCAAAAGGCACCAAGGGAACATCCCGGAGCTCCCCGAGGGCTTGACGGAGATGGCAGCGCCGAAGCGGGCTCAAGACGGGCGGCAGGACGCCAAGACGCTGTCGAGGGCACTACGCCTCAGATCTCCGACTTGACGGCCTTGTCGCCATCCCTCTTCCCCTTCCGCAGCCTCCCCACGCCATTCGCCCAAGGAGACGACCCGGGAGTTCAAGGAGCCGGGCGACGCGGATGATGGGGTCGCCAGACGACTAAGCGGCGCCCGACAACTAATCGGGCCCGCTACCCTCGCCGTCGTTGTCGCTCTCCTCCTCGTCACTCTCGCCGAGGAGAATCTTCATTGTCGGGGAGCTATCCACGCAGCACTTCGCCCGAAAGTACCGAGATCCCGAAGGCCTTGACGGAGAGGAGATCACCCTCCATTAACTTAAAATGGAGGGTAAACCCCGCCATCAGCTGTGGATGCGAGTGAACGTCTTCCACCCACGATCGAGATACATCACATTAGGGGATGGGAATACAACACGGACTCGCATGCCGCTGATTCCACAGCCCCTCATGTGCAGTCTCAGTGTCTCGGGCGGATCCGACTCCAACGCGCTCGCGAACGGAGCTGGAAGCCGGAGGCGACGACGAGGCGCCCGATGCAGCCTGATGAAGAACTCGCAATGGTCGTCCCCTATATGGACCGCCGCAGGGAGGGGAACCGCCGGCGGAAGCGGAGACAGCGCGCCTGGCCCCGCCTCTTCCCGAGCGCCTCGACCTGCCCACGACCTCGCCTCCCTCTTCCCCTTGTGGCGGTTCTGCCACCCCGGCGTGGGGTTGGGAGGAGCGCTGCCATGGCGACCCTCGCCGCCACCAATGAAGGACCAAGGTTCCTTTTCTCCATGACGAATGAGAGAAAGGGAGCAGAACCGAGGAAAGGAGGAGATGGGAGAGTGCGGGCTTCGCACTCCCTTCCGCTTTTTTAAGGAAGCAAGGTGGGGGCTCGACCGCCTCGGCCGACAAATCAGGGCATAGGAAGAGCAGGGAATCGGGCCAACCTGCTGCCTCTGCCAGAACAGCCCAGTTTTCCACTTCCACCGTCCGCGACCCCAAGAGCATGGGAACCACGTGGCGGGATGCAGAATCGAGGCGACGGGTGAAGCGACCCAAGACGCCGCCCACTTCCCCACGACGCCGCAATTGACGCTGCGTTCACGGGGAACGCGCGGATACGGAGTGGGTTTGGTTTGGACCTGTGCTCACAGCGTTTGGCAGCCTGCTTTTGGGCCTGGCCCAACAGCGCTGCACCGTGTATGGCCTGCAACCGGGGCTCCTGTCGATGTACTAAAGTAGGGTACCTTAGTACCCCGAACTTGTGCACGGGCAACAGCTGGCCCACGTGGCAAGCACGCCAAGGCCCGCCAAGACCCTCCGCAGCCATTCGTAAGACAAGACCCGGCAAGAGGAGCTTGCCAGAAGGCCTCTAGGCACAGACAAGGCCCCGACAAGAAGAGCTTGTCGGGAAGGCCGCTCCAGGCACGCAGAAGACAAGGCCCCGGCAAGAGGAGCTTGCCGGGAAGGCTCGGAGCGCGACAAGCCTCCGAGCGCGACAAGGATTCGGCCGCGGCAAGGCGCTTGCCGCGGCATGCAACCTCTCTCCGTCTCCGCTCCAGCTCACCCAGCGACGTGTCGCCATGGACCGTTCCATGGGCGCGTATCCAGCGGCTGTGCAGCCAGCGGAGAGCAGCGATAAGCGGCGCTGACAGGCTCGCCATCGTGGCGAGCGGAGGCGCACCTGACGGCCTGTTGCCTTTGTTTGGGCGACAACGATGCATTTATTGCTTTTGTTCCTTGCCGTCGAGTTAGGTATTTTGCAGCATACACTGTTCAAGTAGGTGTACCAACTCCTGTTTTTACATTTGTACCCTCGCCTATGTTGCCACCTGTCGGAGACCCCTTGAGCATATAAAAGGAGGCCCGGGTGCAACGTAAAAAGGGTTGGTTGGTTTCAGGCCGCAGGTTCGGTTCGCCAGTTCTGCCTCAAGGTTCATTCGACCCACTCGAGACCAGATAGACTCACGCTTAGGTTTTGTAGCTCTCGTTGCTCCCTAGCAAGAACACAATAGATCAAACAAGCAGCAGAGGAGTTTTATCTCTCCGAGAGCTCCGGCTGGGTAAACTGCTCGTGTGCCTCGCCTCGATCCGCTCTTTGTGCGATCTCCGCCCCCCTCCGAACCACAAGGGGCCCGGTCCGCCGGCCCCATAGGTGTCCGTGGGTACGATCAGCCTCCCCGACACTCAGCCCCTCTTATAGCGTTGCTAGTTGCAGGTGAAGATGAAGATTGCTCCATGTTGGATTATGTTTATGTTGGGATATCACAATATCTCTTATATTATTAATGCATCTATATACTTGGTAAAGGGTGGAAGGCTCGGCCTTATGCACAGTGTTTTGTTCCACTCTTGCCACCCTAGTTTCCGTCATATCGGTATTATGTTCCCGGATTTTTGCGTCCCTAACGCTGTTGGATGATTTATGGGACCCCCTTGACAGTTTGCTTTGAATAAAACTCCTCCAAAGAAGGCCCAACCTTGGTTTTACCATTTGCCTCACCTATGCCCTTCTTTTCCCTTGGGTTTAGGAGCCCAAGGGTCATCTTTATTTTAGCCCCCGGCCGCTTCTCCTCTCGAGTGCTGGTCCAAACCGAGCGACGTCCGGCGCCCCCTGGGCAACTAGGGTCTATGCCAACCCGACGTCTGGCTCATCCGGTGTGCCCTGAGAACGAGATATGTGCAGCTCCTATCGGGATTTGTCGGCACATCCGGGTGGTCTTGCTGGTTTTGTTTTACCATTGTCGAAATGTCTTGTAAACTGGGATTCCGAGACTGATCGGGTCTTCCCGGGAGAAGGAATATCCTTCGTTGATCGCGAGAGCTTATCATGGGCTAAGTTGGGACACCCCTGCAGAGTTTGAACTTTCGAAAGCCGTGCCCGCAGTTATGTGGCAGATGGGAATTTTTTGATATCCGGTTGTAGTAAACTTGAAGTAAACTCTTCTAAAATACACCAACCGTGTGCGTAACCGTGATTGCCTCTTTTCGGGGTTGTTCGAGAGGAGAACACGGTTTTGGGTTATGTTTGACGTAAGTAGGAGTTCAGGATCACTTCTTGATCATTGCTAGCTTCACGACCGTTCCGCTTGCTCTCTTCTCGCTCTTATTTGCGTATGTTAGCCACCATATATGCTTAGTCGCTGCTGCAGCCTCACCACTTCACCCCTTCCTTTCCCTTTAAGCTTTGCTAGTCTTGATACCCATGGTAATGGGATTGCTGAGTCCTCGTGGCTCACAGATTACTACACCAACAGTTGCAGGTACAGGTTTTGCGATCATCATGACGCGAGAGCGATGTTTACTTGTTTTGGAGTTCTTCTTCTGCTTCTTCGATCAGGGGATAGGTTCCAGGTCGGCAGCCTGGGATAGCAGGGTGGATATTGTTTGAGTTTCTGTTTATGTTTCATCCGTAGTCGGATGTTGATCTCTTGTATGATGTTGATGTATTCTTGGGGCGTTTGTGACTTATGTATGTGTCCCCAACTTTTATGTAATGGTTTGATGTAATGATATCCACCTTGCAAAAGCGTCTTCAAGATTCCCTTCTATCCATGGTGGGACCTTCGAGTTCCTTTAGGATAGGGTCGCATCTTGGGCGTGACACCGGTGACATGACTAGTCTGCAGAGACCATTGGCAATTTAACAACACGTGGAGTGCCCTGGGCAAAAAGTGCCCAAACAAGTACAAAATGCGACAGGACTCCACGATCATAGGCATTACATATTTTGAATGGGAAAAGCTTGTCAAAGTTTAATCATTGATGTTAGCAAGAAGCGACAGGGCTCCACGATCATAGGCATTACATATTTTGAATGGGAAAAGCTTGTCAAAGTTTAATCATTGATGTTAGCAAGAAGACGTTAGTTTAATATATTCGAATTGGAAAACCTTGTCAAAATTTGCTCATTGATGTTAGCCAGAAGACATGCATTTGATATTTTTGAGTGGGACGCCCTTGCTGTGAGCAGCGTCGAGTATTTTTTCCTATTCCTGTGTTCAGTTTAGAAGTAAATTGTTACGCTGCTGAGATATTCCTGTGTTAAGAGTTTGTTCTGAATATTGTCTATGTAATGCCAGGCCTTGTGTTTGATTACAAAGTTGAGCTCGGAATGTTGTGGCATGCGGCATCACGAGCTGTTCACCGTGCCTCCTAAGAATAATTCTTCGTATTGTTTTGCATGTCGATCTAATGCAAGTGATTTGCTTGTTAATAAGATCATCCTCTTCGGTTGTTTCCGTGCTTAAGAAGTTCATCGTCTGATGTTTCATTCATAGCCTATACGACAAGTCGGGTAGGTTAGACGTGAAACCATATGATCTTCCGACCAACTCATGATATTAGGCCGTGATTGGATCGTCGTTTTTCAACCAAAACCGCTTGTAAAACTGACGCTTGTAAATTAAAGCAGATGGTCTCGGGCGAAGGCGCTTGGTTGGTCAATTTCGACTAGTTAAATATCGAAAGTACTTGACACACGATAAAAATGTTGAACGACACTCGGACGATTGCTAATCCAGTCGTTAATTGTTGTTTCAGCCTTGCCCATGGATGGCATGATACGCACGTCGTGCATGTATCGTCTGATAATGTCGTCCATATAGCAGTGCTTGTAAAATATACACTGGTCTCTCAAATTACACGCGTAACCCGCCGGTTTTACTTACAGACCTCGGGCCCTCGGTTTCATTACGCTTGTATTTTACGCGTTGTTTCCGGCGACGAGTAAATTACACTTGTATGTTAATACATGTTTGAAATAAACCAGAGCTCCCAAGCGCCGCCTTACCGCTTCATGCCGTCTCGGTTTCTCGAAGGTGCTCATAGGTGTCGATGATCCCGGCTTCCTGAATGAGCAACGGGCGCCGTATCGTACCATCTCAGGGCTCCGCGAGGCCATCTCCGTTGTCCTTCGAGTTGTTGCGCTCGCCGTGGTGCCGAGCATTGTTAACATCGTCAACGAACATGAGGATTCAGGAGATGACTTTATTTTGACTGGATGACATTAGGGACCCACTAGGGCCATAGCAGTACGTACGCTAGTGCCTCCTTATTATGTACAACTATATTTTTTTGCTTTCACCTGGTTTCCTGACATCACGGTCCCACACCATTGTCAACCTATGTAGTCAATATAAACGAGAGAATTGCACAAGGTGCGGCCGACAGCTGGGACCAAGCAGCTCGAGCAGTATTTGTGTTTTTGAGGCGTGAGCACTACAGAGTTTTTCCTGGCGATGATTTCGTTGTTCTTCAGAGGAGAGCAGGGTATTAACTGGGCGGGTTGTGGCCCGTCTAGCCCAGGCCAGATGTCCAGCCCAGATACTAATTTTTTCAAGATGAAAATGGCTAGCCCAGCTATATGTCTTTTTGAGGAATACCCAGGCAAGGTCAACTTGTTATTCTCCACCCCGCTGGGCTGCAAATCTTTCCTAGGAGGAATGCATTAGGCTTAACAGGAAAATGGGCTTTAAAAATAATATATGGGATGTGATTATAAAAATTGGGCAATAACTATAAAAAATGCACCAAACACGAAATTAGTTTATAAAATATTATTTATGGACTTTGAAAATCTTAAATTTTCATTGTTGCGCGCGCAATGTTTCGTTGGATTTTTATGTAATACAAATTTATATTTAATCTGACTAGAAATTTTGGGATAAAAATATTTCGGAGCCCATCAAAATGTGGGAAATTTTATTGAATTCTGTCTTCAACGGTTGGTTGAAATTATTAATCATTGTCCTAGCTAGAAAATGGGTTGTACTTTTAACAAAAGCTGTAAATGGGCTGTTGTAAATTCCATTAGAATTCCAAAATGGGTGTAAATTCTTACAAAACGCAAAATGGGCTATAAGTTCTACGCCACACACTTGTGGGCCTACTAAGTGACGCGTCCCTAAAAAAATAAGGTTACGCCAGTATGCAAGGCTTTGCTAACTTATTATAGTCAACACACGGTTCTAGTAGCGGTGGCGTTGGATGTCTATCCAACGGATGTCGTGGCTTCTTCTTCAATCTCGGATATTCTTAGCTTCGCCGCCTAAAAATGATTCCTCCCACGACATCTGGGCGACGTTTTGGAGGCTGACACGTGGGCCTACTAAGTTGGAGCGTACCAAGGGCTTTGTCAAGTTAGTCAATATAAACGATTCTAGCTTCAAAGGACCCACGATGTCCATCCAACGGCCGTAGTGCTTCTTCAACCTCTGGTCTTCTTGGTCCGGCCGCCCAAAGCTGCGCCCGGTCGTGTTGCCGCTTCCCGCCTCCCGTGGTCGGCTGTTGTTGGAGGCCTCACCGCCCCATACTACTCCCACCGCTGGCCGTGCCATCCCTCCACTCACCCACACCCCGTTATTCTCAAGGGCGACGGCAGCCTCACACCGCAGTCAACCAAAGGTGAACCCTCGTACTCCTCTCCGCTGCGGGCTTCCTGCATTGCGTCTTCCCGGCTCCGCGTCATCCCTTCCTAGGCCTCGCCGTCGTCTGCACCACCGCCTGGTGCTCTCGGCGCGGCGTGGTCAACGTGGTCAACGACCGACTTCCATCGGAAGAGTACTGTACGTGGAGAGGCTGACAGCTGGGTCCAGGCGGCCGCAAGGACGTGCCTCCTTATTACGCGCAAAATAATTATTCCTCCACCTGAAAGTAGGGACCCACGGGACGGGCCACCTTATTTCGCGAAAAAAGTTTCCTGCCTGACTGCTCGGACCCACCAGACGGGCCAGCATATTTCATGAAAAAAAATGTTCCCCCCGCTATCAGCTCGGACCCACCAGAAGTGCCTCCTGATTACGCACAAAAAAATGAATACTCCCCCTGCTAGCTAGGACCCACCATGGTGGGAGGCTGACTTGTGGGCCTACTAAGTTGACTAGGACGGGGGCCTTTGTCAACTTTAGTCAATATGAACGATTCTAGCTCCAGTGATCGTACGATGTCCATCCAACGGCCGTAGTGCTTCTTCAACCTCTGGGTCTTCTTGCTCCAGCTACCAAAGCAGCACCGGTCGTGCCGCATGCTCCTTCCTCCCGTGGGTCGGCTGTCTTTGTCGCGGAGGCCTCATCGCCTCTACTATTCCCATCACTGGCCAGGCCCTGCAGCGACGATGACCTCACACCGCACCGAACCAGTGAACCTCAGATTCTCTCCACGCGGGCTTCCACTGCCGCTCTTCCCCGGCTCCCTATCGTCCCCTTCCTAGGCCTCGCCGTCATCCACTGCCCTGGTGCTCTCGGCGCGGCATGGTCAACGTGGTCAAGGAACGACTTTCATCGGACGTGGAATGTACGTGGAGAGGCTGACAGCTGGGTCCACGACCGCAGCAAGGAAGTGCCTCCTTATTACGTGCAAAATAATTATTCCTCCACCTGACAGCGGGGACCCACCGGACGGGCCACCGTATTTCGCAAAAAAAATGTTTCCCCCCTGACTGCTGGGACCCACCAGCTACACCTTCGCACGCAAGGAAGTGTGTCCGGGCAAAAAAACAAAATGATTCCACCCCTGACTGTTGGGACCCACCAGCTACATCTTCGCATGCAAGGAAGTGCCTGACAGTTGGGACCCACCTGGTCGAAGCGTACGTAGCGTTGTCATTCTGGTCGCGAACGTGTACGTACATATATACTGGTGGATGTAGAGGCGCGCACGTGTCGTAGTAGAGGCGGCCAGGGTGCAAGAAAGAAAATACGGCCACGTATGTGTACATATGGGCGAGGTCTCGACCGCCTACTCGCGCATACGTACGGTGAGGGCTCGTTGACATGGCTGGGTCGGAACAGAGAAACAGCGTCGTCGTGGTGTTCATGGGGAGGCAACGAAATGCGTCGTGTTCATGGGGAGGCAACAGAATGCGTCGTGTTCATCAGGAGGCAACGGAACGCGTGGGAGCCAACCGGCTGGGTCGGAACGGAATGCGTGGTCGTGTTCATCGGGACGGCTTGGACGGAACAGGCGATGGAAACGAGGCCCCGCATCGCAGAACGGAGGAAACGGACCTCCTACGGTCGAAACGGGGGTCCTGTTGATCGGGAGGGGTGTGGCGTACCGCAAAACGGACAAAACGGACCTCCTACGGTCGAAACGGGGGTCCTGTTTGATTGGGAGGGGTGTGGCATACCGCAAAACGGACGAAATGGACCTCCTACGGTCGAAACGGGGGTCATGTTCATCGGGAGGGGTGTGGCATACCGCAAAAGGGGACTCCACGGGATACTGTTCATCTCTACCGTCGACCCCCTCCAGCCTCCACGAGCTACTGTTCGTCCACCGTCGACCTCCTCCAACCTCCACCTGCGATTGTTCATCCACGGGCTCCTGTTCATCCAGCCTCCACCGCGCACTACTCCACCGGCTACTGTTCAACCAGCCCTCTCCACGGGCTCCTGTTAAACCACCCCTCCACGGGCTACTGTTCATCCAGCGCTCCACCGCTTCATCGCTCATCCCGCCCTCCACGGGTGGTCCTGTTCATCCAGCCCTCCACGGGTCCTGTTCATCCAGCCCCAACCGCTCGATCTATCGGGGTCCTGTTCATCCCGAGGCAACACCACGGGTCCTGTTCATCCACCCCCACCGGGAACTGTTCATCCAAACCCCCCAGCAACACGCCCTTCTCATCCAGAGGCAGCATCGATCGGCTTCAGTTAGCAGCAGAGCGGCGAATCGCTCGGTCGGGTTCGATTAACAACCATCGATCGATCGCCGGGTTCGATTAGAGCCGAACGCCTCGCTTCGGGTTGATTAGAGCCAAAGCTCGCACACACGCAGCAGACGTGTACGAGAGAACGCAGCATCGCCGCCCTCGACCTCCCACCGTAACCGGGAACTTCCTGAAATTTTCCTCGCCCTCGCTTCTACCACGTTTTTTCCATCATGGACGGCCCAAAGAATGTCATGCAGCTGCGTTTCCGGCCCGCCAAGACAAAAAGCCTATTTTCTGTCATGATTTTTTGTCATAGAAGTAGGAGCCCACCACATCTATGATGATACCGGGATTTGTCACAATTATCATCATAGAAGTGTCATATGTATGACATAAATTTTTTTTGTTCGGCCCAAAATGTTACGGATGTGTCTTTTTTTGTAGTGAAGGGTCTGGACTGGTGGTCGACTGACGAAGTGACGATGCTGCAAAAGCGCATCAACAGTATGATAAACAAGAACACCAGTCTCACCGACGTGATTCAGGTGCTGCTCTTCCGCCGGATACTCCCATGCCAACGCCGGCCTCTCCGCATGTGGGAGCTTAATCCAGAGGGCCCCCGGACCCTGCAGTGCTTCTTCGGCACAACGTGCGAAGAGATTTGGAAACTGCTTTTCAACGCCCGAAACACATGGTCGGAGAAGACCGTAGACATCAGTCTCGACAGCGCGAATCCGGCTACTGAGGTAAGTATTTTACTTCTGAACACAATTTCGGTCCATATGTCAGAGGGTATTCTGAGATGTCCATTCCTCATTCAGGGCTGGACAGCGAAGGTGGAGCGGACCAGGTGTCCAGCGCCGCTACCTGAAAACCTAGCCAATCCTCTGCTAATGAGGATGTTGGTCCCAGCACCTTATTAGGCGCCGGAGAAAAAGGCCAAGAAGAAGAGCAAGGAGGCCAAAGGTGGCCTCCGCCAAAAAGGTACTTCGGACGGCGTGTCCGAAGAGACCGAAGCTCACTCCTCCCACGAGGGAGACGAAGACGAAGAAGAGGAGGCAGAAAGCAATTCTCCCCCCTAAGTGGAGGAGGAAGAAAAGGGCGGCCTCTGTAGACCCAGAGGCGGAGGCGTCCAAGAGGGGGAAAATATCCCTCTCGGCGGCTTGGATTCATATGCCGAAGCCATCCCCGAGTGGTGCCCCAGGTCGAAGCCCCTCGCCGCATCGTAAGTATCCGAGGATGCCTTACATATGTCCAATATTTATGATTGTAGACTAAAACATTGTATGGTGTAGTCCGGCCCGCGATCTCCCCCAACAATCATTATTAGAGGGGAATTCTCTGGAGCTGGGGATGATGGAGAGCGAGACGCCTCCACGGGCCTCCCCGCCAACCGCCATGGACGATACCGAAGTGTTGTCCCGAAGGGCCTCTCCGGGCTACGGAGAGGTGCGGGTGGCCGCCATGACGGCGCCAGAGGGTAATGTCTCGGCTGCAGAGAACATGGGGGTGCAATCCCCATGGAGGCTAACGGCGGGGGCCCTGACCAGTCCGCCCCCAGTCGAACACCATTCCAGAAACCCAAGTGGCTCCAGAACCGAATGATCGACCCCCTTCAAGGGAGGCGGGAGCACCAACTCCAGCGGCAACCTCCACTAACCCGGAGGCGCCGAACACACTGATGGGGGCACTGCAACGTGCTTCCATCATGGAGGAGCACCGCACCCTGATGGGTGTGGTGGTTGAGAAGGTGCAGTCTGCCAAGAGCGGGCTGGACGAAGCCTTCACTAGCCTGCTAACAGGCTTCGAGGTATGCGATGTAATATTCTTGTCCGCTTTTCATATGAAAAAATATGCCTCTATATAGATAGTAGACACTGAGACTCTGTTTGGCTTTTGGAAAAAGGCTGAACAGAGGATCGATAATATTCGCATGAGATAATGTACTTGTCTATTTTGAGAAACAAGCTTCACTATTAGCGGCAACCGCCCAGGCCGCCGAAGTATCTGAGCTCAAGCGGAAGCTGGGGCTGGCAAATGAGGATCTCGTCCGCATCAACAAGAGGTTTGATGAGGCGCAGGCTATGTTTTTGAAAAAAGTGTTTACACACCTGAAGTAATATACCCATGCAGAGTCTAAACTCCTATGTTGCCCTCTTCATTATTGCAAGTAGTGCAGCCGCGGTCGAGACCCTGAAGGGCGACCTTGCCCGAGCCAAGGGCACGGGTGAGCCAAGCGGCCGCTGACAAAGTGGCCGCAGATTTAAAGGCCGAGTAGGTTGCTCCCCGCCGCTACGAGGAGCGGGTGACCAAATTAGAGCAAGAGCTCGAGGACGCCACCAGCAAGTGCAAGTCCTTGGAAGAGAAGAATAAGGCCCAAGCGGCCGAGCTGACCAAGGCTCTCCAGGGGGCCAAGGAGGCACGGACCGAGTCTCGCGCGGTGCGCGAGGAGATCAAGCGGGCCGAACAGATAGGGGCTGGTAAGCCCTTTCTTTTACAAAGTAAATTCGGCAGTCAGAAGTATGCCTTGCTCACTCAAGTGTGGAGTTCTCCAGATGCTTTTGTGGATCTTCCGAAGAGTGCCACCGACGCCATAGCTTCTTCCAGTTCTGGAGGGGCAAACGACGGAGAAGCTATTCTGGTCACAGTTCGCGACACAAGAGCACCCAGCGCTGTTCAACAACCAGATGACGCAGTAGGCCGAGGTGCATAGGATGTCCGGATTGGCCATCAGGGATGTCATAGTCCTACTATGGCCAACCGAACCCATTCCAAGCAGCTACTTCAGCCTGGTGCAGCGACTCGTCGATGCGCTGCCCCGAATTGACGTGGTCAAGCGGTCGTCATGCATAGAAGGTGCGTGGATGGCCTTTGCCCGTGTCAAGATGCACTGGGTGAAAACGAAGGCCGCCGTCGTGGCAGTTGAAGGCCCGCTAGGAGGCAAGGACCACCGCAAGCCGGATCGCTATTTTGAATATGTCCTAGAGGGTTCCCGTTTGATAGAGGGTCAATGCTCGAAGGATATCATGTTCGAGTAAATGTATCTGACTTGTCTAGGTGTTGTGCCGTGAACTGAAGCTTTGTACTATATTTGTGATTTTTAAAGTATTTTTCCTCTTGTGCGGCCATTTTTATTACTGAGAGTTTACCAATCGTCGGCTTCAGCCCCCACGTAGATACTACGGGGGTGTTCGAAATAGCACATGAGCACACTTGACCCAACGTCTTGGTCCGTAAAGGAGGTGCCAGCACGGCAAACCAGGCAATCGGACTATGCAGCTTTATCACTCTCACTTAGCCATAAGAGTTTGACAATGGGACTGTGAGATAGCCCCTGGTGCGTATGCGGCTACCCAAACTTGGATGCCTTATGCGCGTGACTGGAAGAGAGCCAGTCCTTCGTAATATCTGGAAGAAATCGCTAGAGATTTAGTAAGTCGCCGAATTGCTGGCCAGCTCCCGCCGCATCATGACAGTCAGTTTTCGGCTTTCTATACTAAGGTGCTTGACCGAGCGAACCAGAAACACAATCTCAATATTATCCCTTTACTACCTTAGCCGAACAGAGAATGTATCCTATGCACCAAGCGATCTGGTGCATCGAATGCTCTAATAGCTCGTGGGCCACTGGATGCAGAAGGAAGGGACCCGATCCATCTACAAGGGAGCCTGCTGGCACTTTGCAAAACAACCCTTGTAGTTTCATGAAATCGGTAATGCATTCTCCTGAAGCCAACTTATCACTCTTCCTTGGCCGGTTCTGTTCCACAGTGCCAACGAGCTAGAGTTAGATAAAAAATTCCCATCGCTCGCTTCTCTACCTTTCCTCCACTCAACACGTAAGGAAAAAAAATCATGTTTACGAGAGCTTAGGACTAACTAATTTGTCATGTTCAATGCACTATGCAAATCTCAAGGAAACCAAGGACGACAACATCGACAATTTTGTATATGTTTCTAGCAGTTCCACAAAAATACCGTTAAGTTTTTTAATTGATTCATATAAACTAATCCAAGTTTGGGGAGATTTTCAAACGTCAGAATGCAACAACATCACAAGTCTACTAACACAGGTCGACACTGCCACTACAAAGTTGACTGGAGAAAAGGATGTAGTTCCATATATATGAGTTGTGTTATAGAGAAAATTCTGAGCACGAATTTCTGTCAAATGGAAAGTTTTCACATAAAAAGGATGCTACTGTTAATCTGGGATAAGAATACCATAATGTAGTTTTCCGTACATTATATTACTCCTGTATACACAGGGGTTCAAAACTGAGTGTGTCCACGAGGTAACTAAATTTCACAAGATAATTTTTTGTTCCGGAGAATCCTTCTAATTAAACAGAAGTGTTGTTGCTCTATGTCGACATTGTCAAACTCCTGTATCTGCAATTGTTCCTCCACACTTACATCTATTTGAACAGGTCCGACTTTGTACTGAAGCATTCAAAGTATGATAACTAAACCACCACACGCAGCTCTTCTAATCAGCTGAAAGAGATACCACAACTTGCAGAAGGAGGAAAATATTCAATTTGAACACTAACTTGGACAACAAGAAAAAAAATCTACAGATGAGCATGTAGTTGAACATTCAGAGAGGACCCGAAAAACATGAACAACATGAGTTTTCAGATGTACATATAAAAATATAAACAAAACGATATATTGGACAAGATTAATGTCTATATTGCTGAAACTTTCAGTAGTATTTGTAAAAAAACGTAAGAGTATGTTTCATAGATCTTGTCGGATTTCGGGTTCCGGCAGACCCTTGAGGTTCGAACACTGGGGTGCGCGTGGAGATCTTTCTCCTACCAGCTCACGTGTTAATGGTTTGCGAGGGATCTAAACTAGGAACGATGAACAACACAAGAGACACAAGGTTTATACTGGTTCGGGATACCGTGGTGGTGTAATACCCTACTCCAGTGTGTGGTGTGGTGGATTACCTCTGGGGTTGATGAAGAACAGTACAAGGGGAGAACCGCCTCGCGAGGGGCTGTTCTTGAGCTGGTGTGACGAACTGCTTGGTGAGTTCAGTCGCTTCTCTCTCTCTCTCTCTCTCTCTCTCTCTCTCTCTCTCTCTCTCTCTTTGGTTGATTCGTCGATTCCCCCTACCCGGTGGGTGGCTAGTCCTATTTATAGAGGGAGGCCCTGGGCCTCTTCCCAAATAATGAGGGGGAAGGGCGCCACCAATTGGCCATTTTGAAAGGGAAGGGCTGGGCCCCCACTTGAGCCACGCCGCAGGCCGCAGGAAGGCAAGTCTGGTGACCCCCATTCCCAAAACGCCGACAGTAGCCCCCGGGCCCAAGGCGCGCCCGGACTTGGCTTAGCTGAGAAGCGAAGTGGCAAGTGCGAAGCGCCGTGGGCCCCAACAGCCTGCGGCCTTGGGCACCGCGTGGTGGTTGATTGGACATGGTGTCTCCGCTTCCCCACGATCCCTCGGCGACTGCGTGACTTGACAAGTCCCTACATGCAGAAATGGGTCATGATTACGTGTGATCATGGAGGCCGACGGTTGGCCTCCTCCGGCTATAAGTATGGAAGGGCGCAAGCCCTTCCAGTTCATCTCTTCTTGCTACTCCTTCCTTTCCATGGCTCCACCGAAGAGGTTCTCGGTCGCGGAGAAGGGAAAGGCCCGCCAGGTTGTGCCTGACTCTCCTCCGGCCAAGCGCGGCCGAGGCCGTCCTCGCAAGCGACATGTGGCTCCCGTAGTGACTTCCCGCGGTCGTGGAGGCGACCCCTTGCGCGGCCATGGGCGTCAGGTTGTTGATGGGGGGCGTGTCGCGACCGCGCGGCCCCCTAGGCTGCGCTTCCACTCGGTGGAGGTGTTGCCGGAGTTCTTCGTGTGGTCGGTGCAGCCGACCAGCACCTGGCTCCAGCTTCTCCACTTCTTTGTGGGTGAACTGCCGGCCGGAGCTCCGGGAGGCCTCTGGCTTCAGGCTGACGGTTGTTGCAGCAGGGCCTCCTGGGCTTCGCTGGAGGTCTCCGTCGCCCGGAATGTGGCCCTTACCCGCGGCTGGCAAACGTTTGCCCGCGCGCGGGGTGTGAGCCGGCGGTGCCTCCTGCACTTCAAGCTTGACGGCGACGCCACCCTCTACATGAGGGTGTTTGGAGAAGACGGTCGCCGTGCCGGGTGCTGCCCCGAAGACGATGACCGCGGCCGTGTACCTGGACCCGGCGATGATAGGGACGAAGACGACAGCAGGCGCGTGGTCGGCGGCGCTCGGGGCTCACCGAGCTTCGGCGGCTCTCTTTCGGACAACAGCTCCCCCAGCGGTGGCCGCGACCAGCCTCCGTGCCGTCGCACCCGCCTGGAGGGAGGTAGTGGGTCAGCCCGCCGTCGAGCCTCGGTGAAGCGCGAGGAGGAGTCCGACTGAGCTCCGGAGGCAGTATGAGCCTTCACCGCGAGTTGGCGCCGAGCAAGTCGTGCCTATTTTATTTTTCTCCCCTCCCTGCGCAAAGAGACAGTAGTGTAGGGCCCCTGTAGGGGCGTGCTGAACTGTTGTCGTTAATTATTATGCATGTTCCACTATTCCCGTGCTGTGCTTTTGTGTCAGTATGCTGCGTGCAGGAATTACTTAGCTCGGGGGGGACTTGTTGCAGTCTTCCCTTACCGAGGCCGAGGCCTCGCCGCGCGCTTCGTGTCCTGCAGGGATTAGTCATGAGGGGTAGCTTCTAGTCTCGGTTGTGGAGGCGGCCGACCCAGGTCCTATGTTCGCGTCGCGATGCCCGCAGGGCATGGACTGGGAGGGGTGCTCCCGTAGTGGACCTGGATAGGAAAGCTTCAAACGACGGGGGCAGAAAACACTCGCGAGGGTGCCCGCGCTGCTCCCTCGCGCCGCGCCGATGACATCCGTACGCGATTTTCGGCCCGGGTGAGGATGTGCCTATCGCGCCAGGTCTGATGACTGTCTTCTCGCGTTGGGGCATGCCCCCTTTATCCATAGATTGATCTGGCTTGGCTTGCTCTATTGTCCAGGTCCTGTCGTAGGTCATAGGTGTATCCTGGGGCCGCTTTCTCTCTGCCTCTACAACGGAGTGGTGTGGGCTAGTGTTCAGCCTGAGTGGCCGCTCTGTCCCGTCCACTCGGTGGCCAGTCTGGTTCATCAACGCGGTCATGTCTTGACGGTATTGGCTCGCTGGCCTCATCGTTAAATTTTGGTAGTAGCCGATGCTTCGGATAACTCTTTGCCGGGCGTTGAAGGCCATACTCTTCGGCAGCTAGGACCTGGATCCATCTGTCATTGAGTGTATCCTATTCGGCTTGGAGCTGTTGCTGCTTATTTTTTAGGCTTCTCGCAGCGGCGATTAGCTGGTGCTTAAAGCGCTCCTGCTCAAGTGGTTCCTCTGGCACGATGAAGTCTTCGTCGCCGAGGCTCACATCATCCTTGGAGATTGGCAGATAGTTACTATCCTCCGAGTCCTCATTCCTGACCGGATCGTTAGGGTTAACTTGCCACTCCTCTCAATCATCCTGTTCGGACGTTGGTTCGACGGGGGCTTCGGGGTCTTTGGTGTTCTCCAGAGTGTTATTGTGTCCGGTGCCGGTATTGCTGTCTTTTTCGCGACATTATTTTGAGCCACGCCGCTGACGTCGATGCTTTGGTGGTGTCTTAGCAGGCTTGTCCTCAACCGGATCCTTCCTGCCATCGCCGTCATTCTCTTTAGGTGTGTCCACCATATACACGTCATATGTGGAGGTGGCCATCCACTAAAAGGTGGGTCTTGTCCTTGTTCGTCTCCGGCATCGTCGTTCATGCTGTCGATGTCGTCGGAGGCATAGTCCAAATGGTCGGTTAAGTCCTTGATAGTGGCTATCAGGTGGGTGGTGGGTGGGACGTATAATTCCCCACTCTCAGCCCCTAGTCCGGGCTGGGCGTATTTCAGAAGTGATTCCTCTGTAATGGCGAGGGATCGCATTAAGTCCATAGCCTCGCTTAAGGGCAAGGACTGGACGAGGAGACAAAAGTCTTTGGCGCTAGGTGGGGCGAAAGCCTCCTAGCCGTGCTCGCCTGTCGTAGACCACGAGAGTTCGAAATTAGTGTTTGGGGACGAGTCCGGCTTTCCAATGATAAGGGGAATCCAGTTTGACTCCGGGCTTGCCGGTGACACGGTCCCCTCTAGATCTCCGATAGTAAGCTGCATAATTGCAGAGAGTCCGGTGGGCTCCAAACTCCCATCTTAGGACCTGGTAGTTTGCTCCAGATCTAAGGCCAGAGCGGTGGTCGGGGCCGCGAACCATTCGAAGATCAAGTCTCCTCGGATATCAGCGACATAATTCAGGTTTCCGAAATTGATCGGATGACCAGGGGCGTAGCTGTCGATCTGTTCAAGGTGGCCAATCGAGTTGGCACGCAGCACGAAGCCGCTGAATACGAAAATTTGGCCGGGGAGAAAAGTTTCCCTCGTAACAGCATCATTGTAGATGATCGATCGAGCCATCGAACCTTCTCTCGACAGCATATGGTAACTCTCAATGAAAGCACCAATGTCGGTGTCAAAACCGGCCGATCTCGGGTAGGGGGTCTCGAACTGTGCGTGTGAGGATCGAAGGTAATAGGAGACAAGGGACACGATGTTTGCCCAGGTTCGGGCCCTCTTAATGGAGGTAATACCCGACTTCCTTCTTGATTGACTTTGATGAGTATAGGGGTTTCAAGACTCGATCTACCTCGAGATCATAATGGCTAAACCCTAGATGTCTAGCCTATATTACTTGCGTTAGCCTCTACGGACTAAACCCTCTAGTTTCTATAGACATCGGAGGGGCCTAGGGTTGTACAGAGTCGGTTTACAGAGAAAGGAAACTACACATCCGGACGCCAATCTTGCCATCCACGCAAAGGAGAGTCCCATTCGGACATGGGGGAAGGCCTTCTATCTTGTATCTTCACGACCCATCAGTCCGGCCCATATCACATAGCCCGGATGCCCGGGGACCCCATAATCCAGGACTCCCTCACTCGCACCCACTATTTCAAAACATGCTCTCCTCACCCAAAATTGCTCGCGCCCATTATATTTCAAAACACTCCCTCCTCGCCCTAAATCGCTTGCCCACTATATTTCAAAACACGCCCTCCTCGGCCAAAATCACTCGCGCCTACTATATTTCAAAACACGCCCTCCTCGCCCGAAATCGCTCGCGCGGGAGAAGAAAAGTTACTATACTATCCTCGACCCTCAGTACACAGACCCAAGCCGAGAAGCCGAAAGGCAGGGGTAGAACTGTAACCCCCACCCCCCCCCCCCACACACACATTTCATACAAATGCGTCCATAAGACATGGTTCCACTCCCCTCCCAATTCCCCATTCATACCTTGTGGGCACCAAATCAACTTCTCCCCGGAAGCTCCCTTCTCCCGAGCCGTGAAACCTCAGCATCCTCCATGGCGCCCCCACCGCACCAAATTCATAGTCGCCCTCCTCCCTAATGTCGGAGACGCTTACCATTTGCCGTTGTGCACTGGGCCGTGTGCCTCTTACTCCGTGCTGCTGGAGCTGCCTCGACGACGGCTGCGTGAACCGTAGCGTAGGAGATTCACCCCCGCCGTTGTTCACGGCACTAGAGCGGCTCCAACTTCAGATCCGTCCAGAGCCCCGGTGCTGCTTCCCCGTAGTCATCGACCGTCGCGACATCTCTGCTTCCCTGCCGCCGGTAGCCACCGCAACCGCGCCGGCCTCACCGACTCGGCAGCTAGAGCTGCCTACTTCACCGGGCCGCTAGTTAGACCACACCCTCATCTCAAATCACTTTATTTAGGAGTCTGTTGTCTAAATTTTTATTCTAGGCCAATCGATTCCCAATGGGAAGCAGCACCCCTCGAGGCAGCGGAGCTCCTTGGCTGCCGGTGGGCTGGTGTCTAACATAAGGGTGCGGGGGTGCAAGTTCAGTACGGAAGCAGTGCTTAGATGGCTATCTTAGAGTTGCGTGGGTTGAAGGTACTGCCACCGCCGGATCTGGATGACGGTGAGTCTTTGTGGATTGGCCCGGGGGCGGTGCAACCACGGCAGTGCAGTGGGGCGGGGAGCGGGGTTTTTGTTGGGACCACGGATGGCGGAGGCAGGCTGCTCTGGCGGTGGTCGCTGGCTCTTCGGGGAAGATTCCAAACAATGTCAGCCGGGAGGCACAAGACGGCCATCAAGCCATCCGGCGTAGATCGGACAGTACCAAAATAAAATCATGTGACCCAAATTTAGTATTCGGTCAACATACGTGTGTACACTCTCGTACCTTGTTGTTGATCTCTTAGGGTATTTCTTCAGATCAGAGAGATGTGTCGTTCTTAACATTATGTGTTTTCTGCATCTTCAGCCACACCGTCTTCCGACTCACCGCAGCTGCTCCAACAAGGGAAGCATACACCAGAATGGAGCTATAGTCCCCACTCAAGAGTTCCTCAGATCGAATGCGCTGCGTTCGACATGGACAGCCACAACAACTGCAGGGCCATCGACAAGTCAGCACATGATGCTCACACCTATGGATGGCGGCCAGATAGGTTGTACCCTCATCTTACTTGTGTGCAACATTTATGGCTTTTTTATTCATCTAAGCATGGAAAATAGATTATCACATTTCACTGTATATTCATGCTAATATCTTACGGGTCTTTTTCAGAAGTTAACGTTGTTCCATAGTTCAGCTAAGAGACTTGTTCTTTAGGTTACGCTTTTCCATAGTTATCATCCATCAGCCAATCCTATCCCACAGGCTGGTGATTATAGTATTATACCACTTCTAGTATTACCTATGTTGTCCTTTAATACTTTTGTGTGCCATCTAGTTAATCTTGAGTACAAACGATACATATTCTGTAGCTTTCATCTGTGTTCTCCCTTTAGTTTTTGAGAGTTGTTGCTGCTAGTTAACCCCAGTCCTACTATTTATGTTGTCTCCTACAGGCACTCATTACGTAAATCTAACTACTAGTTGTCTTCCATGCATGTCAGATATAATTGCACACACTGATTTATCCACAAGAACCTCACGGAGCTATGTAACGGCCAACAAACTTGATGTCAATGATACCCAATATGATGGAACATGTAAAGGCAGTTCTTCACAAGACTTGCAGAAAGATGATGAATCCTATTCACCCCACAAGGTCCTTGCCCTAACTTGGCCCTTGATTGTTGGGGACCGCAGTAATTTCAAAAAAATTCCTATGCACACGCAAGATCATGGTGATGCAAAGCAACGAGAGGGGAGAGTGTTGTCCACGTACCCTCGTAGACCGAAAGCGGAAGCGGAAGCACAACGCGGTTGATGTAGTCGTACGTCTTCACGATCCGACCGATCAAGTACCAAACGCACGGCACCTCCGAGTTCAGCACACATTCAGCTTGATGACGTCCCTCGAAATCCGATCCAGCCGAGCATTGAAGGAGAGTTCCGTCAGCATGATGGCATGGTGACGATGATGATGTTCTACCGACGCAGGGCTTCGCCTAAGCACCGCTACGATATGATCGAGGTGGATTATGGTGGAGGGGGGCACCACACACGGCTAAGAGATCAAGAGATCAATTGTTGTGTTCATGGGGTGCCCCCTACCCCAAAGATATATAAAGGAGCAAGGGGAGGAGGCGGCCGCCAGGAGAGGCGCTTAAGGGGAGTCCTACTCCAACTAGGAGTAGGACTCCTCCTATTCCTAGTAGGAGTAGGAGAGGGGGAAGGAAAGGGAGAGGAGGAGAAGGAAAGCGGGGGCCACCACCCCTTGCCCTAAACCAATTTGGTTTGGGCCCTGGGGGGCGCGCCCCACACTCCCCTTGTTGTCCTCTATTTCCACTACGGCCCATGTAGGCCCATTAAGCCCCCGGGGGGTTCCGGTAACCCCCGGTACTCCGGTAAAATCCCGATTTCACCAGGAACACTTCTGATATCCAAATATAGGCTTCCAATATATCAATCTTTATGTCTCGACCATTTCGAGACTCCTCGTCATGTACGTGATCATATCCGGGACTCCGAACAACCTTCAAAGACATCAAAACACATAAACTCATAATATAACCGCCATCGAAACTTTAAGCGTTGGGACCCTACGGGTTCGAGAACTATGTAGACATGACCAAGACACGCTTCTGGTCAATAACCAATAGCGGAACCTGGATGCTCATATTGGTTTCTACATATTCTACGAAGATCTTTATCGGCCGAACCGCATAACAACATACGTTGTTCCCTTTGTCATCGGTATGATACTTGCCCGAGATTCGATCGTCGGTATCTCAATACCTAGTTCAATATCGTTACCGGCAAGTATCTTTACTCGCTCCGTAATACATCATCCATAACTAACTCATTAGTTACAATGCTTGCAAGGCTTATCTTGACGTGCATTACCGAGGTGGGCCTAGAGATACCTCTCCAACAATCGGAGTGATAAATCCTAACTGAAATACGCCAACCCAACAAGTACCTTCGGAGACACCAGAGAGCACCTTTATAATCACCCAGTTACGTTAGCACACAAAGTGTTCCTATGGTAAACGGGAGTTGCATAATCTCATAGTCATAGGAACATGTATAAGTCATGAAGAAAGCAATAACAGAATACTAAACGATTGTGTGCTAAGCTAACGGAATGGGTCAAGTCAATCACATCATTCTCCTAATGATGTGATCTCGTTAATCAAATGACAACTCATGTCTATGGCTAGGAAACATAACCATCTTTGATCAACGAGCTAGTCAAGTAGAGGCATACTAGTGAGACTCTGTTTGTCTATGTATTCACACAAGTATTATGTTTCCGGTTAATACAATTCTAGCGTGAATAATAAACATTTATCATGATATAAGGAAATAAATAATAACTTTATTATTGCCTCTAGGGCATATTTCCTTCAGTCTCCCGCTTGCACTAGAGTCAGTATGTAGATTACACAGTAATGATTCTAACACCCATGGAGCCTTGGTGTTGACCATGTTTTGCTCGTGGAAGAGGCTTAGTCAACCGGCCTGCAACATTCAGATTCGTATGTATCTTGCAAATTTCTATGTCTCCCACCTGGACTAGATCCCGGATGGATTTGAAGCGTCTCTTAATGTGCTTGGTTCTCTTGTGAAATCTGGATTCCTTTGCCAAGGCAATTGCACCAGTATTGTCACAAAAGATTTTCATTGGACCCGATGCACTAGGTATGACACCTAGACCGGATATGAACTCCTTCATCCAGACTCCTTCATTTGCCGCTCAAAGCAGCTATGTACTCCGCTTCACACGTAGATCCTGCCACAACGCTTTGTTTAGAACTGCACCAACTGACAGCTCCACCGTTCAATGTAAACACGTATCCGGTTTGCGATTTAGAATCGTCTGGATCACTGTCAAAGCTTGCATCGACGTAACCATTTACGACCAGCTCTTTGTCACCTCCATAAATGAGAAACATATCCTTAGTCCTTTTCGGGTATTACAGGATGTTCTTGACCGTTGTCCGGTGATCCACTCCTGGATTCCTTTGGTACCTCCCTGCTAAACTTATAGCAAGGCACACATCAGGTCTGGTACACAGCATTGCATACATGATAGAGCCTATGGCTGAAGCATAGGGAACATCTTTCATCTTCTCTCTTTCTTCTGCAGTGGTCGGGCATTGAGTCTTACTCAACTTCACACCTTGTAACATAGGCAAGAACCCTTTCTTTGCTTGGTCCATTTTGAACTTTTTCAAAACTTTGTCAAGGTATGTGCTTTGTGAAAGTCCAATTAAGCGTCTTGATCTATCTCTATAGATCTTGATGCCAATATATAAGCAGCTTCACCAAGGTCCTTCATTGAAAAACTTTTATTCAAGTATCCCTTTATGCTATCCAAATTCTATATCATTTCCAATCAGCAATATGTCATTCACATGTAATATCGTAAATGCTCTGAGCTCCCACTCACTTTCTTGTAAATACAAAGCTTCTCCAAAAGTCTCAGATAGAACCAAATGCTTTGATCACACTATCAAAGCATTTATTCCAACTCCGAAGCTTGCACCAGTCCATCAATGGATTGGAGCTTGCACACTTTATTAGCTCCCTTTGGATCGACAAAACCTTCCGGTTGCATCATAAACAACTCTTCTTCCGTAAATCCATTCAGAATGCAGTTTTTACATCCATTTGCCAAATTTCATAATCATAAAATGCGGCAATTGCTAACATGATTCAGACAGACTTAAGTATCGCTGCGGGTGAGAAAGTCTCATCGTAGTCAATCCCTTGAACTTGTCAAAAACCTTTTGCAACAAGTCGAGCTTTATAGACAGTAACATTACCGTCAGCATCAGTCTTCTTCTTGAAGATCCATTTATTTTCAATGGCTTGCCGATCATCGGGCAAGTCAACCAAAGTCCACACTTTGTTCTCATACATGGATCCCATCTCAGATTTCATGGCCTCAAGCCATTTTGCGGAATCTGGGCTCATCATCGCTTCTTCAAAGTTTGTAGGTTCGTAATGGTCTAGTAACATAACCTCCAGAACAGGATTACCGTACCCCTCTGGTGCGGATCTTACTCTGGTTGATCTACGAGTTTCAGTAACAACTTGATCTGAAGTTTCATGATCATCACCATTAACTTCCTCACTAATTGATGTAGGTGTCACAGGAACCAGTTTCTGTGATGAACTACTTTCCAATAAGGGAGCAGGTACAGTTACCTCATCAAGTTCTAATTTCCTCCCACTCACTTCTTTCGAGAAAAACTCCTTCTCTAGAAAGGATCCAAATTTAGCAACAAAAGTCTTGCCTTCAGATCTGTGATAGAAGGTGTACCCAACAGTTTCTTTTGGGTATCCTATGAAGACACATTTCTCCGATTTGGGTTCGAGCTTATCAGGTTGAAGGTTTTTCACATAAGCATCGCAGCCCCAAACTTTAAGAAATGACAACTTTGGTTTCTTGCCAAACCATAGTTCATAAGGCGTCGTCTCAACGGATTTTGATGGTGCCCTATTTAACGTGAATGCAACCGTCTCTAAAGCATAACCCCAAAATGATAGCGGTAAATCAGTAAGAGACATCATAGATCGCACCATATCTAGTAAAGTACGATTACGACGTTCGGACACACCATTACGCTGTGGTGTTCCGGATGGCATGAGTTGTGAAACTATTCCGAATTGTTTCAAATGAAGACCGAACTCGTACTCAAATATTCTCCTCCATGATTAGATCATAGAAACTTTATTTTCTTGTTACGATGATTTTCAACTTCACTCTGAAATTCTTTGAACTTTTCATATGTTTCAGACTTATGTTTCATTAAGTAGATATACCCATATCTGCTCAAATCATCTGTGAAGGTGAGAAAATAATGATACCCACTGTGAGCCTCAATGTTCATCGGACCACATACATCTGTATGTATGATTTCCAACAAATCTGTTGCTCGCTCCATAGTTCCGGAGAATGGTGTTTTAGTCATCTTGCCCATGAGGCACGGTTCTCAAGTGCCAAGTGATTCATAATCAAGTGGTTCCAGAAGTCCATCAGTATGGAGTTTCTTCATGCGCTTTACACCAATATGACCTAAACGGCAGTGCCACAAATAAGTTGCACTATCATTATCAACTCTGCATCTTTTGGCTTCAATATTATGAATATGTGTATCACTACTATCGAGATTCAACAAAAATAGACCACTCTTCAAGGGTGCATGACCATAAAAGATATTACTCATATAAATAGAACAACCATTATTCTCTGATTTAAATGAATAACCGTCTCGCACCAAACAAGATCCAGATATAATGTTCATGCTCAACGCTGGCACCAAATAACAATTATTCAGGTCTAAAACTAATCCCGAAGGTAGATGAAGAGGTAGCATGCCGACCACGATCACATCGACTTTGGAACCATTTCCCACGCACGTCATCACCTCGTCCTTAGCCAATCTTCGCTTAATCCGTAGTCCCTGTTTCGAGTTGCAAATATTAGCAATGTAACCAGATTATCAAATACCTGTGTGCTCATGCGAGCATTAGTAAGGTACACATCAATAACATGTATATCACATATACCTTTGTTCACCTTGCCATCCTTCTTATCCGCCAAATACTTGGGGCAGTTCCGCTTCCAAAGGATTTAGTCTGTTTGGCAAGAGAAGCACTCGGCCTCGTGCTTAGGTCCAGACTTGGGTTTCTTCTCCCGAGCAAAGAACTTGTTCGCTGTTCTTCTTGAAGTTCCCCTTCTTCTTCGTTTTGCCCTTTTTCTTGAAACTGGTGGTCTTGTTGACCATCAACACTTGATGGTCCTTCTTGATTTCTACCTCCACAGCCTTTAGCATTGCAAAGAGCTCGGGAATCGTCTTATCCATCCCTTGCATGTTATAGTTCATCACGAAGCTCTTGTAGCTTTGTGGCAGTGATTGAAGAATTCTGTCAATGACGCTATCATCCGGAAGATTAACTCCCAGTTGAATCAAGTGATTGTTATACCCAGACATTCTGAGTATATGCTCACTGACAGAACTATTCTCCTCCATCTTACAGCTGTAGAATGATACGTCCATTTTGCATCATGCTTCTATATTGATATTTATTGCATTATGGGCTGTTATTACACGTTATGTCACAATACTTATGCCTATTCTCTCTTATTTTACAAGGTTTACATAAGGAGGGAGAATGCCGGCAGCTAGAATTCTAGGCTGGAAAAGAAGCAAATATTAGAGACCTATTCTGCACAACTCCAAAAGTCCTGAAACTCCACGAAAGTCATTTTTGGAAATAATAAAAAATATCCAGTGGAAGAAGTTCACCAGAGGGGGGCCCCACCTGTCCACGAGGGTGGGGGCGCGCCCCCCTACCTTGTGGGGCCCCTATTGGCTCTCCGATGCCCATCTTCTGCTATATGAGGTCTTTCGTTGAGGAAAAATCATAAGCAACCTTTCGGGACGAAACTGCACCGCCACGAGGCGGAACCTTGGCGGAACCAATCTAGGGCTCCGGCAGAGCTGCTCGCCGGGGACACTTCCCTCCGGAGGGGGAAATCATCGCCATCATCATCACCAACGCTCCTCTCATCGGGAGAGGGCAATCTCCATCAACATCTTCACCAAAGCACCATCTCATCTCAAAACCCTAGTTCATCTCTTGTATCCAATTCTTGTCTCCAAGTCCGGGATTGGTACTAGTAGGTTGCTTGTAGTGTTGATTACTCCTTGTAGTTGATGCTAGTTGGTTTACTTGGTGGAAGATCGTATGTTCAGATCCTATATGCATATTATTACCCCTCTGATTATGAACATGAATATGCTTTGTGAGTAGTTACGTTTGTTCCTGAGGACATGGGAGAAGTCTTGCTATTAGTAGTCATGTGAATTTGGTATTCGTTCGATATTTTGATGAGATGTATGTTGTCTATCCTCTAGTGGTGTTATGTGAACATTCACTACATAACACTTCACCATTATTTGGGCCTAGAGGAAGGCATTGGGAAGTAATAAGTAGATGATGGGTTGCTAGAGTGATGTAAGCTTAAACCCTAGTTTATGCGTTGCTTCGTAAGGGGCTGATTTGGATCCATATGTTTCATGCTATGGTTAGGATTACCTTAATACTTTTGTTGTAGTTGCGGATGCTTGCAATAGAGGTTAATCATAAGTGGGATGATTATTCAAGTAATAACATCACCCAAGCACCGGTCCACCCACATATCAAATTATCAAAGTACCGAATGCGAATCATATGAACGTGATGAAAACTAGCTTGACGATATTCCCATGTGTCATCGGGAGCGCTTTTCCTATTATAAGAGTTTGTCCAGGCTTGTCCTTTGCTACAAAAAGGATTGGGCCACCTTGCTGCACTTTATTTACTTTTGTTACTTGTTGCTCGTTACAAATTATCCCGTCACAAAACTATCTGTTACCACTTATTTCAGTACTTGCAGAGAATACCTTGCTGAAAACAGCTTATCATTTCCTTCTGCTCCTCGTTGGGTTCGACACTCTTACTTATCGAAAGGACTACGATAGATCCCCTATACTTGTGGGTCATCAAGACTCTTTTTCTGGCGCTGCCGTTGGAGTGAAGCGCCTTTGGTAGGTGGAATTTGGTAAGGAAAAATTTAAATAGTGTGCTGAAATTTCATCACTTGTTACTATGGAAAGTAATCCTCTGTGGGGCTTGTTCGGGGTATCTTCACCCCGACCAGTAGAGCAAAGAGTTGCTCCTCAACCTACTGAACCTATTGAAAATGAAATTATTCCCTTTGAAGTTCCTTCAGGTATGATGGAAAAACTGCTAGATAATGCTTTTACAGGTGATGGAACAAAGCATCCTGATGAACATCTACTCTATGTGGATGAAGTTTGTGGATTATTTAAGCTTGCAGGTATACCCGATGATGTTGTTAAGAAGAATGTCTTCCCTTTATCTTTGAAGGGAGATGCATCAACATGGTATAGGCTATGTGATGATACGGGATCATGGAACTATAAACGAATGAAGTTGGAATTTCATCAAAAGTATTATCCTATGCATCTTGTTCATCATGATCGCAACTATATATATAAGTTTTGGCCTCGCGAAGGAGAAAGCATCGTCTCAAGCTTGGGGGAGGCTTAAATCAATGTTATTCATGCCCCAATCATGAACTCTCAAGAGAAATAATTCTTCAAAGTTTTTATGCTCGGCTTTCTGATAACAATCGCACCATGCTCAATACTTCTTGTGCTGGCTCTTTTATGATGAAGACTATTGAATTTAAATGGAATTTATTGGATAGAATTAAACGCAACTCTGAAGATTGGGATCTCGGCGAAGGTAAGGAGTCAGGTATGAAACTTAAGTTTGATTGTGTTAAATCTTTTATGGATACCGATATTTTCCGTAAGTTTAGCACTAAATATGGACTTGACTCTGAGATAGTAGCTTCTTTCTATGAATCTTTTGCTACTTATGTTGATCTCCCTAAGGAGAAGTGGTTTAAATATCATCCTCCCATAGAAGTAAAAGTAGTTGCACCTATTAAAGTTGAAGAAAAGACTGTCACTTATAATGATCCTATTGTTCCTACTTCTTATGTTGAGAAACCACCTTTCCCTTTTAGAATAAAGGATCATGCTAAAGCTTCAACTGTGGTTCGTAAAAGCAATATTAGAACTTACACACCTCCTGAGCAAGTTAAAGTGGAACCTAATGTTGCTATTGTTAAAGATCTCTTGTCTGATAATATTGATGGGCATGTTATTCAGTTCTGCCATGAAACTGCTAGAATTGCCAAACCTTGTGCTAAAGATAAACATAGACCTGTGGTAGGCGTGCCTGTTATTTCTGTTAAAATAGGAGATCATTGTTCTCATGGCTTATGTGATATGGGTGCTAGTGCTAGTGTTATACCTTATGACTTGTATAAAGAAATCAAGCATGAAATTGTACCTGCTGAGTTAGAAGATATTGATGTCACAATTAAACTTGCCAATAGGGATACTATATCAGCAGTGGGAATTGTTAGAGATGTTGAAGTCTTGTGTGGGAAAACTAAATATCCTGCTGATTTTCTTGTTCTCAGTTCCCCACAAGATAGCTTTTGTCCCATTATATTTGGTAGACCCTTCTTGAACACTGTCAATGCTAAGATAGACTGCGAAAATAATGTTGTTACTATTGGCTTGGATGATATGATCCATGAGTTTAATTTCTCTAAATTTATTAAACAACACCGTGAAGAAGAATTGCCTATTAAGGATGAAATTATTTGTCTTGCTTCTATTGCCGTACCTCCTAGTGATCTTTAGAACAATATTTGCTAGATCATGAAAATGATATGTTTATGAATGAAAGAAGGGAAACAGATGAAGTATTCTTTAAGCAGGAACCTATTCTGAAAACATAATTTGCCTGTTGAAATCTTAGGGGATCCTCCTCCACCCAAGGGCGATCCCGTGTTTGAGCTTAAACCGTTGCCTGACAATCTTAAATATGCTTATCTTGATGAAAAGAAGATATATCCTGTTATTATTAGTGCTAACCTTTCAGAGCATGAAGAAGAAAGATTATTGAAAAATCTGAAGAAGCACCGTGCTGCTATTGGATATACTCTTGATGATCTTAAAGGCATTAGTCCCAGTCTATTCAACATAAAATAAATTTGGAAGAAGATGCCAAACCAGTTCATGATCCTCAACAACGTCTGAATCCTAAAATGAAAGAAGTTGTAAGAAAAGAAATACTAAAGCTTCTGGAGGCAGGTATAATTTATCCCGTTGCTGATAGTCAGTGGGTAAGTCCTGTTCATTGTGTCCCTAAGAAGGGAGGCATTACTGTTGTTCCTAATGATAAAGATGAATTGATTCCACAAAGAATTATTATAGGTTATAGGATGGTAACTGATTTCCGCAAATTAAATAAGGCTACTAAGAAATATCATTACCCCTTACCTTTTATTGATCAAATGCTAGAAAGATTATGCAAACATACACACATGCTTTCTAGATGGTTATTATGGTTTCTCTCAAATACTTGTGTCGGCTAAAGATCAATCAAAGACTACTTTTACATGCCCTTTTGGTACTTCTGCTTATAGACGTATGCCTTTTGGTTTATGTAATGCACCTGCTACCTTTCAAAGATGCATGATGGCTATATTCTCTGACTTTTGTGAAAAGATTTGTGAGGTTTTCATGGACGAGTTTTCCGTCTATGGATCTTCTTTTGATGATTGCTTGAGCAATCTTGATCGAGTTTTGCAGAGATGTGAAGAAACTAATCTCGTCTTGAATTGGGAAAAGTGCCACTTTATGGTTAATGAAGATATTGTCTTGGGGCATAAAGTTTCTGAAAGAGGTATTGAAGTTGATAAATCCAAGGTTGATGATATTGAAAAGATGCCATGTCCTGTCAGGACCCCGATTCCAAGTCACATCGATCTAGTCGGTAACACCTCATATCACTTTGCGGCCTCACGCACGGTATTCCCACGGGTGTCGCCTTACCATGGCCCGGGACCGTTTGCGCCTTTTGGCTCACGTATATGATAGTGTCGCTAGCATCCATATAACAGAGAACCTGGCCCGACATGGCTAGTCGTGAACCCAAAGCGGCACTAACCCATGGGGACAGGCATACATGAATCACATCGAGCATGTCGGTCAAGAGCGTGTGAATCCGGCTATAGCATCGGGCTAACAGGACTCGGGAACCCGTGTAGCAGTGCTAGGCAGGACTCGGATGTCACCGCGTGACATTTCCCGAAGGGATGACACAGAAGCAGTGAAACACATGTCGGCCGGTCAAGTGTCCCGAGCGGTAGTCTTGGGCTAGCAGGACTCTGGTGAACCGGGCTGTAGCGGACTACTATGGCTCATGGAAGCACTAGACTACATCTCCCCATTAGAGAGGCTGCCAAGGATAAACAACTAGATTGTCGGATCCCACACATACCAAGCATTTCAATCATACACACAATATGCTCGATATGTGTAAATACAACATGGCATCACAACATAACTCTACGACTCAAGTATTTATTGATTAGGCTCCGAGGAGCCAAGATATTACAAACATGGGTCCCATGACCCAACATTCAAAGCATACAAGTCAAAGCACATGCGGAAGCTTAACATGTCTGAGTACAGACATCTACAAATAAAAAAGGCTTAGAAGCCTGACTATCTACTAGATCCTGCCGAGGGCACAAGATCGTAGCTGAGGTAACAAGCTAAACATCGAAGTCCACGTGGAACTACTAGCGAGACTGAAGTCTCTCTGCAAAAACATAAATTAAGCAAACATGAGAACACATGTACCCAGAAAGACTTACATCGTAACTAACTACATATGCATCGGTATCAACAAAGGGGTGGTGGAGTTTAAGCGTAGCAAGCCAGCTTTGACTCGGTGGCTATCCCGAACTACGATCGCAAGTAACTCTTTTGAGGTGACCTTTACG
This sequence comes from Aegilops bicornis, assembly GCA_021605145.1. Lineage (NCBI taxonomy): Eukaryota > Viridiplantae > Streptophyta > Magnoliopsida > Poales > Poaceae > Aegilops > Aegilops bicornis. The sequence continues at coordinate 344,995,599 of CM038671.1, read as the reverse complement.
AGTCCACATATTCACCAATCAATACACCACTATGGATCCGATCTCGCCTTCCCTCACGAGAACGCCATCCATAGCACTCACGCTTATCTTGCGAGTTTTAGAGTATCCACTTTCACTTGTCTATGAACCGCATGTGCAACCCGTAAGTCCTTTACCGCAGACACGGCTATTCGAATAGATAATGTTAACCCTGCAGGGGTGTACTTCTTCACACACGCTCTCGCCACTTACCACCATGTACACATCGTGTATCACGGCAACCTTCAAGCGGAAGCCTGGAGAGGGAGTCGGCCACGACCTGACTAACCACAAAAGTCCCTAGTCCAGGTTTATCGCCTATTCGGGTTCCATCCGCAAGGAGATCCGGCCGGGGTGTCGCTCATGGCCCCAAACGATGAGAGCAGGGTTCCCGAGGCACCAAGCAGGCGTCGGTACACCGTGCCTCGGTGTATCTACCGCAACATAGCCCACCCCTAGGGTCAGCGCTACGCACGGCCCCCAACACATATCCTACAAACACCAGAAAGTAGTTGCAACTCCTGGACAGAGATCGAGGCAATTAATAAGCCGAGAGGGATCGAGTTATCGAAAATCAATGTGTGGTAGTAACTGTTCATGGATCACAAACACAGAACTCAGTTCCTGAGGACGGTTTCAATGAGACAACCCACCATGTACTCCTACATGGCCTCTCACCGCTACCTTTACCAAATAGTGTTCACACACTTAGCTCTCAACAGTAGGACATGTTCACACACCTCCGATTCATCCCCGATGAATCAGACCTGACACAACTCTAAGCAGTAGCAGGCATGACAAACAAGCATGAATGAGTAGGCACATCAGGGCTCAAACAACTCCTACTCATGCTAGTGGGTTTCATCTATTTACTGTGGCAATGACAGGTCATGCAGAGGATAAGGGGTTCAACTACCGCAGCAAATAACAGATGAATCGTTGTTGTCCTAATGCAGTAAAAGAGAGAGCAGGAGCGAGAGAGTGGGATTGTATCGGAATGAACAAGGAGGTTTTGCTTGCCTGGCACTTCTGAAGATAATATATTTCTTCATTGGTGTCATCGATCACATCGTCGGTACGTCGTCTACTGAGAGGGGACAAACACCGGCAACACAGAAGGAAACACCATCAATGCAATGCACAATATGATGCATGATCATGACATGGCAATATGATGTGGTTTGAGCTAATGCAACTAGCAACAGGTTAAATGAAGTTGGTTTGAACCCTAGGTTCAAATTCAAACTCCATATGTAAAGGTTTAAATGCCATTATAAGATTTGGCCTAAACAGCAGCCATAAGTTGTTCTAACATGCATGAAAGTGGTACATATGGATAGATTGGATTTTTCTGATCATTTTTCATATATAAATTATTTCATTTGGAGTTACAGATTAATTTCTATGAATTTTTGAAGTTTGCAACAATTTCTGGAATTTTCTATATAAAAAAAATCCAGAAATTAGTTATTGCGTCGTCAAGGCCGTCAGGTGATGTCGATGGTCAGCAGGCGGTCCAGTCAAACCGACCAGTGGGTCCCAGCGATGTCGGTGTCATCAGTCTAACTAATTTTAGTTAGTCCTAATCCTAACTTAATTAGCAAAAGGGTCCCATTTGTCATTGACCCAGAGGGTTCAAACTGGGCCCACCCGGGGTCAACCCGGTCAGCGGGGTCAAACCTGCCAGCGTTGAGCCGCCGGCGAGGCCGAGACGGCGGAGAGCATCGGGTTCGTTCTCCCGGTGCCCAAAAGAACGACGCAGGGCACCCGCAGGGAGCTGGAGCTCTCCCGCATCCAGTGCAGCAAGCGGCAGCAGCTAGGGTGGCCGGGGTTGAGCGTGGCGTCGACCTCGGCGGCAGCCGGAGTTCGGGCGCACTCGGGAACAGGGCTGTGGTGGCCGTGGAGTGGCGTGCTTAGCTCCTATGGCACCTACGCGGCGCGGTGAGCACGTGGGTGTGCTCGGTTGGGAGCTACGACGACTGTGGCCACGGCGGCGAGAAGCTCGGGCGGCGGCGCGGTTCGGTCTCCGGCGGAGCGACGGCTACATCGTGAAACGGAGCGCAAAGGAGGAGGGTTCGGGTCAGTGGCTCATGGCGAGTCGGACGAGCAGGTCGGCGAGCTCGGGGAGGCGTCAGGGAGGGCACACGGTCGCCAGCGATCTCGGGGGCCGAAGCTTGAAGAAGAGGTCGGGGAAGCCGCTGCAGGGCGCGTCCGCTCGTGTGGCTTGGCAGGGACGGTGTAGAGGTCAGCGGCGGAGCTTCTGGACCTGGCAGCAGGGCGAGGGAGGGCTGGTGGCTGCGGCTATGGCGAACGGCGGCGACGGCGCGTTCGGTGGCTGTGCACAAGAGAAACAGAGGAGGGGGGGAAGCACGGGAGAGAGTGAGAGAGCGGTCGGGGCTGCGTGGCGTCGCGAGGGAGGCCCAGGGCGACGAGGGGGAAGCGGCAGGAAGCAGGAGGTGGCCGGGACGCGTGCCGGCGCGCTGCGGCCACGCGCTCGTCCTCCTGGCAGGGGAAGAAGACGACAGGGGGGAGGCTAGGTGGGCTGGGCTGGCCACTTGGGCCACCACGTGGCTACATAGGTAAGTTAGGTAGGTTCCCTTCTCTCTCTTTTATTTGTTTCTATTTTCTATTTTTCTTCCTCTGTTTTGATTTAGTTTAGCAACTAAGTCATTTTAATAAATTCTGTAGGTTATTATATGGCTTGCTAAAATATATACAGAGCCACTCACAAACTTCCAGAATTTATTGGAGTCATATTTAATATATATTAAATATAAATCCAAAGCAAATAGTTATTGGATTAATTCAAATGGCCAGAATAAATATTTCTGTGATTCCAAAAATATTGGTTTGAATTTCACCTCATGCCAATATTTTCACAGAATAACAGGAACATTTTCTTGGACTCATTTGATGAGATTTAAATGTTGGTTATTTTTAGGGGTTTACGAGGCTTTGAAAATTCCTCAAATCAAATTTCATTTGAATTTAAACATGATGCACACATGGAAGCTGGCATAGGTCAGACCAGGATTAGGGATGTGACAACTCACCCCCACTAAAGAAGAATCTCATCCCGAGATTCAAGACGTGAGGTAAGAAGACAGAGGGGGCACAAGCTAACACGGTCTTCACGATCCAGGTTGCACTTCATAAGAACGTTGACATGATCACCATCTTTGTCTCGACGTCTTGCCTTCAGAACTACATCCAACATGACAACGAGAAGAAAGGGGGGATTTTAGAAGAATCGATCTTCTTGAGGTTCGAACAATTTAGGATCATCTTAATGATCACAAGATCAACTCACGGAATGAGACATAGAAACATCTATGGAGCTGAGAGGCAAGGCATGCATCAGGAGCGACAGAAGAAACAATTTGACGAGGGTTTCAAGTAGCGAGGGAAATTGCCATGATTCCAAAACGGGGCACCTCAGGGAAAGGTGACTCGAATAACTATCCCCTTAAGTGGCAAAAAGAATTACTTCTGATATCTAGATCATTGAAACTCTTTATACCAGCCTAAGGCAATCACAAACTATCATTTGGCGGTGTTCAAAGGAATGACACATCCGGATTCGAATGGATGATGTGGACTACCTTGTTGAAGACAACGCAATGGATGACTTTTGCTTATCATCGGAAATGGATGGGACCCATGGTAAGTCCACTTTTGAAGATGATCTTGGACAACAACTGCTGAGAAGGCAGCCCATGGGAAATTGGCACAATGGCGGTGCAAGCTGGGAACAGGATGCAACTGTTGGGAATGTTCCAACCATCATATCTACCTGAGATTCAGATCCGATTGGTAATAGGATACTTCAGACTCAAAGATGTCCGAAAAGAAAGTTTGCAACACAATCGATTTAGATGGCGCTATGAGATTCTCGGGATGAACTAAGATAGCAAGCTCCAAAATATGAGCTGGTTACGCTAAACACATGTGAACACGATGTCCTGCACAAGCATGACCACATAGTAGTCTTATGATAAAACACTACCGAGTTCAGGTGGGGAACCATCGTCTAGGGTAACGAAGTCTTGTGCATGACCTAGGATTTGCACAACAACTCCTTTTCCTTGAACAAATCAATCAGTGGCTTGGGGTGCTAGGAATTACACATGGAGTGGAGGTAATTAATCTACCAAACCACAGAATACTTCGCACATGCATGACTGACTTGGGACGATTCCAGGGGAAACAAAACAAGCTTTCTCAAATTCACGGCAGCAACTTGCATCAATTGCACGTGAACTTAGAGGAAGTCGCTACTTTCATCCAAACATATGCTTCATGAACGGAACATGAAGGCATTGTTTACAAAGTTTCCAACACTAGGTTGATGTTCAACATGAATCATGGGGGAGACAAAATGCTGCTGATGGGCTCAACAACAACTCATCGGAATTTCCATATCACTGGACTTCCACCATCATGTGAACACGATAATAGCATTGGTGAGACCCAAAAGATATAATGGTGTATGCTCGAGGGATCAACCATGAGTAAGACAACACTACGAACATCGTTGGTTCTGATTTGATTTGATGATAGCCCATACTCAAATCATGGGTTGGATAAGACAATAGCACCGACAACTGATCACGAGGATCAATCAACGAAGATATCATCTTTCTTCAATACACACACACACACACACACAAGGATATCCCTTAGTGATGAACTAAGTCGGACAAGCTTTTATCTTCCAACTCTCCAAGTTGTTGTTTAGCTTAACCAACTGGCTCAGGGTATCCGGCACAGATTCTTGGAGAAAGGGTGGTTTGGAGGAAAACCAACATGATCACGAACTCAACATAGCGGTCAGGTGACAACCTGGTGATACTTTCGAGAAGATATTTGGGACATCACGAAGCACCGATATGTTACTAAGCTCGAGAACAATCTTGCTTTTCAGGGCAAGACGATATGATCAAAAGAGCGAGGGATTGGCACAATCCTAACTCATTGATCGAAGAGTACACCGGAAATAAGGACTAGATAGCACGATCAATCTTAGGATGATGATTTAATAACCAACACGCTAAGAATGAGAATATTGTCCATTTACTACCAAGCAACGAGTTGCTCGGAGTATTGATTTCACACATCACAATTCACTTGTCGGCATTCCGGTTAAAACAACATGAGGACCGAGGAATGAATGATGATGGTGAGAAGTATCACTACCTCAAGAATTCATGAGAGTTGGTGCAGTTCTCATGACCATTTAAAGGGGGTAATACTCCGAGGTAGAACAGAACAAAGCTGGATTGGCATTTTGATCTGCGGGATACAACTACTTTGACCCAATCCTAGAAATGGATGAGGTACTGGAGTTTGTTTCCCCTAGTCATTCTAGAATAGAATGGCTTGACGGACCATAAGAGTAATAGGCATCGATAAACGAATGCATGCATACTCTTGACTATCAATTGATAGACGAGGGTCAGAATACAACTAAAGAGAACAACTCAAGGGAACATATAATTTTCTGAGTTGTGGATGCATAGATTAGTATGTCGAGCAAATCTCAACATTTCTTCCGGATAACCCATGCAGAGAAGGTAGAACTGACAGAGTCACAATTATGAATGGAGAACTCCTCAAGAGTACTTTGGTTTTGAGCTTTTGGTTCAAAGAACTTCTGCCTTGATGGTTCATGGTATTTGGAAGAAGGAAATACCACGGACCTCGAGGACTATCGCAAAGGTTACTAATATCCTAAAGGTACGAGCAACACTATCAACACGAGGTAAGTAGAGTGAATCTTGGGTCAAGAACCCGTGAGTAGAATACCTACTACTAAATGGCATCACGGGATGCTTTCGAGATTGGTGGCCAGAATCATCACACTGGGAACACAAAACATGGCTAGATTACTAGGTGACTCCCTAAAACACCTAGGTTCATAATAATAGCTCCAACATAAATGCCGAGGTAGCGGAGTACCTCAACACACTAATTTGTGTGATTAAGCTGGCCCAAATGAACATTAGAAACGGAGAGAAGGGATTTGCAAATGCATCAGACTATTTAGAAATCTGGGATGACTCAGACAACATAACAGATGTAAATGCTCAAAATGATTTGAGACATCCTGCAAAATAGTGGCATGACCACTCAACATCACAATATCAAGGTTCTGAGACCAGCTATGAACATACGAAAGTAGTAAAAACTGAACTAATATTTGAAACTATCAATTCTATAAGTCTATGGATAAGTAACACGTCATCCTGATAGATAGATGAGAAGGCCTAGTTCTTAATCTCCGTAGAAGAGAAGAGGATGACTCAGATCAGAAGGCCATGAGGTATAAGGAGTAAAAAGAGCCTTACGTTCCCTTCCACAATCAATTCCCTTACATAACTAAAGCATTTCTAGACACAACTTCGACCGGTTTGGCTTGGTAATCCTCTGAGCAGTCCAGGCTCGATACCAAAGCTGTCGGGACCCGATTCCAAGTCACATCGATCTAGCGGTAACACCTCATATCACTTTTGGCCTCACGCATACGGTATTCTACGGTGTCGCCTTACCATGGCCCGGGACCGTTTGCGCCTTTTGGCTCACGTATATGATAGTGTCGCTAGCATCCATATGACAGAGAACCCGGCCGACATGGCTAGTCGTGGAACCCAAAGCGGCACTAACCCATGGGGACAGGCATACATGAATCACATCGAGCATGTCGATTGCCAGCGTGAATCCGGGCTATAGCACTGGCTAACAGGACTCAGGAACCCGGCTATAGCAGGCTAGGCAGGACTCGGATGTCACCATGTGACATTTCCCGAAGGACAGAACCACGAACGGCAGTGAAACACATGCCGACCAGTCAAGTGTCCGAGGCGGTAGTCTTGGGCTAGCAGGACTCCGGTGAACCGGGTCAGAAGCGGACTACTATGGCTCATGGAAGCACTAGACTACATTTCCCCATAAGAGAGGCTGCCAAGGATAAACAACTAGATTGTCGGATCCCACACATACCAAGCATTTCAATCATACACACAATATGCTTGATATGTGTAAATACAACATGGCATCACAACATAACTCTACGACTCAAGTATTTATTCATTAGGCTCTGAGGAGCCAAGATATTACAAACATGGGTCCCATGACCCAACATTCAAAGCATACAAGTCAAAGCACATGCGGAAGCTTAACATGTTTGAGTACAGACATCTACAAATGAAAAAGGATTAGAATCCTGACTATCTACTAGATCCTGCCGAGGGCACAAGATCGTAGCTGAGGTAACAAGCTAAACGTCGAAGTCCACGCGGAACTACTAGCGAGACAGAAGTCTCTCTGCAAAAACATAAATTAAGCAAACGTGAGTAAAAATGTACCCAGCAAGACTTACATCAGAACTAGCTACATATGCATTAGTATCAACAAAGGGGTGGTGGAGTTTAACTGCAGCAAGCCAACTTCGACTTCGGTGGTTATCACGAACTACATCGCAAGTAACTCTTTTGAGGTGGCGCACGATTCCACATATTCACCAATCAATACACCACTATGGATCCGATCCCGTCTTCCCACGAGAACGCCATCCATAGCACTCACGCTTATCTTGCGAAGTTTTAGAGTATCCACTTTCACTTGTCTATGAACTGCACAGAAACCCGAAGTCCTTTACCGCGGACACGGCTATTCAAATAGATAATGTTAACCCTGCAGGGGTGTACTTCTTCACACACGCTCTCGCCACTTACCACCATGTACACGTCGTGTATCTCGGCAACCTTCAAGTGGAAGCCTAGCGAGGGAGTCGGCCACGACCTGACTAACCACACAAGTCCCTAGTCCAGGTTTATCGCCTATTCGGGTTTCATCCGCAAGGAGATCCGGCCGGGGTGTCGCTCACGGCCCCAAACGATGAGAGCATGGTTCCCGAGGCACCAAACAGGCGTCCCGGTACACCGTGCCTCGGTTTATCTACTGCAACATAGCCCACCCCTAGGGTCAGCGCTACGCACGGCCCCCAACACATATCCTACAAACACCAGAAACTAGTTGCAACTCCTGGACAGAGATCAAGGCGATTAATAAACTGAGAGGGGTCGAGTTATCGAAACCCAATGTGTGGTAGTAACTGTTCATGGATCACAAACACAGAACTCAGTTCCTGAGGACGGTTTCAATGAGACATCCCACCATGTACTCCTACATGGCCTCTCACTGCTACCTTTACCAAATCGTGTTCACACACTTAGCTCTCAACAGTAGGACATGTTCACACACCTCCGATTCATCCCCGATGAATCAGACCTGACACAACTCTAAGCAGTAGCAGGCATGACAAACAAGCATGAATGAGTAGGCACATCAGGGCTCAAACAAATCCTACTCATGCTAGCGGGTTTCATCTATTTACTGTGGCAATGACAGCTCATGCAGAGGATAAGGGGTTCAACTCCTGCAGCAAATAACAGATGAATCGTTGTTGTCCTAATGCAGTAAAAGAGAGCAGGAGCGAGAGAGTGGGATTTTATCGGAATGAACAAGGGGGTTTTGCTTTCCTGGCACTTCTGAAGATAATATATTTCTTCATTGGTGTCATCGATCACATCGTCGATGACGTCGTCTCTTGAGAGGGACAAACACCGGCAACGGAAGGAAACACCATCAATGTAATGCACAATATGATGCATGATCATGACATGGCAATATGATGTGGTTTGAGCTAATGCAACTAGCAGCAGGTTAAATGAAGTTGGTTTGAACCCTAGGTTCAAATTCAAACTCCATATGTGAAGATTTAAATGCCATTATAAGATTTGGCCTAAACAGCAGCCATAAGTTGTTCTAACATGCATGAAAGTGGTACATATGGATAGATTGGATTTTTCTGATCATTTTTCATATATAAATTATTTCATTTGGAGTTATAGATTAATTTCTATGAATTTTTGAAGTTTGCAACAATTTCTGGAATTTTTTATATAAAAATATATCCAGAAATTAGTTATTGCGTCAGCAGTGCGTCAGGGTGACGTCAGATGGTCAACGGGGCGGTCCAGGTCAAATTGATCAGTGGGTCCCCCGTGCCAGTCTCATCAGTCTAACTAATTTTTAGTTAGTCCTAATCCTAACTTAATTAGCAGGTGGGTCCCATTTGTTATTGACCCAGAGGGGTCAAACTGGGCCCACCCGGGGTCAACCCGGTCAGTAGGGTCAAACCTGCCGGCGTTGAGCCGCTGGCGAGGCCGAGACGGCGGAGAGCGTCGGGTTCGTTCTCCCGGTGCCCAAACGAACGGCGGAGGGCACCCACGGGAGTCGGAGCTCTCCCGATCCAAAGGCAAGCAAGAAGCCTAGGTGGCCGGGTTGAGCGGCGTCGACCTCGGCGGCAGCCGGAGTTCGGGCGCACTCGGGAACGGGGCTGCGGTGGCCGTGGAGTGGCGTGCTTAGCTCCTACGGCACCTACGCGGCGCGGTGAGCACGTGGGTGTGCTCGGTTGGGAGCTACGACGACTGTGGCCACGGCGGCGAGACGCTCGGGCGGCGGCGCGGTTCGGTCTCCGGTGGAGCGACGGCTACATCATGCGAACGGAGCACAAAGGAGGCGGGTTCAGGTCAGTGGCTCTCGGTGAGTCGGACGAGCAGGTCGGCAAGCTCGGGGAGGCGTCAAGGAGGGCACACGGTCGCCGGCGATCTCGGGGAGGCGTCAAGGAGGGCACACGGTCGCCGGCGATCTCGGTGGCCGAAGCTTGAAGAAGAGGTCGGGGAAGCCGCTGCAAGGCGCGTCCGCTCGTGTGGCTTGGCGGGGACGGTGTAGAGGTCGATTTGAGCTTGGACTGGCAGCAGGGCGAGGGAGGGCTGGTGGCTGCGGCTATGGCGAACGGCGGCGACGGCGCGTTTGGTGGCTGTGCACAAGAGAAACAGAGGAGGGGGGAAGCACGGGAGAGAGTGAGAGAGCGGTCAAGGCTGCGTGGTGTCGCGAGGGAGGCCCAGGGCGACGAGGGGGAAGCGACAGGAAGCAGGAGGTGGCCGGGACGTGTGCCGGCGCGCTGCGGCCACGCGCTCGTCCTCCTGGCAGGGGAAGAAGACGACAGGGGGGAGGCTAGGTGGGCTGGGCTGGCCACTTGGGCCGCCAGGTGGCTACACAGGTAAGTTAGGTAGGTTCCCTTCTCTCTCTTTTATTTGTTTCTGTTTCTATTTTTCTTCCTCTGTTTTGATTTAGTTTAGCAACTAAATCATTTTAATAAATTATGTAGGTTATTATATGGCTTGATAAAATATATACAGAGCCACTCACAAACTTCCAGAATTATTGGAGTCATATTTAATATATATTAAATATAAATACAAAGCAAATAGTTATTGGATTAATTCAAATGGCCAGAATAAATATTTCTGTGATTCCAAAAATATTGGTTTGAATTTCACCTCATGCCAATATTTTCGCAGAATAACAGGAACATTTTCTTGGACTCATTTGATGAGATTTAAATGTTGGTTATTTTTAGGGGGTTTTGAGGCTTTGAAAATTCCTCAATTCAAATTTCATTTGAATTTAAACATGATGCACACATGGAAGCTGGCATAGGTCAGACCAGGATTAGGGATGTGACATGTCCCAAGGACATCAAAGGTATAAGAAGTTTCCTTGGTCACGCCAGATTTTATAGGAGGTTCATTAAGGACTTCTCAAAAATTTCTCGGCCTCTGACTAATTTATTACAAAAAGATATACCATTTGTCTTTGATGATGACTTTGTAGAAGCATTTGAAATTACTTAAGAAAGCATTGATCTCTGCACCTATTGTTCAGCTACCTGATTGGAATTTACCCTTTGAAATTATGTGTGATGCTAGTGATTATGCTATAGGTGTTGTTCTAGGGCAAAGAGTTGATAAGAAATTAAATGTTATCCATTATGCTAGTAAGACTCTAGACAATGCTCAAAGAAATTATTCTACCACTGAAAAAGAATTCTTAGCAGTTGTATTTGCTTGTGATAAGTTCAGACCTTATATTGTTGATTCTAAAGTAACTATTCACACTGATCATGCTGCTATTAAATATCTTATGGAAAAGAAAGATGCTAAAACTAGACTTATTAGATGGGTTCTCCTGCTACAAGAATTTGATTTGCATATTGTTGATAGAAAAGGAGCTGAGAACCCCGTGCTGCGCATAACTTGTCTAGGTTAGAAAATGTTCTTGATGACCCACTACCTATTGATGATAGCTTTCCTGATGAACATTTAAATGTTATAAATACTTCTCGTAGTACTCCATGGTATGCCGATTATGCTAATTATATTGTTGCTAAATTTATACCACCTAGTTTCACATACCAACAAAAGAAAAAGTTTTTCTATGATTTGAGACATTACTTTTGGGATGACCCACATCTTTATAAAGAAGGAGTTAGATGGTGTTATTAGACGTTGTGTACCTGAGCATGAACAGGAACAGATCCTACGCAAGTGTCACTTTGAAGCTTATGGAGGACACCACGCTGTAGATAGAACTGCACATAAGGTATTGCAATCCGGTTTTTATTGGCCTACTCTCTTCAAGAAAGCCCGTAAGTTTGTCTTATCTTGTGATGAATGTCAAAGAATTGGTAATATTAGTAGACGTCAAGAAATGCCTATGAATTATTCACTTGTTATTGAACCATTTGATGTTTGGGGCTTTGATTATATGGGACCTTTTCCTGTCTCTAATGGATATGCACATATTTTAGTTGTTGTTGATTACGTTACTAAGTGGGTAGAAGCTATTCCAACTAGTAGTGCTGATCATAACACTTCTATTAAAATGCTTAAGGAAGTTATTTTTCCGAGGTTTGGAGTCCCTAGATATTTAATGACTGATGGTGGTTCACATTTTATTCATGGTGCTTTCCATAAAATGCTTTCTAAATATGATGTTAATCATAGAATTGCATCTCCCTATCACCCACAGTCCAGTGGTCAAGTTGAATTGAGTAATAGAGAGCTTAAATTAATTTTGCAAAAGACTGTTAATAGGTCTAGAAAGAATTGGTCCAAGAAACTGGATGATGCATTATGGGCTTATAGAACTGCAGATAAAAATCCTATGGGTATGTCTCCGTATAAATTGGTTTATGGAAAAGCACGCCACTTACCTCTCGAACTAGAACCTAAGGCATATTAGGCTGTTAAAGAGCTCAACTATGATTTCAAACTTGCCGGTGAGAAGAGGTTATTTGATATTAGCTCACTTGATGAATGGAGAGCCCAAGCTTATGAAAATGGCAAGTTGTTTAAAGAAAAAGTTAAAAGATGGCATGACAAAAGGACACAAAAGCGTGAGTTTAGCGTAGGTGATTATGTATTGCTATACAACTCTCGTTTAAGATTGTTTGCAGGAAAACTTCTCTCTAAATGGGAAGGCCCCTATGTTATCGAGGAGGTCTATCGTTCTGGTGCCATAAAAATCAACAACTTCGAAGGCACAAATCCGAAGGTGGTAAACGGTCAAAGAATTAAACATTATATCTCAGGTAACCCCATAAATGTTGAAACCAATATTATTGAAACCGTAACCCCGGAGGAATACATAAGGGACACTTTCCAGAACGTTTCAGACTCCGAAAAGGAATAGGTATGTGGTACAGTAAGTAAACCGACTCCAAAAAAAATTTTAAGGCAATATTTCTCTGTTTTGGAATATTTAGAAAAATAGAAAAATAAGTAGCAGTCCGGGAAGGACACGAGGGCTCCACGAGGGTGGAGGGCGCGCCCTACCCCCCTGGGCGTGCCCCCCTACCTCGTGTGCCTTTCGGACTCCGTTTTCTTGCACGATACATATTTTGGTCGGTAAAAATTCATTATATATTCTCCAGAAGGTTTTGACTCCCGTATCACGCAAATCTCCTCTGTTCTTGTTTCGAGCTGTTCTCTGTCAGGGTTGTCAAGGCCAGGCATCATGTCATCCCCCTCCTTCAACAAAGGTGAAAAAGATGCTTGGCTAATGAAGATAGAGCTGAAAAGGGAAGAGCCCATGGAGATCAACAAGGATGAAGGGATCAAGAAGGTCACAGAGAACCAAGCTCCGGCAGCAGAAGACATCCTCCAACTTGATCACAATCTTCTTACCCCAACTGAAATCGAAGATTTCAAGATGATTGAGTTAGCTCGTATTCAAAACAAGTATCTCACAAGTGAAAATATTTTGTTGAAGGAGCATATTGTTGCACTCAAGGGCATTATCCGCAAGCTGGAGGACCTCTTACGCTCAATGTGCGACTATCCATCACCACCACCTTCATCACCAAAGAAGGAGATATAATCACATGGGTATGGGCACTCCCCTTGGCAACTGCCAAGCTTGGGGGAGGTTCCCCGGTATCGTATCACCATCACACTCCTATCTTTACCATTTTTCTTAGTTCGATCCTATTAGTAGTATCTTGATCCAGTAGAATAAAGTTTATGGCATGATCTAGTTTTGAGTTTTGCTTTATGACCTCTCTATGTAATCGAGTCCGTGAGCTATATATAATAAAGATTAGTGTTGAGTCAAGGGCTTGATTATTTTGCCATGATCTTGAGTGAATAAAGAAAGAAGAAAAATAATAAAAAGAAACAAAGAGTTCATATTGATTTTATTGAGAGTAATGACTTCACATAGAAAGAGTATGATGATTAAAAGTTGTTGGGAGTTGGCAAACATAGCTTTGGTCATCTTTGCAATTAATAGGAAGTAATAAGGAAAGAGAGGTCTCACATATAAATATATTATCATTGACATCTTTTATGATTGGGAGCACTCATTAAAATATGACATGCTAAAGAATTGATGTTGGACAAGGAAGACAACGTAATGAGTTATGTTTTCTTATATCTGAGATAAAGTATGTCGTCATGGGTCCTCCAACATGTTGAGCTTGCCTTTCCCCCTCATGCTAGCCAAATTCTCAGCACCAAGTGGAGATACTACTTGTGCTTCCAAATAACCTTAAACCAGTTTTGTCATGAGAGTCCACCATATCTACCTATGGATTGAGTAAGATCCTTCAAGTAAGTTGTCATCGGTGCAAAGCAATAAAAATTGCTCTAAATATGTATGATTGATTGGTGTGGGAGAAATAAGCTTTATACGATCTTGTGATGTGGAAGTAATAAAAGTGACGGACTGCATAATAAAGGTTCATATCACAAGTGGCAATATAGAGTGACGTTCTTTCACATTAAGATTTTGTGCATCCAACCATAAAAGCGCATGGCAACCTCTGTTTCCCTCTGCGAAGGGCCTATCTTTTATTATTATCTTCTACCTTATGCAAGAGTCATGGTGATCTTCACCTTTCCTTTTTCATTTTATCCTTTGGCAAGCACAGTATGTTGGAAAGATCCTGATATATGTACCTAATTGGATATAGGGGAGCATGAGTTATTATTGTTGACATTACCCTTGAGGTAAAAGGTTGTGGGGTGAAACTATAAGCCCCTATCTTTCTCTGTGTCCGATTAAAACTCTGTAACCACAAGTATTGCATGAGTGTTAGCAATTATGAAGGACTAGATGATAGTTGAGTATATGGACTTGCTTTTAAGCTCTGACATAGACTCTTTCTGATGTTATGATAAATTGCAATTGCTTCAATGACTGAGATTATAGTTTGTTGGTTTTCGATAAAGTTTATGATTCGTACCTCTGTATTGTGAATAGATTATTACTTGATCATAAGAAATCATATGACAATATTCATATTTGTTGTTGTTATGAGAATAATCATGATGCCTTCATGTTCGTATTTTATTTTTATCGACACCTCTACCTCTAAACATGAGGACATATTTATCGTTATCTGCTTTTGCTTGAGGACAAGCGAGGTCTAAGCTTGGGGAGTTGATACGTCCATTTTGCATCATGCTTTTATATCGATATTTATTGCATTATGGGCTGTTATTACACGTTATGTCACAATACTTATGCCTATTCTCTCTTATTTTACAAGGTTTACATAAGGAGAGAGAATGCCGGCAGCTGGAATTATGGTCTGGAAAAGGAGCAAATATTAGAGACCTATTACGCACAACTCAAAAGTCCTGAAACTCCACGAAAGTCATTTTTGGAAATAATAAAAATATCCAGTGGAAGAAGTTCACGGAGGGGCCCACCTGTCCACGAGGGTGGGGCGCGCTACCCCACAGGCGCGCCCCTACCTCGTGGGCCCCTCTTGGCTCTCGATGCCCATCTTCTGCTATATGAGGTCTTTCGATGAGGAAAAAATCATAAGCAACCTTTCGGGACGAAACTCCATCGCCACGAGGCGGAACCTTGGCGGAACCAATCTAGGGCTCCGGCAGAGCTATTCTGCCGGGGACACTTCCCTCCGAGAGGGGGAAATCATCGCCATCATCATCACCAACGCTCCTCTTATCGGGAGAGGGCAATCTCCATCAACATCTTCACCAGCACCATCTCATCTCAAAACCATAGTTCATCTCTTGTATTGTGACGCCCCGAGACCGGCGCTTCAGAAGACTTCCATATTTTCGTGATCACCGTGTGTTTCTTTTGTGCTTGCTCTATTTATTTTTGCATTTGCATCATGTCATCATGCCAACATGTCATTTAATTTTTAAAACCTCAACTAAATAAATTGCATAGATCTTTTGATCTATTTTAATCGAGGGAATTCATCCTCCTAATATTTAGGGAGCTATATTAAATATATTCCATTATCTTTGGAATCACCATAACACAACTGCAGTTTAAGTTCCATGCATTTTCTATCTCAATTCCTTGCCTCAAACTTTGCCAACAATTCTTATCTCTTTTACTGAGGCTCCTCCTAAAGTCTCAATATTTTGGGGCACTCCTAAAACCTCGTCCTAGTTCAAACCATTTGAATTAAATTCAAATGAGTTTGAATTAAACTCTTCCATATCGCGTGAAACTTCTTTTCTTGGGCTAAGTATAATTCTTAGACTCTATAGGAGAAGTTTCAGCATTTTTCCAAAACCCCTAGCTATTTCTTTCCTTCCGTTTTTCCTGCTGTCTATCTTTCTTTAGGTGGGAAATAGCAAGAAGGTTGGCCTTTTTGCTCCGAAGCTGCAACCAGCCCATCTAACCTCCTAGGCCCAGCCTCCAAGGCCCATCCGCAGCCCAGCCGGTGCCCTGTTAACCCTAGCCCCGACCCCCTCCTCTCGATCTCTCCCTCTCCTCCTCCCACACCGCCGCCACTCACACACCCGCATCACGCCCGATCCCCTTACTCCCGCATCCGCGCGCCTCCAGTGCGAGACCCGCGCTCCGCCCTTGCCGGAGAAGAGAACCAGGCTGGAGCCCCATCGCCACCCGCCACCGTCGGCTACCACCAGGAGGGCCACCCCGCGCGCGACCCCGAGCCTCTCCACGCGCGCTCGCACCCATCGCTACGCTCCCGCAGGCGTGCAGCCGCCCCGTGGCCCGTGCGTTCCTCGCCCCTCCGCCGCACCATCTTCTCCACTTCCTGCCATCGAGCGTCGCTCTGCCCTTGCTCCATCCTCTGCTTCGCCTCTGCACCACCGGCCTTCAAGCTCGACGCCCGCCCCGGCCATCTTCTCCTGCTGCCTCGAGCAGCTCCTTCACGGCCAACTTCCACGATATCTCCGCCCCCCTTGCTGCCCGGTTGGCCTTGTTTTCCTCTCTTGTCGCTGCCAAGACCCAGCAACCAGGGACATCAAGGACGCCTTCGTGGGTTCCTTTTGCCAAGTACCACGACCGGCGAAGACCAAGACAGAGACCTCCTCGAGCAGGAGCGTTTTTGGGATCGCCAAGACCACCTCCAGTTCGACTACGTGTTGCTGCCCTGACTGAGACCTGCAAGTACCACTACGACCATCCCTCGCCAAGACCCACCCCAGAAGACCCGGATTCGTCAAGTTCCTCTACTGATGACTCGAATGGCTACGAAACATGTACCACTACTGTCGACCCTCGAAGACCTCGTGGCCATCAAGTTCCTTGTCGTGACCACGAACATCTACGGACATGAACGACTACTTCCTCTTTGACTCGTGAACCACTACATCCACTATCGTCGTGAGAACGTCTACTTCCACTTCAAACTCGATCCGCTTCGAAAATGCATGCCTCGAAGGTATAAGCCCGAGAAAACCGCCGTGAACGAATGCATGTTGTATGAGATGCTCGTGTTTGCACCGTGTACGAGTTGGTCCTTGCGCGTTTCTCGTTGCCTTGCCATCGGCGCATGGGAACCTGGTTACCGGGATCACCCCACCATCCTTGCTTGGCACGCTCACGTCACGCTTCCTTTTGCACCAGTATTCCTTGAGTTACCGGAACCGATATGTTGCCGTGGCATCATTTTCGGATTCGTTGCCGTGGCACACTTTCTTTCCACCACGGTGGCAAATGCTTCAAAATATGCTCATGTCAACATTTTCATAAAATTGCTTAAAACTTGCATATGTCATCCGCATCATGATAACAACATTTAAAATGTTTATATTTGTTGTTTCCATTAAATTGCTAAATTTGCATATGGGGATTTTCCGGAATTGTTGTTTGTTGTTCCGGCCCCGTTTAAACTTGCCTAAATAGTTAGTTTTCATATGCTTCACCTCTTGCCTTGTTAATCAACATTTAATATTGTTGGGTACATAAACTAGAGCGAACTAAATAACTTGAATGTGGTGTTTTGTTAATATGTAACTTATTGCATATTGAGCTCCACTTAACTTGTAGTATTGTTTGTTGCACTTTGCCATGCTTTGTCATGCTTTTAAACCGGACATGCATCATACTTGATTGTGCATGATGCCATGTTTATGTGATGGTTGTTTACCATGTTGTTTGCTTCTTTCCGGTTTGCTTCTCCCGTTAGCTTCGGTTTCGTTCCGGAGTTGTGAGGATCCTTTCGACTACTTCCGCTTGTCTTCTTCTTGGACTCGTTCTTCTTCCTAGTGGGATTTCAGGCAAGATGACCATACCCTCGAAATCACTTATATCTTTGCTAGTTGTTCGCTCTTTTGCTATGCCGCGATACCTACCACTTGCTATATTATGCCTCCCATATTGCCATGTCAAGCCTCTAACCCACCTTTCCTAGCAAACCGTTGTTTGTCTATGTTACCGCTTTTGCTCAGCCCCTCTTATAGCGTTGCTAGTTGCAGGTGAAGTTGAAGATTGCTCCATGTTGGAACATGGATATGTTGGGATATCACAATATCTCTTATTTTAATTAATGCACATATATACTTGGTAAAGGGTGGAAGGCTCGGCCTTATGCCTGGTGTTTTGTTCCACTCTTGCCGCCCTAGTTTCCGTCATACCGGTGTTATGTTCCTTGATTTTGCGTTCCTTACGCGGTTGGGTGTTATGAGAACCCCTTGACAGTTCGCTTTGAATAAAATTCCTCCAGCAAGGCCCAATCTTGGTTTTAACATTTGCCACCTAAGCCTTTTTTCCCTTGGGTTCTGCAGACTCAAGGGTCATCTTTATTTTAACCCCCGGGCCAGTGCTCCTCTGAGCGTTGGTCCAAACTAGAGCACCGTGCGGGACCGTCCCTTGGCAACTTGGGTTACGTTGGTACCTGTACGCTTCGCTCATCCGGTGAGAACGAGATATGTGCAGCTCCTATTGGGATTTGTCGGCACAGTCGGGTGGTCTTGCTGGTCTTGTTTTACCATTGTCGAAATTTCTTATAACCGAGATTTCGAGACTGATCAGGTCTTCCCTGTAGAAGGAATATCCTTCGTTGACCGTGAGAGCTTGTGATGGGCTAAGTTGGAACACCCCTGCAGGGTATAAACTTTCGAAAGCCGTGCCCGCGGTTATGTGGCAGATGGGAATTTGTTAATATCCGGTAGTAGAGAACTTGACACTTGACTTAATTAAAATACATCAACCGCGTGTGTAGCCGTGATGGTCTCTTTCGGCGGAGTCCGGGAAGTGAACACGGTTTGCGTTATGTATGAACGTAAGTAGTTTCAGGATCACTTCTTGATCACTTCTAGCTTCACGACCGTTGCGTTGCTTCTCTTCTCGCTCTTATTTGCATATGTTAGCCACCATATTTTCTTAGTGCTTGCTGCAACTCCACCTCATTACCCCTTTCCTACCCATAAGCTTAAATAGTCTTGATCTTATGGGTGTGAGATTGCTGAGTCCTCGTGACTCAAAAATACTATCACAACAGTTGCAGGTGCCGATGAAACCAGTGCAGGTGACGCAACCGAGCTCAAGTGGGAGCTCGATGAGGACCTTGGTCGTTACTATGTTTCTTTTCATGTTGATCAGTAGTGGAGCCCAGTTGGGACGATCGGGGACCTAGCAGTTGGGTTATCTTCCTTTTCATTTGTTTGTCCGTAGGTTGACTATGTGTGTACTCTGAATGATGTATGTTTAATTAATGTATTGTGCGAAGTGGCGATTGATTGTAAGCCAACTCTTTATCCCATTCTTGTTCATTACATGGGATTGTGTGAAGATGACCCTTCTTGCGACAAAACCACCATGCGGTTATGCCTCCAAGTCGTGCCTCGACATGTGGGAGATATAGCCGCATCATGGGTGTTACATGTATCCAATTCTTGTCTCCAAGTACGGGATTGGTACTAGTAGGTTGCTAGTAGTGTTGATTACTCCTTGTAGTTGATGCAAGTTGGTTTAATTGGTGGAAGATCATATGTTCAGATCCTATATGCATATTATTACCCCTCTGATTATGAACAAGAATATGCTTTGTGAGTAGTTACGTTTGTTCCTGAGGACACGGGAGAAGTCTTCCTATTAGTAGTCATGTGAATTTGGTATTAGATTCGATATTTTGATGAGATGTATGTTGTCTACCCACTAGTGGTGTTATGTGAACGTCGACTACATAACACTTCACCATTATTTGGGCCTAGAGGAAGGCATTGGGAAGTAATAAGTAGATGATGGGTTGCTAGAGTGATGTAAGCTTAAACCCTAGTTTATGCGTTGTTTCGTAAGGGGCTGATTTGGATCCATATGTTTCATGCTATGGTTAGGTTTACCTTAATACTTTTGTTGTAGTTGCGGATGCTTGCAATAGAGGTTAATCATAAGTGGGATGCTTGTTCAAGTAAGAACATCACCCAAGCACCGGTCCACCCACATATCAAATTATCAAAGTATCGAACGCGAATCATATAAACATGATGAAAACTAGCTTGACGATATTCCCATGTGTCCTCGGGAGCGCTTTTCCTATTATAAGAGTTTGTCCAGGCTTGTCCTTTGCTACAAAAAGGATTGGACCACCTTGCTGCACTTTATTTACTTTTGTTACTTGTTGCTCGTTACAAATTATCCCATCACAAAACTATCTCTGTTACCACTTATTTCAAGATTTGCAGAGAATACCTTGCTGAAAACAGCTTATCATTTCCTTCTGCTCCTCGTTGGGTTCGACACTCTTACTTATCGAAAGGACTACGATAGATCCCCTATACTTGTGGGTCATCATAGAACTTATTGGAGACTTCATATCTCTCAATCTGGGCATTTGCTTGAAATATTAACTTCAACTCCTGGAACATCTCATATGCTCCATGACGTTCAAAACGTCGTTGAAGTCCCGGTTCTAAGCCGTAAAGCATGGCACCCTGAACTATCGAGTAGTCATCAGCTTTGCTCTGCCAGACGTTCATAACATCTGGTGTTGCTCCTGCAGCAGGTCTGGCACCTAGCGCTGCTTCCAGAACGTAATTCTTCTGTGCAGCAATGAG
Source organism: Aegilops bicornis (assembly GCA_021605145.1). Taxonomy (NCBI): domain Eukaryota; kingdom Viridiplantae; phylum Streptophyta; class Magnoliopsida; order Poales; family Poaceae; genus Aegilops; species Aegilops bicornis. The sequence goes on along the minus strand of CM038671.1, from coordinate 344,974,876 downwards.
GATAATCCTCAAGTTACGGACCCAGTCCGTGTAATTGCTACCATCATCTTTCAACTTTGCTTTCTCAAGGAACGTATTACAATTCAACTGAAAAATAGCACGGGCCATCTATCTACAAACATAGACAAGCAAAATACTATCAGGTACTAAGTTCATGATAAATTTAAGTTCAATTAATCATATTACTTAAGAACTCCCACTTAGATAGACATCTCTCTAATCTTCTAAGTGATCACGTGAACCAAATCAACTAAACCATGTCCGATCATCACGTGAGATGGAGTAGTTTCAACGGTGAACATCACTATGTTGGTCATATCTACTATATAATTCACGCTCGACCTTTAGGTCTCAGTGTTCCGAGGCCATATCTGCATATGCTAGGCTCGTCAAGTTTAACCTGAGTATTCCGTGTGTGCAACTGTTTTGCACCCGTTGTATTTGAACGTAGAGCCTATCACACCTGATCATCACATGGTGTCTCAAAGACGAAGAACTTTCGCAACGGTGCATACTCAGGGAGAACACTTATACCTTGATAATTTAGTGAGAAATCATCTTATAATGCTACCGTCAATCAAAGCAAGATAAGATGCATAAAAGATAAACATCACATGCAATCAATATAAGTGATATGATATGGCCATCATCATCTTGTGCTTGTGATCTCCATCTTGAAGCACCGCCATGATCACCATCGCCACCGGTAGCGACACCTTGATCTCCATCGTAGCATCATTGTCGTCTCGCCAACTTATGCTTCTATGACTATCGCTACCGCTTAGTGATAAAGTAAAGCAATTACAGGGCAATTGCATTGCATACAATAAAGCGACAACCATATGGCTCCTGCCAGTTGCCGATAACTCGGTTACAAAACATGATCATCTCATACAATAAAATATAGCATCATGCCTTGACCATATCACATCACAACATGCCCTGCAAAAACAAGTTAGACGTCATCTACTTTGTTGTTACAAGTTTTACGTGGCTGCTACGGGCTGAGCAAGAACCGTTCTTACCTACGCATCAAAACCACAACGATAGTTCGTCAAGTTAGTGTTGTTTTAACCTTCTCAAGGACTGGGCGTAGCCACACTCAGTTCAACTAAAGTTGGAGAAACTGACACCCGCCAGCCACATGCGCCAAAGCACGTCGGTAGAACCGGTCTCGCGTAAGCGTCTGGCGTAATGTCGGTCCGGGCCGCTTCATCCAACAATACCGCCGAACCAAAGTATGACATGCTGGTAAGTAGTATGACTTGTATCGCCCACAACTCACTTGTGTTCTACTCGTGCATATAACATCTACGCATAAAACCAGGCTCGGATGCCACTCTTGGGGAACGCAGTAATTTCAAAAAATTTCATACGCACACGCAAGATCATGGTGATGCATAGCAACGAGAGGGGAGAGTTTTGTCGTACGTCTTCACGATCCAACTGATAAAGTACCGAACACACGGCACCTCCGAGTTCAGCACACGTTCAGCTCAATGACGTCCCTCGAACTCCGATCCAGCCGAGCTTTGAAGGAGAGTTCCACAAGATGACGGCGTGGCAGGACGATGATGATGTTCTACCGACGCAAGGCTTCGCCTAAGCACCGCTACGATATGATCGAGGTGGATTATGGTGGAGGGGGGCACCGCACACGTCTAAGAGATCAAGAGATAAATTGTTATGTCTATGGGGTGCCCCATGTCCCTGTATATAAAGGAGCAAGGGGAGGAGGCGGCCGGCCAGGGAGAGGCGCGCCAAGGGGGAGTCCTACTCCCACTAGGAGTAGGACTCCTCCTATTCCTAGTAGGAGTAGGAGATGGGAAAGAAAAGGGAGAGGAGGAGAAGGAAAGAGGGGGCCGGCCCCCCTTGCCCTAAACCAATTCGCTTTGGGCCTTGGGGGGGCACATCCCCACACTCCCCTTGCTGCCCTCTATTTCCACTAAGGCCCATGTAGGCCCATTAAGCCCCCGGGGGGTTCCGGTAACCCCCGGTACTCCGGTAAAATCCCGATTTCACCAGGAACACTTCCGATATCCAATTATAGGCTTATAATATATCAATCTTTATGTCTCGACCATTTCGAGACTCCTCGTCATGTCCGTGATCTCATACGGGACTTCGAACAACCTTCGGTACATCAAAACACATAAACTCATAATATAACCGTCATCGAAACTTTAAGCGTGCGGACCCTACGGGTTCGAGAACTATGTAGACATGACCAAGACACGTTTCCGGTCAATAACCAATAGCGGAACCTGGATGCTCATATTAGCTCCCACATATTCTACGAAGATTTTTATCGGTCAAACCGCATAACAACATACGTTGTTCCCTTTGTCATCAGTATGTTACTTGCCCGAGATTCGATCGTCGGTATCTCAATACCTAGTTCAATCTCGTTACCGGAAAGTCTCTTTACTCATTCCGTAATACATCATCCCGCAACTAACTCATTAGTTACAATGCTTCCAAGGCTTATAGTGATGTGTATTACCGAGTGGGCCCAGAGATACCTCTCCGACAATCGGAGTGAAAAATCATAATCTCAAAATACGCCAACCCAACAAGTACCTTCGAGACACACCAGAGAGCACCTTTATAATCACCCAGATTACGTTGTGACGTTTGGTAGCACACAAAGTGTTCCTCCAAAGAACGGAGTTGCATAATCTCATAGTCATAGGAACATGTATAAGTCATGAAGAAAGCAATAGCAGAATACTAAACGATCGTGTGCTAAGCTAACGGAATGGGTCAAGTCAATCACATCATTCTCCTAATGATGTGATCTCGTTAATCAAATGACATCTCATGTCTATGGCTAGGAAACATAACCATCTTTGATCAACGAGCTAGTCAAGTAGAGGCATACTAGTGACACTCTGTTTGTCTATGTATTCACACAAGTATTATGTTTCTGGTTAATACAATTCTAGCATGAATAATAAACATTTATCATGATATAAGGAAATAAATAATAACTTTATTATTGCCTCTAGGGCATATTTCCATCATTGATATGGGTACAACATGCATATAATGTCTTGGAGTGCATCTACTCTGTTTCAATGCCTTGTGCTTAGCACACTGATCATGCATGTAAATATGGCATGCCTTCCTATTTTTCAAGTACCTATTTGTCACATCCCTAGCTTTACCTTGCACTAGGCTAGCACTTATACATTGCATCATGTTTAAATTTTATGTAATTTGAAATGAGGATTGGTAAACCCTAGCACCAAATGAAATTCAAATAGGTTCAAATAAAATATTTTTCAATGACCTAGAATGCCCTTTGGAAATGTACATGATTTCTGATAAAGGTGAAAACCTCTGCCAAAAATGATGAACATATTTATAGGTCATTCCTGGATTTTTGAATTAAATCATAAACTATTTGACTTTGGGCATTTAAAAAGTATAAATAATTTAAATGCTCAAATAATGTTGCAACTATTTGTGGGCGACTGGAATAATTCAGAAAGTGCTCATGAATATTTTCAGGATTTATAAAATTGATTTGGTTTTTAAAACTGGATCAAAAACAAACAGCAAATTAGAAAACAGAAACAAAAATAGAAAAGGGTTAGAACTCACCTGGCTTACCTGTCAAGCCCAGCCGGCCTGGCACTGTGCCAGCCCAGCCCACCTGGCGCTGCCAGTCGTCTCCCACCTCCTGCCAGTGGGCAGGAGGGCGCGTGCTCGCCGCGCGCTGGCACACGCGCGGCCCCCTCCTGCTTGCCGACAAGCCCCTGGACACGCGGACAACTTTTCCGTGTCGTCCCGATCCCGCCGACCCCCTCGCTCACTCTCCCTCTTCTCTGGCTCCCTCACTCACGCACACCCGAGCACGGCCGTCGCCGCCGCTCACTTCCACTGCGCTCTCCGGTTATCCCTCGACTAACTGCCAAGCCCATCGGCTCCGCCTCATCGCCTGCTATCTCTCCGTCGAGCAACGCGCCACCGGACGCCCTACCGCCTTGCCATCGACCCGTCTTCTCCACGCTCGGCAGACGAGATCGCCACCGCCGCACCGGCTGCACCAAGCCTTCCCCAAGCTCGTCGACTGCTCCATTAGATCCACTGTGAGCTTGTGCGTCGAACTCCCCTCTTCCCTGCGTCGTTTGCTCACAGTAGACGTCGCCCCCTTGATGACCGTAGCACGCCGCCGCCCAAGCTCGCTGTCGACGTAGCTCCGGTGGCCATTTGGTCAACCCGGCGAGCCCAGCGTACTTGTGGCATCCCGTAGCATTCCTAAGCGCAAGCACCCGCCCGCTTGCACGCCGCAACAGCTAACCTGCGTGGCCACCGAACTCCGCAGCCGCAGAATCGAAGCTCGCCGCCGCCGTTGACTCCGCCGCCCCCGGAGACCACCACCATCCGACGCGCCATCGCGCCAGCTCTCTATAGGGCCAAAGGGCGCATCGAACGGTGCACCGTAGGTGAAACCCGAGCCCCTCCAGTGTGCCTCTGCCGCGTTTTTGGTCGCCGTCGGCGTAACTCCGGTGACGCTGACATGGCAAAGTTATCAGCCGCTAACAGCCCAGTTATTTAACATCTAATGACACTGACAGCTTGTAGCGACCCGACCTCAAACGGTCAAGTCTCTGTGCTTTAGTGTCATCCCTGGATCTGTAATGATGACAAAAACATTACTCGAAGGATTTATAACAGAGTGGAAATCACAAACTTATTACATCAAATATCTCATAAGAGAACTTATTACAATAAATATGGCTTAAGCCATCTTATACGATAACAGCGGAAGGCTTGGAAGATAAAGTGAGTCCATCAACTCCAATGGCATAGCCGAGCAGCACGACAGCGACCTACCAAACCTTACTCCTCGTCTGAAAAGTCTGCAACATAATACGTTGCAGCCCGAAAATGGGTCAGCACATGGAATATGTTGGCAATGTAACACAGTAGAGCAATGAACAAAATAAATGCTATCACTACATGCATATTCGGCTGGTGGAGGCTCTATGGTTATATGGTTTTTGCGAAAAGAAAAATTTTCCCTACAACAAAGGAATAAATTTTATTTAAATATCATGGTAGTTGAAACATTGAGAATGGTACCCCCATCTCAATCCCAATTAAAGTAGTCATTAACCCAACAAATTAAATTAGAGTGATGAGATACGATAGGATAATCTTAAGTACTATATACTCAAGATGTCCATAACCGGGGACACGGCTAACCATGATGAGATTGTACAATCTGCAGAGGTTTGTGCACTTTTCCCCACAAGACTCGATCTCCTCCGTTGGATTTCTCGCACTACATGGTGTTTGAGAAACGGATGACCGAGACACAGTCTTCAGAAGCATTAACTCTAACCCCGGGTAGACAATACCAACCTACATCCCTCTAGATCTACTAGCCTACCACTGGAAGAGGTCATGCAACTTACCCAAACTATGCTAGAGCCCATAATAGCTTGTGGCTGCACACGGAAGTTTCTAGCATGAATAATCTCACGATCCCTTTGAGCCCGGGTGGCGAGACCCTAGGATGATCACATGGATGCCGGGATCTCCCGGGACAACGCTGGATTCCCTAGGTGCCCAAACAAGCCATCCACCCGGATGTGTATTAAAGTATCCACGTTAAGTCGAACCGTTAGTTAACAACTCACATACATCATGGATACACTCAGCCCAATCCATGTCTGCGAGCATAGCATGGCAGTATAAGCATAACGTAGAAGTAACTCCCGAGGGATTGATAATAAAACAGGTAATAGGTTCTACCTCATCAACTACTTCCCAACCCACAAGTAAATCACATCCTAATCATGCAGTGTTTGAGGATTGGAACTAATGCATAAATACTGAGTATGAAAATAGTATGATCAATGTGTTACTTGCCTTGCTGACGATCCGCAAAACCTAGAGACGCATAGTAGCACGCTTCGCACTCCGGGAATTCTATCGCAAACAAAAAAAAGCATACATGAGCAATCAAACAAAGATGCATGGGTAAAAATCGAATAAGAAGATCTAACCAGAAAGTTCAACTTAAGAACTCCGGTTTGCAAAAAGAATCAAATCAAATGGAGTAACGAAACTCAAACTGCAAAAGAAACAAGATCCGTTAATAATCTGGACTAAAGTCAAATTTTACAGTATCAAAATCTTGTTCAAGTTGGTTAAGCAGAAAGAGAGCTTCGAGACGAAGATCTAGGTGCTTGAATTGCCTGATTCCGATAAACGAGCGAAAAGATAAACTAAAACGACAATCGGATCAGAAATCGCGGTCGAAAATAATCGCGAAAAACCCGAGAAAAAGAGAAACTGACGAACAGGCTATTGAACGAGCGTTATTGTCTGCGACTAACGGGCGAAAACCGTTCGTTAAAATGAATATGCAGACGAACGTCCACTAAATAAACTAAACCGAGAAAACCGGCGAACCGATCTTAAAAAAGTAAACTAGGATTTAAAAACCGAGCGGTTTTAAAGAAAAACCGGCGGCGGCTACCTCGAGTCCGGGCGGGATTCCGGCGAGGCTGCGGCGGGCTCGGCCAGGCGGCTCGGGCGGCGGCGGCTCGGGTGGCGGTGGCGCGGCGGCTCGGGTGAGGGAGTTCTGGATTAGGGGGTCCTCGGAAAGACGGACTATATCCTTTGGCCGGACTGTTGGATTATGAAGATACAAGATTGAAGACTTCGTCCCGTGTCCGGGTGGGACTCTCCTTGGCGTGGAAGGAAAGCTTCGCAATTCGGATATGTAGATCTCCTCCCTTGTAACCGACCCTGTGTAACCCTAGCCAACTCCGGTGTCTATACAAACCGGAGGGTTTAGTCCGTAGGACAACAACAATCATAATCATGGGCTAGCTTCTAGGGTTTAGCCTCTACGATCTCGTGGTAGATCAACTCTTGTAATACTCATATCATCAAGATCAATTAAGCAGGAAGTAGGGTATTACCTCCATCGAGAGGGCCCGAACCTTGGTAAACATTGTGTCCCCCGCCTTCTGTTACCATTCGCCTTAGATGCACAGTTCGGGACCCCCTACCCGAGATCCGCCGGTTTTGACATCGACATTGGTGCTTTCATTGAGAGTTCCACCATGCCGTCATGATAAAGCTTGATGGCTCGTCTTGTTGTCAAGGACAACATCACGTCGGGTTGAGACCTGGCTGTAGACCAAACTCTCCGACTAGGCGGCTTCGTCATGACCGCCCGTTCGGCCGTCGCGCCGACGATGACTTCTTGGGTCATCAAAAACAACCTCCACGTAGGCTCGGTATTCGTCGAGCAGATGGATCCAAAGAGAGATCTCTTCCTTGAACGAGCTCTTGGATCGCGCCGCCCCTGGGAGTCGCTACGGACTATGATCAGATCGGGCTTAAACCCGACCAAAGGGAGATTTACTCTTCGCCGGTCACCCATCAGATAGCG